>JARHVA010003959.1:1337500-1632500 GCA_037957365.1 Torreya grandis
AGTATATGCACATTTTCCTGAAGAAATAAGGAAGAAATTAGATGATAGAGGAGAGAAATGCATTTTTATTAAATATAGTGAGAAATCAAAAGCTTGTAGATTATCAATATAATCAAAAAGAATTAATCATTAGTAAAAATGTCATCTTTGATGAAGATGCAGTGTAGGATGAAAATAATGATTCAACTTCAATGCCCAAGTGGAGACCGGTTTCGTTAGCAATACCGCCTATGGATGTTTCAAAAAACACTAATCATATTGAAACTCAAAGTGTCGCTCAAACAACACCTTCATCACCTATAAGGCATTGCTCACAAGATATTGCTCAATCTACTACTCCCAACATCGGAGAAAGGTCTACTCCATCACCTATGTGGCATCACCTAAGGGATACATCAAGGAAAACAAAAAGCTTGAAAGAGATATATGAGGCATCTAGGCATGAAGAAGATAATGAATATATAAATTTTGTTTTATTTTCTCATGTTGATCCAATTTATTTTGAAGATGCTGTAAATGATAGAAAATGGTGTGAAACCATGGATGAAGAAATGAAAGCAATTGAGAAAATCAGAAATTAAAAATTGCAACAATATAGAATGAAGAGAGAATATAGCAGCAACTTAGAATGAGATAACCAGAGGAGCTGTGAAAAAAATAGATCAAAACAATAGTTTATAACAGCAGCATGTAATGTATTTTTGGCAGTCCACGAAAGCTGTGTTTTTGAATTCATATAAATGAAAATCTGTATTTTATTGTATTATTTCATTTCTATTAAATGAAGAACATTGTTTCTGTGGTAATATACAGCAGTGTATAAGAAAAGAACAGAGCATATATTTCTGATTTTTTGCTACATGCTCTAGGTCCTAATACCAACGACAAGGACGAATAACAAACACTATAGCAAGTCCGCACTTGTTCGAACAAATTCCTAGACATGTTCGAAAGATGATATCTTCCATATACATTGAATTATTTCTATATTCAGTATTTAAGATTGAATTGTTTATATATTTAATATTTTTTAATATTTATTTATGTTAATTTATAAAATATTAATCTATTTTTTCTGTTTTATCTTCACTTACTTACAAGTTAGTCATATGAATATAACTCGGCTCCTTTTACTTGAGTGTATATCTCTCACACTCGTATTTTTATGGTATAGTGAATGGTTGACTCAATTTCCGAAGAGTTGATATGGTAAGAATTTTATAAATGATATAAATTATTCTTGAGAAAAAAAAATTATATTTTTATATGGAATAAGAGTTTTTTTCCAATAAAAGAATTAAATTTTTCATTCTTAAAATTTTTTTTACATATTTCAGTATGGAGTATAATAAATAATCTTCTGCATATTTCAGTGTGGAGTATAATAAATAATCTTTTTCTAAGGCTTAGTTTTACTAAGTAAAAATTAAAAAAATTGAAATAATAAGATTTAAAATAGAGAGATCATATATATATAAGGGAAAGAAGTGTTTTCCTTGCGAAGCAGAAATTGATAAGTTGAAAAACAGTAAGGCGCACAAGATAATATGAAGTTTTAAAAGGAATTGAAACTCATTCTCCCAGGATCTCTAGAAATACTAATGAACAAAAATAAATACAAGAAAAGCTGCAGCTCTTAATATATATTCATCATTCTACCATTTCTAACCCTAAACATTTATCTCAATTAGTAACAATTGACTAATGTATTCTAGTGTTTATGCTACTGAGTATTATCTATGATTCCAAATTATTGTTATCTAATTAGTAGGGTCCAACTAATTTTCTATGTCTATATCATTGTCGGATTTCAAGGTGTTGCATGCTAGTATAGTGGTGATAGTGGTGTCCAACTCAGTGAAGGAAGGGTCCATCTAGCTAGATCTTGAGGTTGCTACTGATTAAAATGGGAATCCATTGTATACCTTTTTAGTTATCACAACCCTTATCGACCTCTAGGCTTGGAATCATCTACTTTGTTGAGGACACTTGTTACATAGAGATGGTGAATGCATTCTTTGTGATATAGTTATACAGTTATTTTGTTTTAAATGGGATATAAAAGAGTACGGATAGCATTGTGGAATATGGTAACTAGGTCCAAAGTATGCAACAGTTTTCTATACTAGATCACATCAGTTCAAAGTATGCAGCAGTTATCTCTTCAAGATCACATAAATTGTATATTATCTTCCAAAACATAGGGTCTCGAGATCCGCCATTGAAATTGTTCAGAATTTGTTTAACGTTATTAAAACTTCTAGTAACAGTTAAAAATGAATCCTAGATAATTTTCCAACCGACAATTTCTTCTACAAGTTCCTCAATATGAACAAATTCTGTTAAGAATTTGGAAGCCAATCCAAAAAATATATATGATTGGTGAGGCTAGATTACTTTTTTATTGCTTTGCTTACTTCCCATAGTTTTATAATCTTTCTATCCTGTAATTATTATTATTTTTTTTTTTTAAAAACACTATCCCAACTTAAAAGAATATGAAACTAACCTAATTATACAATGTAACACCAGAACTGTAAATATAGATTTCTTATCTTTTGCATCATCTTGGGACAACAAGCGGTTACGCACCTCGAATGTAGTTTTGCCCGATCAAATTAACTGCCAAAGTTTCTTCTGTAACTTGGCGCCGCTCTTCTTGAAATTCTGCAGATCCAGCACCTGTAATGGATATTCACAATTACACCCTCGCCATCAGTTTTGAATTAATTTAATACTGAAACTATGTTTTAGCTAACGGATTTCTACCTTGCAGTGAATGGCGTGAAATACTTTGTCATCAGAGGTGAAAGATGAGGCGGTGAGTATTTGAAGGCCTTCTTCTTCAACTGCAAAGGAGAAGCTCAGACAATAACATCTGCTCTCTCAAGGTGTTTGTTGTTATTACTGCACCTGATCCAACATGGTTTATATTCACTACAGGAAATCCCTCACATTCATTTATTAATATAGCAGCGCTGTCCTCTTTATCCCTCTGCCATAAACTCATTTTCATCTTCATGTCATCTATTTTCTTGGCAAGATCATCCACATTCTCCTGGAGATTGCGGATATACTGTGCGGCTTCTGATAGCTGATCACTAATGGAAGTCTTGCCCTGCACCACAATCCAAGGAAATCTGTATAAAAATCTAAGATAAAAATACTATTTAAGGTTAAATAGTTAACTAATGACCACCAATGTTTTACATGAGCCCAATATTTAAAGCAGAAACACAGGAATAAATATCACATACCCTCGTATTGGTTTGTGGCAGTAAAGATGTCAGCTGTAAATAAAGGGATTTCATGTCATTTCTTCTGTCCCTTTCTATTTCTCTGTGAAGGCACTTCCTATCCATGCCCGCCCTTCTGTTAGCCTCACCGTTACATCTGGCAGAAGCAGCACCACAATTCCCAAATTCGAGAGTGTTTACTATATGAGCAGAATCGCAGTCGTCGTAAAATAGCGGCTCCGATATAATCTGTTCTCCGCTGTGCACATGGTTAACGGGAAGAAATGTGGAAAAGACGGTAGGAAAGTCATTCATTTTCGTTATTTAAAAAGAAAGTAGGTGGAAGTAAATTGTGAGAAAATGAGAGAACCCTATGTAAACCTAAGATGCTGAAACAACTTTTTAATCTCAGCCAATCTACACCTGCCGACTAACGACAAATATATCTTTCCACACCATTTACTTCTCGTCAAAGGATGCGAAACATGACCTCAAAAGTAGGACACTCGTCAGCAATGACCGAGACTAACCTTTATACGGATCCAGCTGTCAAAGTTAACGCCGATTCTGCTTATCTGGTCTCCGGACAATAAAATTTGCTTTGGCAGGGCAGGGGCCCAGATCTTCTGCCTGCAAATTTGGAGGATCCCTAAAATTATATGACAGTTTAGTTAAAAATTTGAAACTTTAAACTGCGACGGGATTATTAAATGTAGTCCAAAAGATATCAAGTGGAGCACATAATCACTTAACGTTTGCGACCAGGCAATAGATGGGTTGTTTATCCAAACTAGAGTACCTACAAGATTTGGTTCCTAAATTTTAAAGGCACTTTTGTCGACACCAAAGTTGGCCGGCGAATGATGAGGATGACCATCCACCAAAGAAATGATTTCCTGTTGGATTTTATTCCAACACGTTTGTGTGGTGGATGATTGTAACAACTACCATTGTTTGTTAACTAATTTCTCTATTGTTGTTTATAGGAATGTGATATGCTTTTCAATCAAATAAAATCACTTTAAAAAAATAGTGATCCACTTGCACATCTAATCCTTCGTAATAAAATGACCAAATACAAAGAAGGTTTATAAATAAGTTTATACATTGGGATTCATTTTTATAAAGAAAGAAAGTCTTAAAACATATGATTTTATAAAATAATGTTAAGCATAATAATAGTAAGAATAGCTGGATCATTTCATGAGAAGAAAGATTCTCAAGTAGTAAGTTTCTTTAATAAAAGATTTAGTACCTTTAAATTATGTAGACAGTTTTAAATACTCAAAAGAATATGAACCTTTAATTTAAGGAGAGAAAAAACTAGCATATTAGTATTAGTTGTATTTAACATTGGAGATGCTTATTGAAAAGGCCTAACAATAGACTTACAATGAATAAGAAGACTCAAACCACAACGTCAATGTGGATGGGAAGAGAAATGGTAATGAGAGTGATATTTCTACCACAATAATGTCAAATGATGAGAAACCATATTTAACCTTGAATTTAATAAAAATACAAAAATAAACATATTAATTTTTTTATTAATCAAAAAAATTATTATGATAATCTCAATATTAAAAATACATAATTTTATTTTTAAAAATATATACTAAAATAAAATGATAACTATAAAAAATTTCAAAATGAAAAAATATAATTTAACCATTCAAATGTATTCTCAAAACCCAACAAATAATAACATTATGAAAAAAATATTATGAATCAAAGATATCATGATTCCATGATAATCATGCATCTTCTAGTTTAAAAATGCCCTCATCCATACATATAAAGTGGTTTTATTGCCAACTAGAAAGATAATACTCTACCTAATTGACATCACTTAATTATTATATCATATTTAATAGTAAAGAAAAGATATCCATGGTTTAATATCTCCATTCTATATAATGAAATTTAGTCAAAATACTTTCACATATTCAATACATCTCCTCCAAAAGAAAAAACTTTAGTTTTAATGTTCCATTTGGTAGGTGTATCCTTGCATTTACATTTGAGAACTAGTAAAACCTTGTATGAAGTTTTAATAATTCAAAATTTTATTATATTTTATATTGATTATTTGTATAAAATTTAAAAGGATTATAAATGTTATTTTTTAAATTATTGTTGACGTATGAAGTTTTAATAAATTTTTAAAAAATATATATTTCATATGATGATTAATTACATAAATTTTAAAAGGATCGTGAATATTATTATTTAATTATGATTGAAGTATCATAAATAATTTCAAAAAGTTTTATAAGTAAAATAAATGCTAATATTATTGAGAAATATGTATATCATTTTGATGAAATGATGTGTAAGAATAGGAAGCATGTTTGCACACACATGATAGAAAGAACACTTTTAACATATGACACCTTAATAAAGGGTATTATATATATATATATATATATATATATAATTTGAAAGCCTCTATTGTCTAGACTCTCGATCAACTTCTCATTATACATGTGCTAAAGTTAAACAATGATAATGTTTCCATCAAAGGTATGCTCAAAATTATATATGTTGGTGCATATGTTATACAATGAAAAATACTTCCTTGTTGGGATTATATTTAGTCTATCTCTAAATATTTACCCCTTTTCTAACCTAGGTTATAATATGGTGTACCATTAAGGACATATGAGAATACTTAATGGTGTGTAATTGCATATTTCAAGATTTAAAAAGTATAAATCACTTTTATATTAAAGGGGCCAGTTTTAAGTGAAAATTATCAAACAATATACATTAAAACTTTGATTAAATTTTTGACATTGATTTCAATGTGTAGGGATCAAATAGGGATTATATGATGTGAAGAACATGCAAATCCACATCAAAATTTTCATGTTAGAATTTTTTAATTCAAATTTATGTCAATGTGACATAGTATGGAGGCCATAATTTTGAGTGAAACCGTGACTATATTTTTTGGCTTATTTAACTAGTGTTAAGGAAAAATTATATAACACCTTCCCATACTACTCCAAAACTAAATACAAAATATTTATTTTAATTAATTTAATTGTGCCTTCAAAAAGAATATGAGCCCATTTATGAACAACACATCAACATAGTATTCACTCTAAAATATAATAATCATACTGTGTCTTCATCTATAATTAATCATATCAAATTAATATGGATAGGTTATTAAGTTAGTTTCAGTTCATCTCATTCATATGTAAAATTATGATCTTAAGAAATATAGTTTATAGGTTCATCAAAAATGATTTTTCTTGAATATTTAGAATTTTAAATTAAACCCACATCAATTGAAATTAGAACACCTTAAATATTGGCCTTTAACATTTGCGTGTCCACTTTATAGATTACCTACATATCAACTTATACTCTGAGATATAAATAAAATTAAAATTACCATATTATCTAAAAACCTAATGAATATCTTTATTCATTATAAACATCAAATATTAAATCCTTATTTGAATATAATTCCTTTCCTTAAATAACCTAAAAAACATAACCTTATTTAATTATTTACCATATTTTAATAATAAACCTTAACTTAAAATTAAAATTTAATTATGGCTACCATAGTCATTGAATATAACTTAAAATTTCCACATAGCATCACATTTATACAGTCGGCACACAATTATATATTGGTTTGCTCTTCTTACCATACACGTGCAAGCCAAACATAAGTTACATATCAATGTATAATGCATTAGTAAGTTCCCAAGATTCTAGAGAGTTCACAAAGGATTCAACATCTCAAGGTAAGCACCACAAGGTCTAGCACATCTGTGACCACTAATTACTGTGGATCATAATACTGATGTGACCACTGAATGTCTGAGTGACCTTCGTATATTAAGTGCTTATGGGATATACATGTGGTCATAGTTCATGGTCTACCACAAATTTCAAATAGAATAGGATGTATTTTATAATCCAAGTGGTTCATGTATATCTAGCATTTAAGTCTTGGCCTTAGTCTACTACATGAATGTGAGTTTTTAGAATTATATTGGATATATATAAATGCATAAATCATTGAAACATGCCAAAAATATATAATAGATACCATGTTGTATAAATGAAACTAAATATGAATAAAAATATGGTGTATTATTATTATTAGTCAAATAGAATTAAGAAAGGTATATAATATAGAGAAACAAAAAGTAATTCAAAATTAGAAAATAGGGTTAATTCATATTTTTCTTAATGACCTAATTAAGACATCTAAGTAAGCTAAAAATATGCATAATACAAAAAATAAAACAAAAAAAATATCACGAACCCTCTTTCACCCCCTCCTCCTAAACACAGCTTAGGTGAGTATAAGAATTATGTCCCAACAAGAAGTCCTAATGCGGTACTCGTGTACAGAAGGAATCTCCTACAATAATCTAGAGAGAAGCCCCACCCCCAAAATTAGAGAGAGAAAGAAGGAACTAAAATCTCCCTTGAGAATGATGTCAGAGCTACCTAAACCTGAAGAAGAACACACACAAGAAGATACTTGATCTATGTGAAAGGTTTGGTAAATGTATCAAAAAATTACTCTGAAGTCTAGTAGTAGCAGAGATCAATGAATTGCTCATGAATAAGCTCTTGAATGAAATGCATGTGAATCTTGATATTATTTTATGAATGGAGGGTTAGATTTTTACAAATATGGATTATGCTTTGATTGTCATATAAGATGACTATTAATCATTGAAAATGGATTCTAAACTTAGTGAGAATGATCTGCACCATGGTGCCTAAGACTGAGGTGCACAAGGGGCAATTGAGTTATGTCTATGTAGAGTGAATGTGAAGTGTAATATTCAGACCTAATAAATAAAACACATTCAATAGAGTGGAACTCTTTACTTTTAGGATATGCAACTTATATTCATTAACAAACGATAGGGAAAAAATATAGAGTACAATGCTAATAATGTGTGTATATCAAGTAGATGTGCAAAGCAAGCTAATGATGTTACGATTATGTGTAATAGCATAGGTCTAGATTCAAGCATCATGAATCAGGTGCATATGTTAATATTTATAGTGTATAATACAAAAACAATCATCACTCTTATTTAGTTACTAAGGAAGATATTTGTGATGCTCTAATCTTGTCAAACATGGTAGTTAGCAATGGTTAGACTAGTTAATTTTCAGGTTATCAATCATTTGAATTCAAATATGAGATTTATTTTTGTTGGAAATGGTATATGGATGACTTAGATCATGTGTCTAAGGTAGGTCAACACGTGGATGTGTTGTGGGGTCCAAAAAAATGATAGTCCATGAGTGGATGCTAGCTAGGCACTCAGGACTATGAGGCTCACAAATAGCACAGGAGTAGCATGTCTAAAAGTGTCAGGTATGTGAGGTGAGCTATGATGGGTCCATAACAAAATGAGAAGGCATAGGACTTGGCATGGAAGTGTATGGCATGTAGGTGGTCTAATTCATGGTAGTCGATGAGTAGGAATAGGACTTGGCACAAAACTATGAGGCATAAAGTACATAGAAGTTGGCTAAAGACTTAGAGTTGGATAGCGAGATATGAAGCATGCATATTGTGATATAAGATGATCAACGTGTAGGAGTCTATGATTTGGTAGAGAACTTTTGTCTATCACTTCGATGATTTGTCCCTTTTTATAGGATGCAAGTGTACAAGATCTAAATCAGAAGGATGTTGTGTCACTATTGGCTTAAGAAGTGATAGAGTGTAAGGATTGAGAAGCTCCACATTGAATACTACGTATATATCCAAGTAATGTGGTAGATTAAGAATAAAGGAATTCTCACCAGTAACACATAGAATGGTGTAAGTACCATAGTGCAAGGGCTTGATCTTCTAATGTGGGATTTTGAATCACTCCTTCTGAAGTTATAACTAAACCTTATTACTAACTCAAAATGCATGAGGTATGCTATGTGCATTTTAACACTCCTTATATTTTGCTTGGGCATGAGATAAAATATGATGAACCTACCATTGAATAGATTAGATGTGGTACATAAACTTCTTGACTTTATCTGCTTCCTGGTCTTATGCATGTGACTCAGTGTCCAATGGTGCATGGTAGGAGATATCTAAAGGTGTTAAAGTTTGGAACCCAAGACATGTTTATAATGGATTGTGGCCAATATATATGTGGAGTGCCTTGTTTTAGGCATGTTTAATTTATAAGAGATTATCATCCCAAGTTTGAGTATGCACGTAGTTATACATTGACAGAAGATGAAAAATTATGAGATTGACCACTTCAGTTTACCCATCTATTTAAGGTTGGAAATCCACCTATTGAGCTACATGTATACCCATTAGATCCCATAATTCTTGCCAAAAGTTACTAAAGAATCATGGATCATCATCGAAGATGATGGATGTTGGTAGCCCAAAAGGAACCTAAACATGGTTGAAGAATACCTGAACATTACCAGCTACATCAATGTATTTCTTGCATGTAACCATGATAGCCATCTTGGAAAACTATGTTAATTCCTAGCTTCCTATTTGTGGCATTGATGATGAAATAAGGAATATAATACTTGATGTGGCAGTCCATGGTTGTGTGCATGTGCATCTAGTAGACATCTAAGTAAGCTAAAAATATGCATAATACAAAAAATAAAACAAAAAAAATCTCACGAACCATCTTTCACCCCCTCCTCCTAAACACAGCTTAGGTGAGTATAAGAATTATGTCCCAACAAGAAGTCCTAATGAGGTACTCGTGTACAGAAGGAATCTCCTACAATAATCTAGAGAGAAGCCCCACCCCCAAAATTAGAGAGAGAAAGAAGGAACTAAAATCTCCCTTGAGAATGATGTCAGAGCTACCTAAACCTGAAGAAGAACACACACATGAAGATACTTGATCTATGTGAAAGGTTTGGTAAATGTATCAAAAAATTACTCTGAAGTCTAGTAGTAGCAGAGATCAATGAATTGCTCATGAATAAGCTCTTGAATGAAATGCATGTGAATCTTGATATTGTTCTATTAATGGAGGGTTAGATTTTTACAAATATGGATTATGCTTTGATTGTCACATAAGATGACTATTAATCACTGAAAATGGATTCTAAACTTAGTGAGAATGATCTGCACCATGGTGCCTAAGACTGAGGTGCACAAGGGGCAATTGAGCTATGTCTATGTAGAGTGAATGTGAAGTGTAATATTCAGACCTAATAAATAAAACACATTCAATAGAGTGGAACTCTTTACTTTTAGGATATGCAACTTATATTCATTAACAAACGATAGGGAAAAAATATAGAGTACAATGCTAATAATGTGTGTATATCAAGTAGATGTGCAAAGCAAGCTAATGATGTTACGATTACGTGTAATAGCATAGGTCTAGATTCAAGCATCATGAATCAGGTGCATATGTTAATATTTATAGTGTATAATATAAAAACAATCATCACTCTTATTTAGTTACTAAGGAAGATATTTGTGATGCTCTGATCTTGTCAAACATGGTAGTTAGCAATGGTTAGACTAGTTAATTTTCAGGTTATCAATCATTTGAATTCAAATATGAGATTTATTTTTGTTGGAAATGGTATATGGATGACTTAGATCATGTGTCTAAGGTAGGTCAACACGTGGATGTGTTGTGGGGCCCAAAGAAATGATAGTCCATGAGTGGATGCCAGCTAGGCACTCAGGACTATGAGGCTAACAGATAGCACAGGAGTCAGCATGTCTAAAAGTGTCAGGTATTTGAGGTGAGCTATGCTGGGTCCATAACAAAATGAGAAGGCATAGGACTTGGCATGGAAGTGTAGGGCATGTAGTTGGTCTAATTCATGGTAGTCGATGAGTAGGAATAGGACTTGGCACAAAACTATGAGGCATAAAGTACATAGAAGTTGGCTAAAGACTTAGAGCTGGATAGCGAGATATGAAGCATGCATATTATGATATAAGATGATCAACGTGTAGGAGTCTATGATTTGGTAGAGAACTTTTGTCTATCACTTCAATGATTGGTCCCTTTTTATAGGATGCAAGTGTACAAGATCTAAATTAGAAGGATGGTGTGTCACTATTGGCTTAAGAAGTGATAGAGTGTAAGGATTGAGAAGCTCCACATTGAATACTACGTATATATCCAAGTAATGTGGTAGATTAAGAATAAATGAATTCTCACCAGTAACACATAGAATGGTGTAAGTACCATAGTGCAAGGGCTTGATCTTCTAATGTGGGATTTTGAATCACTCCTTCTGAAGTTATAACTAGACCTTATTACTAACTCAAAATGCATGAGGTGTGCTATGTGCATTGTAGCACTCCTTATATTTTGCTTGGGCATGAGATAAAATATGATGAACCTACCATTGAATAGATTAGATGTGGTACATAAACTTCTTGACTTTATCTGCTTCCTGTTCTTATGCATGTGACTCAGTGTCCAATGGTGCATGGTAGGAGATATCTAAAGGTGTTAAAGTTTGGAACCCAAGACATGTTTAGAATGGATTGTGGCCAATATATATGTGGAGTGCCTTGTTTTAGGCATGTTTAATTTATAAGAGATTATCATCCCAAGTTTGAGTATGCACGTAGTTATACATTGACAGAAGATGAAAAATTGTGAGATTGACCACTTCAGTTTACCCATCTATTTAAGGTTGGAAATCCACCTATTGAGCTACCTGTATACCCATTAGATCCCATAATTCTTGCCAAAAGTTACTAACGAATCATGGATCATCATCGAAGATGATGGATGTTGGTAGCCCAAAAGGAACCTAAACATGGTTGAAGAATACCTGAACATTACCAGCTACATCAATGTATTTCTTGCATGTAACCATGATAGCCATCTTGGAAAACTATGTTAATTCTTAGCTTCCTATTTGTGGCCTTGACGATGAAACAAGGAATATAATACTTGATGTGGCACTCCATGGTTGTGTGCATGTGCATCTAGTAGAAACATGATTACAATGCGGCTAGAGTCTTTGTCACACCAAAGTGTCTACAGTTTTTAGCATAGTGTTCCTCCTAAATAATTCATTAACAAGGTGCACTAGAGGGAACATAAAGATGTCTGATATTGTAAATAAGCTAATTAGATAAGTACAACTCTAAAACTTGTTTACCTTGCATAAGGGTGGCATAAGTCATTGTGAAGTCCTAATCAAATGATTACATGGGTACCTAATCTACCAAATTATGGATGCATGTGTCTAACACCATGATGAGCACATGAATTGGAGCTCAACTAAGGAAATATATAGCCTTTTTATCCTTCCCTTTCTTGTGCTTGATCACAATATCAAACTGCTATAAGTAAGTCATCCATTTCATGTGGCACACATTTTCTAGATTATTCTATGATTATAAGAACTAAAATGGTTGATGGTCCAAATGAACAATGGTATCCTTCTCAAGAATGTAGTATTGTCATTGCTTGATTGCTTACACAATAACATATAGTTATTTATCATAAGTGGAGTACCTTTGCACCATGTCATTGAACATTTCTGAGTGGTAAGAAATTAGATGCCCATATTGTATGATCACTAGACCAAGTGTATAGTTAGATGCATTAGTTAGAATTTTGAAGGTCTGCATAATTTTGGGCATTATGAGAATACAACCTATGCATAAGCATCTCTTGAGTGCCTCAAAAGAACACTTTTTTCATGTTTCCAATTGAAATTGACTCTTACATGTGTTATCTAGGTGAGATCCCAAGAGATGTGTGAGAAAACAAGGATGAACCTATGGTAGAAGTTATCAAGTCCAAAAAAAATCCTTAATTATGTGAGACTATGCAGAGTAGGATAATCTTAGATCACTTTTATCTTCTATGGATCTACTCTGATACCAATGTTGTCAATTATATAACCTAATTATTGTATCTACATTTCACCAAATTTACACTTTGTTAAGTTAGATTGTAACTTGTATTGGTAAAAAGTGCCTAAGATGTACGATATGTACTTTATATACTCCTCCCAAGTCTTATTAAAGATTAGGATGTGATCCAAGTGGATGATGGCAAAGGAGTTTAATAAGATCCTAATTAGATCATACATCAAGCACATAAATGTGGTTGTTACATTGGCGAGGCCAAAAGGCATGACCAACCATTCATACAATCCTTCATGTGTCTTGAAATTTGTCTTCCAAATGTCTATAATATGAATTAGAACCTAATAGTAACTTCAATTCAAGTAAATATGTGAAGTAGTGTGCACCATAGATATATTCTAAAAGTTCATCAATGCATGATAGTGGGTACCAGTTCTTCACTATGATTTTATTTAGTTTGCAATAGTTTCTACAAAGTCATGACGACCCATCCTCCTTGGGTGCAAGGACTATCGATCTTCCTCAAGGCAAAGAAGATGACCTAATCTTTCCCTAATCAAGGATATCTTGTATCTTATGTTAGACTCTATCATTCTTTAAAACTATCTATGATATAGGGGGTTATGTAGAAGAGGGGATCCAGGGACCAAATTAATGTGGTGTTTTACTATGCAGTGTGTTTGAATACCTTTAGGCTTTACAAAAAAATCACTTATTTGCTTTAGTAACTTGTCAAGCTACTACTACTATGATGGTGTGTGATCATTGCATGTTGTTAGGGTGTACTTCATTATTTTTAATTGTGCATGTGTATCAAGGTGAACCATGAGTAACATGAACATTTAAACATGTGATACAAGCTTACAAAATTATGTGTCCAAGACCAAGGTGACTTTGGTTGAGGGTGATAACTTAACGAGTTTGTAGAATCAATATTATTCATAAATAACCCATTATTTTGGCTTGGATTGATATGTACCTTCACACTCAAATAGATATGATCTTTCCAAAAAAAATCATAAACTTATAGAGGTGTGACATAAGTGATGTTATCCTCCTTTGGTTTGAATTTATACTAAAAAATACATTACTGTTGGACCTGTATATATTTCCCCTATTGTAGCCACCCCAAGGAGTAAGTTTTAGCCTATGCAGTAGTATCTATACCAAGCAATTAGGTTATGGATTGCATAATGATGGTCTTATGGTTGCCACTATCGATGATGACATAGAGGGGTTGACCCTTCACCTAGAACTGAGTGTGGAAGAGACATTTGCATTCCTCAAAGATGTCAATCATAGTGGATTTGGTGGTTAAACAAGAGGCATATTTATCTATGTTATCCATTTTCATGGGTCCTAATGTAGATTGCACAAGTAGAGAATGTCGCACATGGAATTCAAAGATGTCATGGTTGGCTAAATGATGGTGATGGCACCATTTGTCACCTAACTTCTTTTTTCCTTTGTCTAAATTAAAAGGCACTAGAGCCTTTTAGTGTTATGTAGTATTCTTAGGCTACATGCTCTTTTGAAATAAATTTTGTTACTTTAGTTCAAAAAGATGCAATATGGGAGTATGTAGTGGAAGGCTCTCTACATTCTACATTGGATGAAGAGGTGACACACTACTTCATTTTTTCCCCATATTTGAGTTTTGTGGCATTGTGCTATGATTATCCTAATGTGTCAAAATTAAATAACTCCATCTTTGTATAGAGATAAGGTGAGATTCCATTGATGTACTTCAACACATAGAGAAGTCATGAAAAATATTGGTGTATTCTTCCATGGACTTATCCTTGTACTAGCACAATTTTTATAAATTGATGTATTTATATTCAAAGTGTCAAATAGGGTAGAATTCTTCCTTCAATTCATCAACAAAAATTTTCTACAATTCTATTGGAACACACTTTTGCATGCATTAAATGCTAAAGATTTCCCACCAATGAATGACTAGAATGGACATATTCAGCACTATGAAGGTGATATTCTCATCATCAATGAAGTAATTGATAGATAAATACATTTTAATTTATCTAATCTATGCATCCAATGCTTTGGCATCAATTTTACCTTCAAATAAGGGAATGTCAAGATTAACTTGTACTTTAAAGGGGTCTATTGATGAAATTATTGTGTAACATGTTGTTTACATGAATATTAGGATGTTGGGTTGAGTTTTATCATTAACTCATAGAAATGACTAAAACTTTTGGTGTATTTCACCTCTAGATCATTAATAATGAGCCTTCATATTTCTGGGGCTACCTCGGGTTGATTTCAGGCATCAACCATCTTATTTTTCCTATGGTGTTTTGATGGAGTCTCTAAAACAAAATTGACATATAAACCTTCTCTATCTCATTATGCTCTTTTGGTTACAAACATAGAAATGAGATAGAGCTTAGCTATGATACCAGTTAATATGTGCCATGGACCCAAGACCAAGGTACACAGGGGACAATCATGTTATGGCTATGCAAAGTGAATGTGCAATGTAATATTTAGATAAAATAAACAAAACACATTCAACAGTGTGGAAGTCTTTACTTACAGGAGATGCAACTTCTATGCATTAGAAAAGAATAGGGAAAAGAATATAGATTACAATGCCAATAGTGCATGTATATCAAATAGATGCGCAAGACAAGCTAATGATTTTATGACTCTATGTAATGGAATCTAGGTCTAGATTCAAGCATCATGAACTAGATGCATATGTTACATATTTATAGTGTAAAATACAAGATCAGTCATGAATATTGTTTAGTTGCCAAAAATGATATACATGATGCTTTGATTATGTCAGGTGTGGTAGTTGGCAATAGTTACAAAAATTAATGTCTAGGTTATCAACTATTTGAATTGGAATATGAGATTTCCTTTTAGAAACAATGATATATGGATGACTTAGAGTACATGGATGAGGTAGGATGACATGTGGATGTGTTATAAGAACCAATAAGTTAGCATTCCATGAGTGGATACTAGCTAGGCATGTGGGACTATGAAGGATAGAAAGAGCATAGGAATCAATGATTCCACAAGTGTGAGGCAAGCAAGGCTACGAGCTATGATTGGAATGAAATTTAGTGAGCATATGTAGGTCTTGGCATGGAAGTGCATGACACATAGGTAGTTTGGTGCATGATAGTCAACAAGTAGGCACAAGACTTGGCATGGAAATACAAAACACATAGTGTGCAGAAGTTGATGAAAAACCTAGTGATAGGTGGTGAGATACAAAGTGCAAAAGCTAAAATCTAGGGAGATCGATGCATAGAAGTCTATGAGTTGGCATGGAGCTTGTGGTTAATATTGTAAGCAAAATTATTACAAAAGAGTGTGCAATATTAAGTGAGAGGTGCATGCATTCTACAAAATAAAAAATGAGGAATGAGATTCATTTCATAGGAGTTATGCACAAATCAAATAATCCCATGAGGTGAAATAGCCTCAGTGGTAGCATTAATATTTTCTTTGTGTTATGCCTATGTAGAAGATAAATCAATAATGTTATGCTTCTTTCTTGACCAACTAATTGGTCCTAAATTAATGGAGAAACTATATGCTAAAGTATACTTGTTATTCTAAATATTGTTAACCCAATTTAAATATGTTTTCACAATCAATTCAATGTCGATGCTTGCTCCATAGTGAATACCAAAACTATGAGTACCCCAAATGTAGTGGAAAATCTTCTCAGTTTATTTCTAATGCATCACATATGGTTCCCAAATAAATATAGAGACCATGCCCACTACATATGAAATTTTAGGTCTACTATGATTAATATAGATAAGATTTCCAACAAGTTGTTGATACAATGTAGAATCAACCAAAGGAGATGTACAACCAACCCCAAGCTTCACACCAGATAGAAAGGGAGTTGGAGCTTGATTATAATCAACCATGTTAAATTTTGCAATAAAATGAAGAGCATACTTGGATTGTGCAATAGTGATCCCAAAGTTAGACTGAGAAATTTCAATCTCAAGGAAGTAATGCAAAAAGCCCAACTCAATCATTAAGAACTTATCAAACAAAGTAATTTTTACTAATGTGATGGAGGATGGAGAATTCTTTGTGATCAAAAGGTTATTCACATAGAAAACTAGAATCAAAATTAAATCATCCTACTAAAAAATGTGAACACTTATATTAGTATGACATCTAGTAAGCCCAACTAAAAGAATAAAGGAGTCCATCTTGGCATACTAAGCTCAAGGGTCTTGTTTGAGGCCATAAATATATTCCTTAAGTTTGAAAACTAAGGAATAATCTTCCAAAAAACCTTGTGTTTGCTCCATGTATATCTCCTCCTTGATGTCACTATGAAGAAAATGACTCTTCACATCCATCTAATGAACATCTCAGTGATGTGTTACAATAATAGAAAGAGTGATTTAGATTGAGTTCATTTTGGCATTTGTCACAAGTCTCAATATAGTCAATGCTATGAACATAAGAAAAACCCTTTTATACCAAACATGTTTTGAAATTATCTATGCACCCATCTTTATAAAAAATATTGATAGATCCATCTATATCGAATAAGTTTCCTTACCTTAGGAAGATGGACTAAATCCCAGATGTTGTTCCTAAGTAAGGAACCATACTCCTCATCAATAATAGTATCCCATTCATGTGTGATATATTCCAAAAAAAATGATCATGGATCATAATTATATGCAATGAATGCATGTGGGAGATTTTGGAATTGTGAACATGTTTGCTTGGTGTTTGATGGATAGATAACCTAATGGACAACACTTTATAGTGTATGTCTAGCCCAAAGAAGATGAGAATTTAGAGACTCAAGATGAGATTCCTCATCCTCTAAATATTTATTCAGAGAAGGAAGAGGTTACTTATCATCACTACTCTCATCGTCATAATTATAAGAAGAATATGGATCATTAAAAAGTTACTCAGGTATATCTAAATCATCATAAATGTCATCAGATCCCACTGAGTGAGAAGTGTCAAGTGTGGAGTCTAAAGGACCCTCTTTAAAATGAATACTTATCTTAATAAACAACTCTTTAATGGTGGGATGGGTAACCCTATATCCCATAACACTCTCACATTATCTAATGAATATGCAAAGCAAACTCTGAGCTTCTATTGTATTATGTTTCTTATTATAAATTTGGGCCATAATAGGATAACCAAACATTTGAAAGTGATTATTTGTGGGTTTTAGGCCACTACATGATTCAAAAGGTGCCTTTTTTTAATTATTTATGAGAAACCTAGTTATGAATGTAACAAGCATATTTGATGGCCTTAGCCCAATATTGAGGTGCAAGAGATTTGGAGTGTAGCATATATTTTCCCATTTCCTTCAAGGACCTATTTTACTATTCTATAACCCCATTATGTTAAAAACTATAACAAATGTACACTATAGTTTAATACCCTATGAAGTGTAGAATTACACAAAATGATGGTTGACATACACACCACCATTATCTATTATGTATAAAATATTTATGGCTTTACACAACTATTTTTCAATAAGGGCCTTGAAATCCTGAAATTGATCAAAGACCTTTGAATTTTGCTTAAAAAAATAAACCCATGTATATCTTAAAAATTCATCAATGAAGGTAATAATATATTTGATCTTACTAAATGAAAGGTGTAGAAAAGGACCATAAATATCACTGTTGGCTAGCTCCAAAATATATGAAGTTCTCAATGATTTTCCTTCATCATGCTTCTCTTTAGGATGATTACCAAGTATGAAACCCTAGAAAAACCATCATAAAAATAGACATGAGGCAAAATTGAAACTATGTCATGACAACTGAGTTATTAAAAACAACAATAGTTAAGATGGCCATATCGATCATGCCATAATTTACTTACCCCATCTATATGTGTGAGTAGAGCAGTATAGGATTGAATAGGATCAAGATGTGAGAAAGTGTACAGCCATGACTAATGACATAACTTCCCAACTGCTACTATAGAATTATAGTGCAATTCCTTAATAACCTTAAAATCAAGTGTGAACTCAACTCTATTGCTTGAACCAATGTGATTGATCTAATAAACAAATAGGAGATTATTTGATAATGAGAAAACACATAGAACATGTTGAAATGTCCCATCACTCACTTAAATAAAAACTCTCTAAGAAACGTTTTTAAAAGTATCACCACCCAACAAAAGGGAAGGAAGAACAAGGCTCCAAGGATGAGAAAAAATTGTGTGATGAACCCATATGGTGTGAGGAACTAGAATCAATCACCCATGTGGAAATATGGGATACAAATACAATAAATTCCTTGATCTTACCTTTTTCCTTACTATAATATTTAGCCTTAGAAGTCTCATTCATTAATGAACTCTATTTGAATTAATTTAGGTATGCTAATGTTATTTTTATCATGCATATTTATCAGTTAGTCAGTCTGTTTCTTCATACATTTGGTTTCATCGTACCCAATTTTATTATAGTTGGCACATGTGAGTCTCTCTTTCTTTGGTTTCCCACCTACAAAGGAAATTGTAATTGATGATTTTGACTTGGCATCAATTTTTTTACCCTTTCTTTGGTTTTTATTGTTCTTTTTATGTATCTTCTCCTTATTATTATAATCCTTTTATTTTTCATGACTTATAATTAAGGCACATGATTTAGATGAATTCATTATACCCATATGAATAAGTTTATATTTATCTCAATCTAAGTCAATAGAAAAATCATTGAAGGATGACATGGTCCATATAGTTATAATGGAACACTTGGTGGTATAGAAGGTAAAAAATGAAATTAGAATAGTTAGAACATAATTTGGAAAGAATCAAAATAATAAATTATTTATATATTTTGTCTATGTTGCACAATTTCAAACATAAGCTAAGTGATTTAAATTTGGTGAAGAATTCATGTATTGTGTCAACTTTTCATGGAATCAAATTGATCATTTCATTCTCTAGTTCATGACCCCTCATAGCATCCTGTTTCCCAAATATTTTTTATAGTATACTCCAAACATCATTAGGAATAGTTTTAGATTCGATGTGAAACATCAAGATAGGATATATTGATAGGCATAATATATTGTATTTTATTAAAGAACTTCAATTTATTTCCATCAGGGGTTGATTCTATTTTGGTACCCATAGTGATCAGGTGTAAACCTTTACTCCTCAAGAGGATTTGTACCTTGGTTTTTCACCTAAGATAATTGAATGATGTAAGAAGCAAAACTAGATTTTGATCCATTATTCATGTTAGGTTGTGGAGCTAAAAGCTTCACTGATGCAGACATAGAGAAGGCCACTGGAGGAGTTGTTGGAGTGTCACAGACACCGGTGTCGATCAGGCCAACCGACATCGACAGGATAAGGCAAGAGAGAAACCAACATCAGTCAGAGATCAGCCGGCGTCGGCGACCCCCAGGCAGACAGGGACCGACGTCAGTCGCCTGTGTGGTTTGACTGCGAGTATATTACGAGTAGTTAGTTGACAAACCAAGTGTTTTCATGATGAGAGCTAATTATAGACTGAGAGCTGCAGATCTAATTATTGTATTAGGTGTCTAATTATTGTTTGGATGAGATCTATATAATAGACTCATGGTTGTATTGTAAACTTGTGCTAGAGAGTAAGAGAGCATTATTATAAGCTCCTTCTGTGTGTGAGGTGAGCAATGGTGTGTTCCTCCTAGTGCCACAGTACCAAGGTGGGTGCTGGATTAGAGAATCAGCAGGGTTCTTCAGAAGTGTATGATCTTGGTCATCAGGTGAGCATGGCTTCTATAGGAGATCTACATGGTAAGTAAGATCATTGATATGCAGGTGTGTGTGTGTGTGCAAGGTCAAGGTTCACAGGTGTGCAGAACCAGCTTGATCTGTAGGTTGAAGATCAGATAGGACAGCAACACAATAGGGAGCAGTATCAGGAGAGATCTACTTGGAGTACAGGTGTGTGCTCAGAGCATAAAGGAAGGCAAGGAAGATCCTTCCATAAGTAAGGTCTATTGAGGTGCAAGTTAATGCAGGTTTAGGGGAGATCTACTTGAAGTACGTTTGAGTACTTTTGGAGTGCATGGAGCACTTGTGGAGTGCGTGGAGCACAAGTATAAGGTGAACACCAACTCAGTGTTTGAGTTGGGTGTTGGGACCTAAGGGAGAGAGCTTTGAGGAAAGAAGTATTGTTCACTTGAGGTGTGGGAAGCCTCTAAAGAGGTGGTGGAGAAGAAGTGGCATCTTCTTTATTGTATTCTTTTCTGCAAGAGTTTTAATACAAGTTGTGTATTGTCTCTCATATCATGTGTTATTTCTGGATTCTAGTTACTTGTTGATTCTAGTTATTTCCACATATTAAGTTGCTTGTATTTGGTAATCAATTGTGTGCTTTCTGGTAATCAATTGTGTGCTTTCGGTGTTTCATATCCCCAAAACGTGGTATCAGAGCTTGGTTGTAGGTTCTTGAGCTTGATACCAATACGTGGTATCAGAGCTAAGGTTGCAGGGAGCAGTTTTGTGTTTGGTTACAGGTCACTCTCAGGGGTTTCTGATTGAGTGGGAGTAGAGCAATGGCAGATCAAAGTAAGCTAAGAATGGAGGAGTTGAAAAGCATAGATGGTCACTTATGGTCCGATGGAAAGAAAGAGCAGGTAAAAGAAGATTGTTGATTTGTGGAAGATCAGCAAGAAGGAACTGAAGAAGCAGATGTTGCAGGGGATGTGGCACAGGATGCTTTGAGAGGTTTCTTGGATAAAGTTGAATCTTTTCTTACAGATTTAGTTGCCTCTTTCCATGCAGCCCTAGATAGAGGAGCTGGTGAGCCTTGCCATAGAATAGGCAAAGGGGAAGTGAAGCTGAAATTGCAGGCGGCCAACACATGGGTGTTGAAGGAGGTCATGCAGGTCCCAGGTTTGGAGATGTGTCTAATTTTTTCAAAAGAGTTGGGTGATGGGAGATGTACGAGAACTCTCATAGTGGATGCACTTGAATTAGCTGGTGGTAAGAAAATAGGTACTCTTTATCTACTTGTTTATATTATTGATTCTTCTTTTGTTGCGGAGACGTGGCTTTGTAGGCTTGGTCACATGAGCAGGAAGGAGATGCATGTTCTTAAGCGAAAGATAGATATATTTGACAGGCTTAAGAACTGGAAAGCCTTGGTGTTCTTGGAGGAGATGGCAGACAGAGACCAGTGGATGGGGTTGGATACTTTTGAGCAGGGCAGTTTGGACATGGGGATTGATTCAAAGAAGCTCGCAAGTAAAAAGTCATCACTCACAGGAAACATAGGTACCGACATCGACAGGAAAACTGATGTCAGTAGTAGGTAAGATCGACGTCGATTATGAGGACCAACGTTGATAGCAGGAGTACACTGACATCGGCAGGTTGGTAGTCAGGATAGGCGCAAGAACCGACGTCGATCGGATGCAGACTATGTGGTGGCTGAGGTCGGTCATTGTAACAAATTTTGGGTGGACAGCAAGCTATCAAGGAGTCTCAAACACCCATACAAAAGAATGAAGATGTAAGTAGGCCTCAAATTCATTGTTCCTCTTCTTTATACTAGTTGCTGACTGCAGAGCAGGAAGGATCCAAGAAACAGTGAGAGCGTGGCAGGATTATGATGCAGAACCAGACGGGAGATTTGGTAGGGTTGCCAGTTGGTATGTTAGCACTGCAAGATGAATGGATTCCTTAGTTGAAGAATAGAGAGAACGGATACATGAGACAAAAGGCCAGGCATATGGTCTTGAGGAGCTACAAGACAGTGGTATAGGGTTTGATAGGTGGAGGATGAAGCATGGCTTCAGTCAATGTCAGGTAACTACTATGGTTTGCCTTACCAGGTGGATGATGAGTCATGACATCATTCTGTTGCTGTATGTGGATGGTATGTTTGCTAGCAGGATTGTACATACAAGGTTTTGCTGAGCTAAGGGGTAAGATTAGTTCAGTGGTTTGCTATGAAGAATTTGGAGCAGCAAAATTCTTCGGCATGGGAGACTTGGGAGATCACAGGTTGATTTTGTCTCCAGTGAAAGCTGATGTGAATCAGGTGTTGGCAAGATGCAGGATGCAGAATCAGAGCACACCAAGGGCTGGATAGTTTAGTGTCTGAAATCACATGAGGTCTAGTATAGACCTGAGTTTGCCCAAGTAGTGGGTGTTGTCAGAGAGTTAGGAGCCAATTCAAAGGAGTGGATTCTCAGGTATTTGAGAGAGACTAGCAGCAGAGATTCATGCTATTTAGGGTTAGGACTTCACTACATGTGTTTGTAGATGCGGATGCAGTAGGATACTCGATTGATAGGAGGTACACCATAGGTTGTGTGGTGGGTGGTCTTTAGGGTTGTGCTTGAAGAGGAATATAAACTAGGAAACAGATTAGATGGGGTACAGGTACAGGTATAGTGAAGCTATTTATCTCCAAGTGGTAGATTGTTAGGTTGTGGAGCTAAAAGCTTCACTGATGTAGACATGGAGAAGGCCATTGGGGGAGTTGCTGGAGTGTCACAGACACTGGCGTTGATCAGGCCAATCGACATCGGTAGGATAAGGCAGGAGAGAAATCGACGTCAGTCAGAGATCGGCCGGCATCGATGACCCCCAGGCAGACAGGGACTGACGTCGGTTGCCTGTGTGGTTTGACTACGAGTATATTACGGGCAGTTAGTTGACGAACCAAGTGTTTACATGATGAGAGCTAATTATAGACTGAGAACTGTGGATCTAATTATTGTATTAGGTGTCTAATTATTGTTTGGATGAGATCTATATAATAGACTCATGGTTGTATTGTAAACTTGTGCTAGAGAGTAAGAGAGCATTATTATAAGCTCCTTCTATGTGTGAGGTGAGCAATGGTGTGTTCCTCCTAGTGCCACAGTACCAAGGTGGGTGCTGGATTAGAGAATCAGTAGGGTTCTTCAGGAGTGTATGATTTTGGTCATCAGGTGAGCATGGCTTCTATAGGAGATCTACATGGTAAGTAAGATCATTGATATGCAAGTGTGTGTGTGTGTGTGCAAGGTCAAGGTTCACAGGCGTGCAGAACTAGCTTGATCTGTAGGTTGAAGATCAGATAAGACAGCAACACAATAGGGAGCAGTATCAGGAGAGATCTACTTGGAGTATAGGTGTGTGCTCAGAGCATAGAGGAAGGCAAGGAAGATCCTTCCATAAGTAAGGTCTATTGAGGTGCAGGTTGATGCAGGTTTAGGGGAGATCTACTTGAAGTATGTTTGAGTACTTGTGGAGTGCATGGAGCACTTGTGGAGTGTGTGGAGCACAGGTATAAGGTGAACACCAACTCAGTGTTTGAGTTGGGTGTTGGGACCTAAGGGAGAGAGCTTTGAGGAAAGAAGTACTGTTCACTTGAGGTGTGGGAAGCCTCTAAAGAGGTGGTGGAGAAGAAGTGGCATCTTCTTTATTGTATTCTTTTCTGCAAGAGTTTTAATACAAGTTGTGTATTGTCTCTCATATCATGTGTTATTTCTAGATTCTAGTTACTTGTTGATTCTGGTTATTTCTACATATTAAGTTTCTTGTATTTGGTAATCAATTGTGTGCTTCCGGTGTTTCATATCCCCAACAATTCATAAAGGAGGTGTGTGTATAACTAATAATATGAAAGAGATAAGGAAATACAATCCCCTTTAATTTACATAAGTTTAATTTTACAAAGATTTAAATATCACCAATGTGTAGAGATTTAAAAAATACACTTTAAAAAAATGCCTAAAAAGGAGTTGCCCACTGAAAATTATGTGAGTTTGAAGTTCTATTCCACCTTGAAAAAATGAAATATTTGGGATGAAAACTTACTTGAACCAAATTTTGAAGTAAAATTTAGGTCCCCTTTGGTTGGTTGTGACCAAGGGTTAAAATCCCATATGACCAAGTGCATCAGGAATTGGTGACTAGTTTGTAGTTATCAAAACTGCCAGCATATTCATTAGGTGCCAGAATGTTGATCATTTATGTCAATTATTTATATGATTGGATTTTATATTAGGTACCAAGATGGCTAGTATTTTTTATAGTTGTTAGGATAGTTGATGTTTATAATAAGTGTTGGGACAGATAAAGTTTGCTATAAGTGTCGAGATGACTGGCTTTTTCAAAGTGTGCCTAGATTGTTCTAAATTTTTGTAGGTGTCAGATGGATAGTGTTTCCATTAGATGGTATAAAATCGATCATATTTATTAGGAAGAAACAAAATTGACTCTAGCAGGTGATAAAAATGTTGGTGATTCAAGTAGGTGGGTGATGGGGTAAAAGTTCCACCAAAGGGATTTACAAGGTTATAGATTTAAAATACAATATTATTACAAACAACCATAAAGGACACATAAATTTTCTTGACAAACTCAAAAAAACTAGAATGGGATTTTCCTTCTAGTCCCTAGTTGTATGGATTTGTACAAAATCCAAAAAAATAGCTCTAAACCATCAAAAGGGTTAAAATTGATGGTCATGAAGCTAGGTCATGTTATATTCATTCTTAGGATTTTTACATCTTCTAAATTCTTCAACGCCATTTGTTTTCAATGAAAATCCACTAGATAAGAGATGATTTTCAATAAATGTTTTTTTCCTTGTTTTTTTGAATCTAGATTAACCATGGACACTATAAGAAGATCAAAATATAAAAAAGTATGAGTTTAAAATATTCAAGGTTAAATAATGTCAGATCTATGATATGCAAGTTAGAAAAATCAATATTTCACAACAAAAACTATGACATTCAGCTACCATAATTGCTTTAATACCATATTAGAGTGGGCCACAGTCGAGGACCAGGGTTCGATAAATAAGAATGTATAAATCTCTAAAACATGAAAATGAAATATGTAGAAGAGATAACCTATTGTATAATCAAAACCAAACATGAGAGAAAACAAGTTTCATTAGCATCATTATCCAAATAACTTTAACAAAGGTAAATTATATAGAGAAGAAAAAAGTAACTTAAAATTAGAAAATAGGGTTAAGCCATATTTTCCCTATTTACCTAATTAAGACACCTAAGTAAGATGAAAAACATTTTTTAGGAAATCCATATAATGGCATAAAAAATACTACACTAATATCATGGGGTCCACCACATACATGACCATAATTACCATAGATCATAATATTGATGTGGCCACTGAATGTCCACATGACCTTCATACATCAAATTCTTATTGTATATACATGTGGTCAAAGTAAATGCTCTACCACAAATATAAAATAAAATAGG
Organism: Torreya grandis; assembly: GCA_037957365.1. Classification (NCBI taxonomy): domain Eukaryota; kingdom Viridiplantae; phylum Streptophyta; class Pinopsida; order Cupressales; family Taxaceae; genus Torreya; species Torreya grandis. The sequence continues at coordinate 1,363,819 of JARHVA010003959.1, forward strand.
TTTTAGTTTATAATCCAACTAGTTAATTATATCTATCACTTATGGCTTGGCCCTAGTCCACCATGTTCATGTGAGGGTCTAGGATCATGATCATATGTGTCATGTTCTAGGGTTTACACCCTATTTTAGAACCTGAGAACAAAGAGAGCCAAATATTTGAATTCGAAGGCTTTGAATACATATTATCTATTTCAAAATGTGCCAAAAAACCTTATCCTTTATCTTTTAAATGGTTTCAAATATTAGATCATCAAAAAACACATCCAACTTCTTTCATTTTGTTGATTGTGTAAAGTAAAAAAAAAATTCTTGATCCAACAGGCCTAAGCCTTGATGATATGAGATCAAATTAAAATCACAACCCAAGATTAAAATTTGTAAAGTATTTAAATGGGTCTCACCATAAACATCAATAAAATTCTATTCATAAATACATTCACAAAGTCATTAAACAATTCAAAATATGTTACAACAACAGTCCAACCTCAATAATGGAGAAATTGATCCTTTTCACATCTCCTTGCCTCTATCTTGGATCCTGTTGATATGGTTCAAATCCATCATCATATAACCAACCTCCTAAACTTGAACAAGATTTATTTTTGACCACTCCACTCTCTCAACTTCCCTACCTTATCTTTAGACAAGACTAATCCTTCACTTCCCCTATGTAGCTAGTCCTTTCCAATGAAAAATAGATTAGTACAAGTATTTATGACAAGTGCATAGATTAATTGATGTCATGGTAAGTGGTCCATGTATTTATTATAAAACTATTTTGACCAATTTTAATAATGAATCTCTTGTCTAATCTTTATTATCAAAAAACTATTTTCTACTAATATTATTATCTCTTGGTTTGTTACAAAAATGACTCTTAAACTTCTAAATTCAAATCAAAGGGCACTTCAATGACTTTAAATAGATTTCTCACTTTCAAATCTATGATCTACTCTTGAATAGGAACCTTTATTCAATCTCATAAGCACTCCCCTACACATTATCTCTTCTTTAACATAATGCTATGAGAGTATTATCTTTGTTATTCAAACTTCATTAGTCATGACACAATTCAACGTTACAACTCAAATGACAACTTAGCCTACAAATTGGCCTGTTAGATCTAGTTATGCCTTTCAAGGTATGCAACTAATCTTCAAGGTGAAAATTTTCTCTTTTGACAAGTCTAGATTGGTAAATTATAACATATACTCTTTTTCAAAGGATTAAGACTTCAACTCCCAAACAACACAGTACTAAATCACTTTATTCTATTGTTTCAAGATGAGCACCTACAATAATCATGCATACAATCATCCTTATTTGAATAGTCAAGGAATGATTTGGTCAAGGATAATTCATATACATTAAAACATTGATAATAGACTTATAGTGGTATTATACAGGTTCAAACATCCACCATATCATTAAGGAAGAAGAAACTTGGATTGGCCTTTGAGTTTGCAATAAATCTAATAATAGGCCCACTTTATCTTGGAAGAGTGTCAATACACTAAAATCACCTATATAACTCCATAATTACCTTCCTTAATTATTATAAATCGCTTTAGTAGTGATAAACCAATTCCTTATATTGGTTTCTCACATAATTAACCTCAATAGTGACTTTGTTCTTATAGGCCTATTTTGACCTAATTTGACTTCTCTAAAGGACTTTTACCTCAATATGGTCTTGAATGGATTAGATCAATTATCAGTATTTTTGCAATGACTTGTTGGAAATTTAGCATCCCAGGCCAAATGCCAACCCCTATAACCAAAAACTTTTCATGACACCCCCCTAAGCCTAAACATGGTGATTTTCTTACATGATGATATCTTCATTGGTATTATTTTGGACCTCTTTAATCCTATCAAGGGTGTTTTGGTATGTGTTTAATCCTTCTTATGAATAGATTATGTCATCATTACCTCAAGTCTATTTGGTGATGTGGCAATGGTCATAGTGATCATGGAGTGAGTAGGAAATTTGTCATGGTATTTCTCAAGCCTTGGGGGTGGTTTAAACATTGTTTGATAATATTGAGTATATTTTGATAATATTAAGTAATTTGGAGAAAATGAGGTTTCTAATACTTATAGTTTAAGACCTATTTCCATTTCAAGATGGGGAAACTTTTCCAATGGGATGTAATGGTGTTTAAACATTTTTTGAAGTCATGAAATGAGGTACAATAGTGTCTTTAAAATCATTATTCATTATAAACTCATCCAAACTTAATTCACACCTTAATTCATCCTTAGAAGCCATCAAATACACCTTAAATTCCTCGTATGAGTCTACATTGCACTGTTAAACTTAGGAAAGGGAGTGTTTTGATGCCGCATTGCCTTTAAATGGGTCTTAAATGGGCCTCATTGATATTCAAAATCATGTTTGAATGGTTTCATATTCATAAAGGTCCATTACAAGACTCATTTTCACCCCCACCCATCAATTGGGTCCAACACATAAAAAAATACATCCTTTCAAATCTTCCTACCATACCACTTAGTTTAAAATTTTATTTAACTCATGTTAAGAACCGGTATTTTCAAAAATGGAGAAAATATAAGGAGGTATTTTCATGTTTTTTATGTAGGTTGTACGAACCAGTATAATCAGTCTATATATAAGGGATTAAGTGGTTGTAGGTGAGTTCATTCTAGATGTATGGGAGATGTTTCAAGTTAAAAGGATGCAAGAACAATCCAAAACCATTCCTCTCTCTCCACCAAGTTCCTTGGTAGTCTAGGCAGACTTTCAAGTTTTCATTCATTCTGTACATGGGAGAGAAGATCAAGATATAAAATATTGAGGAAGATAAGGGGGTATATTGAACTTATTATTTATGAAAATTATTTTTAAATCCATTCCTTGTACTGTATGAATAATGGCTAATAATTTGGTCACTCCATTAACCTTCTTCATCTATGTAGGGTTTAAAAATCTAATAGTTTTGGTGAATTTTGGATGAATTTATGCAAATCAATGATTGATGAGTGTTATATAGTCTTTCATAACCCATATCCCTTCCCATCCACCCTATTTCACATGTTTGGGTATGTGGATCAAGCAAACCTTCATGTTCTCTCCATTCATAGATTGTAGATTGAGTTTCTTAGGTTACATGGTATTTGGTACATATTTGAGGTATTTGATGATGTTGTGGTCTTGATGGTGATAACATTGAGTCCATTTATATCCCATATACATTGTATACTCAGCTAATTCATGTCAAGGTACCCCTTCAATTTATGCTCCAAGATGATTGTCATAGGTGCATTATGTTATTTCCTAACAAGCACGAACAATGTGCCACTTTAGTGGTTATAAAATACTATTAATTCAAGCCAAAATATGCACAATTTACTTCATGTTCTATCCACTCCTTCCTATTTTATCCTCAAATGCCCTCACTTCCCTATGACCAAACACACTCCCAGTTTTAAGCCTTGAGAAGCAAACCTTATAGGGCCACCTACATGCTCTTATGTAGGTTAGGGACTTACATAGAGTATGGAATGATGAAATAGATCCTTGGTACCATTGAAATCATAAAAGGGTGATATTACATATGAAGAGGTATGACAAATGGTTAATTAGGGTTCAAATATAGATCAACACTTCACCTCAGCTTTAAAATAGAAATAGACTCGTAAAGTCATGATTGCCTTTTTTCAAGGCAATTTAGGTAAGGGAAATGGGTACTATAGATTTGAGGTGTTGAAGGTCCTAGAATGCTTTAATAACCACATAAATCTATAGACAATTATATATATTAGAGAGATATTCCATGTAGGATCAACACACCATCCCAACTATCTCCAAGGGAATGCTTAATCAAGGTTCTCATGAAGACAATGTAGTGACAAGGTTTAGATAAATTATGACATGGTGATGAGGTCAAGGAAGTATTAAGGAGTTAAAATAAGCATTGGGAAGACATAAAATTAATAAATATACCAATGGAGAAATATTCTACTCCTAAAAAACTGGACATACAACTAGGAAGACATTTTCCTACAGCATAGTCATGATCCAAGATCACCACCTACAACAAGACTTAAGAAAGAGAGTTCAAGTGGGAATCTAGGAAATAGATGAAGGTAGGTTGGTTAGAATGGTACATGAGGACACAAAGATAATTATAGATATGTTAAGGTAGGGTCAACAACCTATTGATACCACCTAAATAATAAATAAACATCTGATCATCTCTTAATCATATACCTATAGCCAATAGACATATAGTAGACACCTACATGTCTAACTATAGAGGAAAGGATAATTGAGCCAAGAGACCCATCATAAAATGTTTTAAATAGTGTGAAAATATCAAAAGGTTTTAAATGGTAATATTCTATGTATCACAAGGTAGATTGAGCATGACTTTAAGGGCCAATAAGGAATTCATTTGTGCCCAAAACATAGTTAAGAAGCCTCAGATCATCGCCTACAAGTAGGTCCTTTAAGAATGGAAAATCAAAATTAAACCTTCAATAGATATGAATATTTAATGATTGGAAATAGATATGTAATTTTATTATGAATTATTATCATTATCCCCACTGGATTGGTTTATCCCTTGAGATGGAAAGAAGGCCTTTTAAGCCTAAAATAGGCTTAATGTATGCTTAAACAGGTATGTACATGTAGGATTAGATATGTATGCATAATTTATGGCTATTGAGAGGTTGAAGACATGATTAATTGAGTGAGAAGGATTTTTACTATTTTTAAGTCATATTAACCTCAGGTTAGTGGCAAATTAATGACCTATTAGGCTTCTAGGCCTAAAATGGATACAAACAAGCATGTATTAGAAGCTGAATTTGTTCTCATATGTATGGGGTCCATAAGAGAGGATATAATCTAAGGATAAAGTCTAAAATCATAATTTAATTATTTTATGGTGACATAAACCTCATTTGGAAGCATAAAAAAAACCAAACCTAGTCTTAGGGCTACTCAAACCTAATGAAACACAAACCCTAAGCCTGACTTTGTAAGATATGTAGAGGATAGATGTTGATCATAGATAAAATCCTAGGAATTTATTAAAGACATAAGGTCATAACATGTTAGTTTAGACTCCATAAACAAAGGAATGAAATGAATCACTCAGGGCCCCACACTAATACTAGGCTAATAAGTAAAACAGTGACCTACAAGAAGGCTTACATGAGGGAATGGAAGAAGAATTAGAGTTTGGGAAGCTTGAGATAACTATAGAATAATGAGTGATAAGTGAATAATGTCTTATGATGAGTTTGAACCCCTCAAGTTACCTACATGCCACTTAGACATCTGATGCTCAGTCTAGGCTTTTAGGCATATAAGCCATGTTATAGGCTTGAAACCCCACCACCACCTTGGGGAACACTCAGAACCTCCCAAAAAAATCAAAGGCTAGGATAAAGTATAAGATTTTTTTTATGGTCCTAATCATGTGGTTTAACTAATATGAATACACAATAATGACCGAACTCAATCTTATCACCATCTCAAATTCCATAGTCACCTTAAACTACACTCTTAGATACTCACATATTTCATCATAATAACACTCAGGGCAAATTATCATAGGGTAAGTTGAGAAACCCTATGTACTTTACATCCATGTAATAGAGAGTTTGTTTTAGGTGCCCACCTTTATGAACAAATTCTAATAATACATACATGTCCAGACTACCTGCAAAAAGCTCAAAGTTCACCAGCTTGCACTCACAACTATCCACACAATATGCATGGGACTCTAAGATTTTTAGAAGTTTTAGGGGGTCATATTGACTAAAAATACATAACCATAAGTTTATGATTGGAGGTCTGATCTTTATTAACCATCATTAATATGGTAGACCTTCAAAACCCTACTTAAACCCTAGTAATGACCCAATTGAGAAGATGATGAATAATTGGCATCCGGTTGCATTTGAATGACCTTAATAACACTTGAACTAGAAATTACACTTAGAGGAAACCCTGATCATGGTAATTAATTGTATGGATACTATACATAATTGTCATAAAAGGATACATTTTTAAGGTTTTGTGATATTTTCATGGTACAAGGCTATTTGGAAAGTTGAAAATCATTGGAGGTGAAGTTTTGTGACTTTTTTACCTCCTAAAATCCTAATATGTATATGAATCTACATGGAAATACCTGTTCAACTCTCCTCTAAATAGCCAACCTGTAAATGCTAAAACTAAGTGGCCTAGTCACTTAGTTTAGTAAGTTTAAGGTGTCAAACACTCAAAAGGCCTATGTAATGATATGAAACTTTGATTTAGGCCTTAAAATTATCTATCCACCTACCATATAGGTATTATAGAGGTTTCATGGCCACTCAGTTAGCCAACAATCAAATGAATATATCTAGTGGCCTAATTAGCTTACTTGGTCAACATATAGAGTTGGAAGTTGATGTAGAGAGGCTATTGGAAGGGTAAATATAGAGATATTACTCTTGTTAATTTATTCATTTAATGATTCCAGTGTGCCTTCCATGGTCACCATGAAATAGGAGGATAGTTACCTAGCTGGGTCAACATGTACAAGGACTAGTGGAATACTCAATGCCTCATGGAGGCTAATTAAGCCCCAATTGCATCATGTAAATAATGTAAGAGAATTAGCTGACCCCTTTTTATCATGGTCATGCTTTGAAAGAATTCAAATATATCTATCCCAACCTCCACCACTCGACCTCAATGCTTAAGGGGCTAATTGAAGAACATCAACACATGGAGAGAATTGAAAAAAGACTATTGTAGCTAATGAAACTGATGTATGAGTGGACTATGGTCATTTATGACCTTTAATCTATAAATCCACACCATTTTCCCATTTCCTTCTCTATTCATTATGCTATATATTCAAGCCTTAAGGCCTTGATTTGTATCCCTCACCTGGGTATGAGGAAACTCTACCTAGTTTTATACTTGATAGACCTCTTGAACTATTAATGGACCATTTTAGATTGTCTATGATTGATTTATAGTGTTTGAATTATTATTTTTGATGTGCATAAGTGGTATAAATCTCCCCTTAACATGTCCTTACCATACCTATGTGCTAACAAATTATCTTATACAGATTATATGAAGTGTCAAAGGTTGGTGATTAGATTTAAAGTGTAGACTTGTTGCAAGTGTCTCAAGGAAGGTCTCTCAAACATCATCTCCAAGTTGAAATAATTAATCACGACCTTCATGTAAAAAACTATTGTATAGGATCTTTGGAGGTAGTATTTTAGTACATGATTAGTTTATTAATTCTGTTAAGAGTTCAATTTGAGTGGATAAGCAATATTGGTACATCACCACCTCTTAGAGTAGGTTTATTTTCTACATTCTCTACCCTTTCACCCCAAATTAGTAGTTTTTAAGTGATTCTGAACCAAACATATGTACCAGGGGAGCTAGCCCTATAATCTAGAGGTTTGGTCTAATGATAAGGTCACCTACAGCCTTTAAGCCATTCCCATGTTAGTCCAAGTTTGAATCAGAATTGAACAATCTCCTTAAAATGGTGAAAATTGGGTTGTTACATGACCATAAAATTATAATAAACCTTTATGAGGAGTTAGGAACCCAACAACAAGTCTACACAACCAGCATTCACTTTCTTAATCATTTTTGGTGACAACCTACAACAAACATAGAACACAATCCTCTATAAAAATAACCAAAAGGTGAGTTTTGACTTAGAACTAATTAAAACACATTATTAAACTTATATGGAAACTTACATCAAAATTTTAATTAGTTTGGCTTGTTATTTATCAAGTTGGAGGTCTTTTTATATCAAAACCCATGTGTTAGGGATTGGTTATGTGTACAAAATTTGAGAGATTTAAATTTATTGTTCGTAAAGGATATAAATTTATAATCAAACTAACACCTATAATATAACTTAAAAAAAATCCTATAACTTCTCTAACCACCAAATATGATTCATACAAATATTTTTAAGTGAAATAAGACCTTTCTATGTGTGACTATAACTAGGAATAGTGATTTAAGAGAGTTTTTAGCAATAAGAACTTCAAAAAGAGTAAAAAATAAATTAAAATTGAATTTAATATCATTCAATAACATAGTATTCACATGAATAAAAAAATATAATCAACAAATCTCATTATATTCACAATAAACCACACTTTGTTATACATATACCTATGTTTTTACATGATCTAAGTGTCACATTGTCCTGGCAGACTATCTACTCATTTTAATCATGATTTCTTTTTCATTTTTATTCCTTTTATGAATTTTATTATATCCTAATTTATAGTTTCATTTCATATCATTTCTCAGCATACGTTGAGGATAGGATAAAACACCAAATCTTTCTCAACCAATTGCCTCCCAACCAAATTTTATCTTCTCTAACATATAATCATCTTCTAGATAGGTGATGAGGTGAAATTTCATCTTTACATGGAGATAAGTAACATTTAATAACCTTATATGACCATTATAATAGGTTTACACACTATTGGCCATAAGGGTTTTTAGATTTTCAAATTACAATATCAATATTCAAATATAAGTTTTGGAGGGAAAATCCTACTAATAGACTAGAAACATGAATAACACAGATCTAACTTCTTGGAAACATTTATATAATTAGGTAAAGTCTCCTTAAGATATATAAAACAATAATACCCTTCACCATTGCATAATTAATTATGACATTGCTTATACACACACTTAACTTATATCTTTAGCTCACTTAACATACTATTTACAATTTTTTTACATTGATGGAGTGATGCTCCTACATCATTAATTTCACCTTTATATAATTTATTTAATCCATAGTATCATTAAAACAAACACATTTACCCTTATACCACATCAAAACCCTTCAAACATGGGGATGTTTTTATAACTGACTATGCTTTCGTAAATGTGTAGGTAGTCATTGAAAAAGGTTTAGAAAGTGGAAATTGATTTTTTTGGCCTTGAGATTTTAGTCTAAACTCATGTTAAATTTTTTCATCATTGAGATACCATTGTAAAATAATTTATTTATGTGATTTAAATCAATTTATAGTTTAATGAAGCCAACATCATTCAATGTAGGCAAATTAGGCTATTTTCACCTAAAGCCCAGAATTGCGATTGAAGTTCAATTATTAAGAAACCAATAGAGGAAATTATTTTCTCGTATTTATAGATAGTCTAAAAACATATTTAAATTTTTTTTAATAATATATTGAATTAAATTAAATATAATAATACATTTTCAAGCACAAACCATGCCTATAAAAAAATTTGTATTAGAGTTAGTACAATCTATAGTTATTTGGTCAATTGGTAACTTTAATATATTATTTGTATGTTTTCATAGACAATATTTTATAGGCAAAAGTTTTATAGAGGAATTTAAATATCCAAATTGTTTGTGTTCAAGGATGCAATGCATGGTTGGATGTCTTCACAAATTTGATAGCTTGATGATAGTTGTTGGAAAGATGCACTAAATTTGAAAACCATGTATGTACATTATATGGTGTTCAAATCACATTAGAATAATATACCAATGAAATAATTTAAACGTAAATATTTTGTAATAATTGACTATTAATATAATAATTTTCATGAAGACAATATGATAATTATGTAGGAAAATGGAAGTTGTTAGAGCTTCTACTAGTAATGGATAAAACTACTACCCACATAGTAAGATACATGAGTTTCAAACATAGTGGATAGAAGGAATGTACAAAGATATATAATAGATAACACGTGAGTAGCTTCAGTAAAATTTGATGTCAAACAACACATGTTATGATGGGAAGAACATAGGATATAAATCACAAAGGAAGTATACATTATGGATAAACCTCATAAATGAGATCAATATAGTGACTATATATGGTGGGTAGTAATGAATAGATATGCATGGTGGAGACTAATATCACCCAAACAATTTAAAAACATAACTTAAAAATTACTAAACTATCTTGAAAACTTTAAATGATGCTTACAATTCTTTGCCTTCATTCATCTAATAAACTCCATTGAATTTGACAGATCAATTATACACATGAAAGAATAATTTTATAATACCAAATATTAAATATGATATGAGATCATTCATGTTAAAAGGTATTTTTCCAATTCTACAAAGATCTATACTTATTATTTTATCCCTATCAATCATCTTACAAGCATCATATTATGAAATATATGTATAGATTTGCTTCTTTTCAAGACTATATGACCACAACCCTATATTTCGCTATAATATACCTCAATATTATTCCAAAAAACATAAATTACATATTAAAGAGAAATAATATCAATGAAAGAATGTTTAATAAGCTTGTTACAAAAAAAGAACCTTCAAGTATGCAATTCCAAATATGCACAAAATAGAGTGATCTTAATATTCACAAAAAATGAAATCATAGGTAAGATATATAATAAACATCACAAGATTCAATATTTTGGATATATTTCTTAGAATATGTATTTCATGTGTATTTCTCACATTTACTAGTGTCTTAGCTAGTTTTTTTGTCTTGTAGTGATTTTGTCTTATGTGAGGCTTTATCCCACATTGGCCAATTTAGCTATTTTTATGTTTCACCTTGCCTATATAAACAAGTAGCTTCATTTTTACTATCATGATTTTATATGCTTCATTTTTGAATAATATATATGATCTACTTTTTGTGCATATCATATCTATAACTTCTTTTGTGATGTTTTGTCTCCAACACTTTAGATTCTATGGTTGGAATGCCTTTACCATTATTAACATGGTACTAGAGCCCTGAAGAAGTTGTAACCATATATTAGCATTCAATTTATATAATTTTATTTTACTTCTCTCTTGTTGCTGATTCTTCTCTTGTCACAAAGAGGAAGTGAAGAAGAGAGGTGTACGAGAAGATCTTGGTGCACTTTGGTGCCTCTTTTCAAACATTTCAAATATTTTTAAGATTTTTATTGTTTTCAAGATCTTGTTTTAAAGCCTTTGATTGTGTAATTTCTAATATTGGTGAAGAATTTTTTAAGATTTTATTGTTTTGTGAATATTTTGTTGCTTTTAAGGAAGTGAAAATGTCATATTCTCTTTGTTTATTTTAGATCTAAGCTACTTTTTTTTCTCTTTTGTTATGAGATCTAAAATCTTGTTTATCTTAAAGATAATATAGGCATGGAGGTATTGATTGTGCTTTTATATTGGATCTAAGAGTGAATCATTGAGATAGAAGTTTGGCATTTCAACTTGGGAGAGTGGGGCTTTATTCTAAGTTGTGAAAGAAGTGTTGACTTTTTTGACATAATCATTATCCCTTTTATGTTTTACATCTATTATTGTTTAGTTTGGCTTCATTATTTGGTTTCTTGGCATCATTTGGCATCTTTATATCTTGGCATTAAAAGCTTTGTAGCTACATTGAAATCTACAAGCTTCATCCTTTTTCAAATCTGATTTTTAGATCTGATAGCTATTGATCTACCTGTAAACAATGTTGAATTGAATATATGATCTTGGCATGGAGAATAAAAGACTAGAAGTGTATTCATTTATTATCAAACCAAAAAAAAAATTGGTGTGTTATTGATCAGTGATTGCATTACAATTTTTTTAAGGTTAGCATTGAGATGTTAAGATAGGCAATAAAATTTTGTTATTGGCACTTCTAATCTGATCTTCAATTTTGATAGAAAAGATATGCCTATAAAGAGATATATTTTGGCATTGGATAATGAGGTTTGGCATTGAAAAATACCATAACTTTGACTTTTTAATCCATATCTACTTAAAGACATCATATTCTATGTAAAGGTACTTTGGTTGGTGTTGTGTTCTACTACTAAAAGATCAAAAGAGTTCAAGATATATTTAAGACCCTTGGAGGGATATAGAGCAAAGAAAATAGCATTTCCTCCCTTTTCTCTCATAAGTCACCCTTTTAATTCATTTTTTACTTTTACAAGGCTAGATTTTTGCCCAAGTGGAAATGGTTTTCACTTGTGCAAGCATAGTGTTAACCAGAAGGATATTTTTTTACATCCATTAGATTTTCTAAGTTCATGGAAAAAATTTGGTTTTGATTAGTTGGACAACTATGTTATTTTTCATTTTGGTCGGTAAAATCTATTTAGTATTTGTTAATTATTTTGACACATTTTATGATAAATCATAATGCTTGTAAATTTTGAACCATAACTTAGATTTGAGTTCAATTTTTTTTCAAAACTATAGGTTTTTTAAATAACTATCCATTCATGTCATTAAATTGTAAAAATTCACTATTTTAATAAAGTCCAAATTTAGGGGCCTCCTAGAATACAATCTTTTGGGGGTTGTCTTGGTGCCAATTTTTGTGCATCTTTTACATGATTTTTGCTCTTGGTGATTAGTTAGCATGGCTTTTACTTCTAGTGTTGAACATTGTAATCCTTTGAATACACATAATTAACACACATGGATACATCAAATGGAAATAATCATAAAATGTGAAGGATTTTGGTCCCTCATGAATGAAACACAACAATGCTCCACATGTGAAATTAAAATATTTCAGCATCAATATAAGTTTAAAGAATGTATGGGCTCGATTGGGGGATATGTGAGTGATAGTCTCTTGTTTAATTTTGAAGGGTGTGATTATCCATTCAAAATGTGGAGTAAGTTAAAAGGTTTGTTTGAGAAAGTAAACCACTTGAGAGAAATGCAACTTGAAATAGATCTTACTTCACTAAATCTAGATTATTTTGATTCCATTATAGATTACTTCAAAAAGTTTAAGCATTTATTGACATGATTGAAAGGGAGTGGATGAGATAAAAAGGATGAAGACTATGTATAATTAATATTGTCTAAGTTGAGTGTCACATTAAAAATATTTGGTTCTACCTTCTTTTCAAGTATGGATGCATTAGGTACCACATTCAAAATGCCAAATCTAGAGTTGTTTTGTGAGATACTTACTAGGGAGGAATACAAATTATCTCACTTTGAGTCTTCCACCTCTCAAAAAATATTAGTGGCCTCACATCATAAGTATAAGTGAAAATCTAAGGGTGAGAAGAAGAACACTCCTCCTCCACCTCAAAATGCACCTAAACCCAATACAATTACATCTAAACCCAAACCATCTTCCAAATCTAAGAATAATAACCTATCTTGCTCCTATTATGGGGGGACTATCCATGAGGAGTCTTAGTGTTTCAAAATAATCCAAGCCCTAGAGGATGTCATTAGGAAACATAAGATCTCTATCTCCACTCTTTCTCCATCACATGAGCATGGTAAAACACTTAATGTTGTTGGAAGCTCATAGTTACCTATTTTAGATAGTTTGGTTCTATATTCTAGTACTTGACAGCATATGACTTATACCAAGGAGTCATTTATATCACTTGGTCTAAGTTATAATTCTAACATTAAGGTTGGATATTTTTCTTTCATTTTCGTTAAGGGGAAGGGTGACATACAGATAGATGGTGGACACATCAATAATGCATTATATGTTCAAAACATCACTACCAATATACTTTTAATGTATCATATTTTACATTATGGTCAATGAAATATAGTGATTTTCACACCATAGTGTGCTAAAGTTCAAGCTTTGTTAGAGCCACACACACTTATTACACAGGGTGTTGTTGATCACATTTCTTGACTTTATTATTTTGAGGGTTTTGATGATACTCATCTTTTAGGGATGTTTTTAGTTTATCATAAAGATTTTAAGAGTCAACATTGGCATAAAATATTTAGACACATAAACTATAGATATTTGAAGGAGTTGAACACTCACCGTATGGTAGAGGGTCTTCCAATAGTTTCATGTCTTGATGGAGTTTACCTAGGTTTTGCATTTGGAAAACAACACTAGGATCCATTTATTAAGGGTATGTTCATGAGATCTTATTCACCACTTCAACTTGGGCAAAGTGATTTTATGGTCTTTCTCACTACTTATTTTAATGGAGATAAGTATGTACTTACCTTCATTGATAATTTTTCAAGGCATACGTGGGTTTATTTCCTCAAGTACAAGAGTGATGTATTTGCTCACTTTAAAATATTTAAGTCTTTGGTCAAGAAACAGTCATCAAATTACATCAAAAAGCTTTGTATAGACAATAAAGGGAGTACTTCAGTTGATATCTCTCTAAATTTTTGGTGGTCCATGCCATTGTTCACCAGCATTCTGTTACACATACTCCACATCAAAATGGCTTAGCAGAAAGGAAAAGTAAAACTCTAAAGGATATGGCTAACTCCATGATGCATTCATGGGATTTACGTCCTATTTATTGGGTACAGGTAGTTAATTGTGTGAACTACATTCAAAATCACATAACGCATCGAGCACTTAAGCATATGACTTTGAAGGAGGCTAGGTTTATAACCAAACCTAATGTCTCATTTTTCCAAGTCTTTTGGATCCTTTCTTGGGTGTTTCTAACAAAAAATAAAAGGAAAGCATTGGATAAGAAGAGAAAACCTTTGATTTTTTTAGGGTATTGTGAGGACATGAGAGCTTATTGTCTTTTAGATCTTGACACTCATGATGTTCATTTTTGAACATATGAATAGTTTGATGAACATTTAAAATCTCACGATTCTTCATATTTTTCCATGCCTTTTTCTTCTCCTTTAGATGATTCACCTCCTATCAAGGATTCATTCTTTGAGGAGCCAATTTAGGAGATTGTTGAGGAGGTTATAGAGAATGAATATCTAGTTAACATTGATGTTTCCACTGTGCCTAGGTTGGCACATACTATAGTTTTTGAGGTAGCACCTTTCATACAGGATCTTCCACCTACTCAACATTATCATGCACAATCTATAGGTACTAGACTTTTATGTCAGGTATTCTCTGGGGATTGACAACCTTTTTCACAAATTCATGGGACACTAGTGGGATGATGCGATGACAAATAAGTATTCATCAACGATGAAGAATCACACTTAGGATTTTATAACTAGTAATTATGGGATAGTTTTATTGATATATAATTTCAATTTTAAAATAATATAAAAACTAATTTACTTTCCACTAATTCATTCAAAACCTTCAATTAAATGAAAATTTTAAAACATCTAATTGTGTTTTTTGAAAAAAATAAAGATTATAACTTCATACATTAATAACTAGAATAAATATTTCTCTCATACCTTATAATTTTAATATTTATTAATTAATTATAAATTAATATTTAATTCATTATTTAAATTAATTAATTAATGGATGTGACATGAATTTTAAAGCTTTTAATATGATAAGTTTTTGAAAAAAAGGTAGTCAAGTAAATAAAATGCTACTTTTCATTCACCCAAATGCATAATATGTTTCAAATTTAGACAAATTTTAATAATTTTTATTTGTCCTTTACATTAAAATTGATATTTAAAAATTTAATATATATATCTATTTTACAAGTTGAAGCAAAAGATCAATAGAAGTTTGTTTGGCCTACTTTATGAAATGGTCAGTTTATATCTGCTCCATAAGTGCCAAATCTTATTAAAAAAAACTTAAATTTTCAAAAATATTTTACCTTGAAAACCTCAAAGCTAAATAATATTATTTTTTTACTGAAAATCATTTATATTAATTTAATAAAGTATAGGTATTCATACAACAAAGTTGGTATAAAGGTCACATACCAAGTTTATACCGTGCCAAACATCCATGAGAAGAGTACGAACAAAGCTAATAAACATTGCCAACCAAAATTAGGCAAAAAAAGAAGAAAATTAAGCTACCACTATGAACATAGAAGTGGAAGGAGGTGGTGGTGGGGGCCTATCAAGATTTCCTCCCCACCTCACATTCATCGGTGGGTCCTTAGAATCATGAAAGGGATCCCAACCACCAATAATGTCTTCAGTTTCATTCTTATCTTCTCTAGCAGACCTCTATAGGTTAATGGCCAAAGCCAACCTTGGAAATTTTTTAGGCAGATCGTCCCACCATCACACTAGTTTCTAGCAGGAGGGGGATCCCCCCAACCACCCATTTGTAGCAAGTATGAGCCCCCCCAGCCATCCTAGTGACAATTAACATTCAGGCTAGCACCAAAATGTAAGTTTCTCCTTGGTAGAGACCTTTTGGGACCCTATAAAGATAAGGAGTGACCTCTTCAATCTCTATAACACTACCTCCTCGAACCTTGACTAGACATTAAAGCCAAACCATGGTGAGAATCAAGCAAGGGAGGTACCTAACTAATAGCACAAGGGGCACCCACCAAATACTCCATCAGTGATTGAATATGGGATAGCTCCCTCTGAACTTTATCAATAAGGTCTAAGAGATGGAGAGAAATTGGAAGTAATATTAACTTTATTAGCAATAAAAAATAATCTATCCACAGGCTAATTGTTAAAGATAACATTATTTATGTATTTCCATATAAAATAATAATATCAACATAAAGAATAAGGCCAAAACTTGTTGCATTTTATAGGAAAAAGGGTCGATTCCCCTAAGAGAGAAATTTTCCAGGTCAAAGGCTAAGGGCAAAAGGGTTGGAATAATGAATGAATCCATCCCTAAGAAGACTAGGCATATGGGCAAAACTAGAACACATAATTTATTGACTCAAGTTTCCCACATGCTAGGCATAAAGGATTGGCAACCCCAAGTTTTTTGAGTTGATCTCCTAGAAAGATCCCATAATATAGTAAAAACTAGAGAAAATGAACATTTTTGGCTCAGTGGACATAACCCACATCTTGGTAAATCTTCTAGTCCACACAGAAAGGTGAGATTTAAGATTCCAAACCTTGTTTAATTTTTCCAAGGGAAGATCCTTAGGAGATAAAATTTGATACCCCAAGCTAGGGGTGTAGTTTCTAAAATGGGTGGTCATAGGCCAATTCTAATCCCTCCACCATGGAGCCCTAGAAGAAATGCCAATTTTTGGAAGAAAGGAGTCTAAAATGACTTCTTGAATTTCCTAGATGGACTCAACATCACTATTGAGTAACTTAAAATACTATTTAATCTAGTGCCAAGGAGACCAATCCCTGTTCTATTGACAAAACAAGTACCCAATGATTTTGATCCCCTGTATGAAGAGATGAAGGATCTTAATCTAGGGAACTTGGGGAAAAGGCACATTATGGAAATTGATCAAAGGAAACCACCAAAGAGATTCTAAATTGATAGAAATCCCAAGCCTGAATTCCTCTCCTTTCTAAACTAGTAAAGGCTTAAGTAGATCCTAAGCTTTCCAAATTCTTTTGACAACAAAGGTACCTTGAATTTTCAACTAACTGGGGTAAGCAGGATGGTCTAGAGGTTCATCCCTTTCCAATATTTTCTCCCAAGAGGGACCCCTTAAGAAATATGGTGCCTGACAAGGATTTTCCAAGCCTTGTTCCACTCTAAACAATGAATAACCCACTTATTTGTGAGAGCAAACCCTTGAATCCTCACATCAATGAGCCCAATCCCCTCAACTTCCTAAGGTCTACAACACAAATCTCAGGCCACCTACTGAAAGCCATTATTCCCATCAACATTGGTCCATAAGAAGTCTCAAAGAAGCTTCTCCAATCTACCATAGGCCACTTTAGATGGGTCCCAACATGTAGAATAGTAAACATGGGTGGTTGTGAGAACCTTGGAATAGATTTGGAACTTACACTCTATGGATACTAGTTCAGTAATGCAATAGGTAATCTTATTCTCCACCCTTTGAATGACATAAGTCCAAATCTCTAGGCCAAAAATATCCCAAAAGGTCTGATAGAACTCATAAGGGAAACCATCTAATCCTGAGGCTTTATCAGAAGCCATGGAAAAGGTAGCTTCCCTTAGTGAATAATATTATTAATAATATATATTCAAATAAAAGAGTGTGAAAATGGTATATTTAATATTGTTAAATAATAATAACATTATTTGTGTATATATAGATTTTATATTAGGTATATCTTTAATTTTAAAAAGATTGATTTAAATTTTCATGTAAATTTCTAGGTTTATAAATTTTTATCTTCATTTATAACCCTAATGATGATTATGTGAAATGTTGAAGGTGGGGTGCATTCTAGAATTTAATGGCTATGTTTTAAATGACATGATTAAGTTGAAAAAACTCAAGCTACTTAGGTAGGGGTCCCATGCTAGGGGTTATGAATTTTATAATTTTAGGTATTATGATCTCATGTATTATGAAATTAAAAAACTGCTTACAAAATATCTGCACCTTAAAATAAGGAGCAGCTACTATTTAGGAAAAAATATTGGAGAGGTGGGAAGTAATAGGGGGCTGAAGATTGGCATGGCTTCTCCTTTTTTTGGTTGCCAACTGTATGTTGGCATCCAATCAAATTTTTTTTTTTTTAATATTTTTTTAATAAGATACTCCTAATTTTTCTAAGTAGCATATATTGCATAAATTTTTAAAATGCATGGGACTGCTCATTAGGAAAAATTATCCTATAATTTCTCAGTAACACCACTTTAAAATAATTAGATATCTTATAGCATGGGACCATGCTCTTAAATAAGTCAAGACTTTCCTCTTACAATTTATCACTAAGGAAAATTTATAGGTGTTATTCTTAGCAATTCTTTGGATTGTAATTCGCTGATTTTTAAGATTAGAAATTCAATCCTACGTTCTATTTTTTAGATTTTATTTGAATATAAATAAATAATATAGCCTATATATCACTTATCACTTATAATCATTACTAAGAAGAGTTTTTATAGGGAAGAGATTTTATGATTAGTATGAAAGTATCATTCCATTTAAAAAGTGTGAAATTTGGAGTTCTCAAGGCACAATAGGATAAGGCAATTAAGGTGTTATGTTTAAGGAGAAATAATCCAATACGTATGTATGCAGTTTATAAAATATCATTTTTAAGATAAAGTTAAAATAATAATTATTATATTATTATTAGTATTAATTAAAAAATAATATATATTAATAGTTATAAAAATGAGGTAGTTGAAGGGAGGACAAACCCTATGCTTCTAGAGGTAGGAATGTAGTCTAGGGTAAGGGGTAGGTATTTTTCTAAAGCTATGGGTGAACACAAAATCTCCCATGTGGTGCCATCCAAAGAAAGCCCAGTTATTTTATTTGCCAAATCAAAAATGGAAGTCACCTACTGAGAGGCAGGAATGGCTCACCAAGTTGGGACTAATCTATAAAAATGATGGTTTGTTGTCGACCCTCAAATTTCCACATGAATGGATTTCATCAGAATGGCAACATTTGGTGGAAGGTAAGATTCAAATTTGCCCCTATTCTAGAGGCTTTTTTCATTCTAATTTTTTATTTAGTATAAGGTATAGACACTATTTTCAAAGATAATGTGTGGAACTAGTACAAAGATACCTTATTGGTTAATCTTTGGCATCCATATTTTAATGCCCAAACTAAAACTTTCAATGTTAAATTGATTTGGGTGAAACTCCCAAATTTGCCATATCAATTTTGGGATGAAATGGTTTATACAGCTATTGGAAATACTTTAGGTAAATATTGGGTTGTTGATAAAATGATAGAGGAAGAGGGACACACCACTTTTTCCCATATTTTAATTCAAGTTGATTCTAAAAAAGATTTGCCATCTCAAATTGAACTAAGGTTAGGTGATTAAAAATAGATGCAACCTTTAGATTATGAAGGGATCTCATTTAGATGGAGAAGATGTTTCAAAATAGGACACCTTGTAAATGGTTACCTAAGCCTCAAATAAAATAAGTCGGTTTCATGGTGGAATAACACAAAAATTAAGCATATTATGGTTCCAACTAAGAATGATAATGGATGTGAGAATGAGGGTTCAGAATCAGTGAACCCATTGGAAGCAAATGATAATAATCATATTAAGGAGACACTTGATTTTTAGAAAAAAAATCAATGAAGGAGAGGGCCATGGAGGTATAGGAGAATACTAATGCAAATGAACACATCATTTCAAATCTAGCTGTGGTTAAAAGGCTAGGTGTGGCTGATTTAGAGCAAACACTGAATGAAGAGAAATCCTTAGAAATCTCTATCCCTATATTGCCAAACCCTGAAGTGGAAGGACAATAGAAAACCGTTAGCAATAGAAAGAAAGGCAAAGGTAATTTGGTTTTGAAACCCATTACAATGTTTCTCAGATCCAACAAATAAAATCCTATGGAAGATGCCTAAATAGTTTCTTTTTCATTTTCATTTTGGGCAGCAATGTTTATTGTAAATGTTAGTAGTTGAGGCCATTTTGTGCTTCTCTTTTGTTGTTCTTTGGTAGATTTTTTCCAATATTTTGTTTCAATACCAATTTTTATTTGGCCTTAGTTTTCTAATTCTCTTCTAGGTTATGGGTCCCTAGATTAAAAAAAAAAACCTATCCTTTATCCTTAATTAAAAAAATTAAAGTGGTCAAACAATTTTTAAAAGAAGATTTAAAAAATATTTTTTGAGAGACCAAACTCTCCAAACTAAAAGTTCAACTAAAAGAGGACCAAAAATTATCCTTACATCTTAAATTTTATGTAGAAGAGCCAATATTAATATATAATACTGATTATAACACTACAAATACATAAACATTAAGAAATTATTCCCAAGTTTTAAATCCAATTTATTTAATAATAAATTATTTCAAAATATATTTAACTCTTTAAAAAAATAGTAACACAAGTTTTTTAATACAATATTTAGATATGATATATTTATCCTATTAAAACTAACTTATTGTTATTGCATTCCTATTAATATGACTTAAATTGACAATATATGTATTTAAAATTTAACCAATACGGTGCAAACGTCACACATATAGTTATTCCTATTATTTATATGACTTTAATAGAATATATGTAGTTGAAAATCTACCAAACCAGTGTACTTGTGCTCTTCTTTTCCACTACTTAATTAGCTTTTTAGCTCTTTTTAAAATTTATCTTCAAGACATAATTTAAGTCTTATAATAGTTTTGGAATTTCCGTTCATTTTATTTTTAACTCAATGCATTTGCCAATGACATTAAATTGTCATGCACTTTTCAATAGCCCAAAAGGAAATAAAACTAAATAAATAAATAAAACTTCATCTTTTATTTTTATCTAAATTATAAAATAGAAGGTCTATAACTTCATATTTTATTTTTATATAAATTTTATTTAATTTATGCTTTATATATTAAGTTTTTTCAATTATATTATATAATAATATCTAATTAAATATTAAAATATTTATATTATTTAATAAAACATATATAATTTTACTGTTTTCTTTATATTTAAAAAAATCAAAAAGAAATACCAACTTTCTATTAAATTTATTGAGAATCACAATTTATAACTCAAACCCTTAAACCACATAATAAATTGTAAGGCTCATTGCATCCTATCCAATTAAGTAAATTGTTTTGACTCGCTTAATTAAGAACCAAAACCCTTTTAATGGAGGGAAAAGAAAAGAGAGAAGAAAACATAAAAAAGAGAAAAGAGTTTTCCATAGATAAGAATTATGGCTGAACTCAAAAATATAATAGTGAAATGGGTAAAAGCTAGGGAACTATCTGGGCTCTTACATATTTCTTGGCACTTCAATGGAATATATTTATTAGAAATTCTCTTAAAGATGTAAAGAAAATAGGAGGAATTATATATTTTTGTTTTATGATTATTTCTAGTTGTATTAATATATCAAATATATATAAATATTATTTCATATAATATATAAATTATATAAATGATAATAATTCTACAATTGTTTAGTTGTTCACACAACTCTTATTGTTTTTTTTTTCTTGGCCCAACACCAACTTTGCCATTGCCAGTTGGCTAATCAAAAACACTACAAACAGAACTTTATTAAGTATTGACATTCTATAATAAATAAGCATTCAAATTATGTAAATATATTTAACAAGAATTAACAGTCATAACAACTAGTTTGGTTAGCGAGAATGTGTTTTTTTATTGATCGGTTATATAATTTTTTGATATGTTGGCTCAAACGAAAATAAAATTTATCCACTCACACCATTACACTCCTTGATTTTCATTGTAGATTACACCTCTCCACATAATAAACTAAATAATTAAAACAAATATTTTATTGACATCATCAAAATTAGAAAAAAATACTCAATTTAAAAAAAATTATTTACAATAATTAATATATCAAATCTATGTTTATAATTAATAAAATTTAATAATGACTAAATAAATGTATCCAAAATTTTAATATACCTTAAAAATTACTATTGTGAATTGATCACATTTATTACAAAATTTAAAAAGTATTTTATTTAATAAAATAAGAAAATGTAAATAAGAATAAATATTTTGAGCCAAAATAAAATCCTCTTGAAATTCCAATGTATCCTAGCTAAAGATTAATGGGAGATTGATTATATAAATAAATAAAGACCAAACGTGATTGTGAAGATCCTATCAAAACAACCCACAACAAGTAATTAGAAGGATGAAAGAGACCATCTAAGACTAGTCAAAATGACATTACATGTTGTCATCTGTCACCCCTTTTGAAGATTTTAACCTTGCCATTTAATTCCAAAATAGAACCCCCAAAACCAATCATAAATTATACTAATGAACTAAATGTGGGCCTCCCTCTTCCCTTCCTATCAATTCACAATAACGTAAAATCAAACATGCATCAGCCAACATATGATGAAACTCATGATGGAATCTAGGAAACTCACATTCATGATATAATTGTTAAATGTAGGAAATAAATTTGAAATGGCTCTCACTCCTAGAAAGAAATATGGACACAATACATACACATTATATATGTGTCCTATCCAAACATGGAGATAAATGCATATTTGTAGTCTATTGAAAGCACAGAGGGGCTTTCTGAGTCTGTTGAAATGCTTGATTGAAATGGAATGTGGCTGCACTTGAGTTGAAATAATTGAGATAAAAATACTAGTGGCAATGTTTCTCTTGGACTGAGTTAAGGAAAAGAAAAGAATAGAGCTTGATATGGTAACAATCTTAATGTTGTTGGATGAAAAGGCTACTTTGGGAGGTTCTAACCCTAGACATGGTGATAGCAAGAATTGTGTGAACACAATAAAGAAGGTGAAGATAAATAGCATGGCATAGAAGAGGCAACCATAGAGAGGTCTTGTCTTAGCACAACTTGAAAAGCTAAGATTGTAGGAGTAGAAGAAGCGACTGCAAGAAGAAATGGTAATGGCAGCATTGGCTACATCTATGAATAATCATATGGTGTATGTATCACCATATGGATATAGAAGGATGCCTAAGGTATACTCTTTTCTTAGGCATCATCATCATCATCACCATCATCATCATCATCATCATCATCATCATCATCATCATCATCATCATCATCATCATCATCATCATCATCATCATCAATCTAAATAGTTTTGTCCATCTTCATCCAATATAAATATGATTGGTTTGTAACATCTCGCTCGTTCATATCATGGGAGAAGCATTTTAAGAATTGAACCCGTGGCTCATAATATTTATTCTAATGATAGTTTTCCCTTGTAAAGCATCCATAAAAAGGAAAAATCCTTCATTTATAATGTGTAATTTACTAAAACAATAGCATGGTCGACAAAAATCTTAACTACTGGGTGACTTAAATGGCTTCATGCACTACCAAACTGCTCTACGCCACCACTTCCCCTAAACTACCACTACTCAAAATGAGGTTGTTTAAAATGGAATATGTTGTTCTATCTCTTTGTGAGATGAATCTACAGAGCCTTACTTACTATATAAGCCTCCAATTATATTATTAATTATATTGTAATGGGTAAAAATTACATAATATGTTAAATATGTAGAGTATTATTGACATGAAAGTGGTGAAATTAATAATTTATTAACTAAAAAAATTAATAGATATAATTTAATTTTTTGTAAAATATAATTTACAATTTTTAGTGACAATTAAAAATAATTATATAAATTAAACAATTAATTTTATAATTTTTAGTAGTTGATATTTTAATATATTTTTATGCATGTTTGGTAATTTTAATTTTAGTAACTTTTATATGTGAATTTTATTGGGCTTAAAAAACTAGATTTTTTTTAACATAATAAATTTATATTAATAAACAAATTTCAATTCAAGCTCATATTTGATTATAAATATATCATATTTCTAAAATTAGAATTTTTTTAAAAATATATTTTGACTTTTAGATGTTCACATATGGCCTCTAAAATATTTTTAAAATGGCATTATTATTTTTGATATATTTGTTTTTGTGGTAATGATATTTCAAATAGACTTACAAATAAAAGTTATGGTCTCATGCTTATAGATTGTTTAGGAACCTTTGTAATTGTTAGATTTACATTTTAAGGATTTTTAACAATAATTTATTAAGGAGTGGCGAGTGATGGATGTAGGGTTACATAGATATGCTTTTGGTAGTGATGCCCTTACAGTAGTAGAGGGATCATGTAATCGATCAAATAATGGAGAGGTAGATGCCAGGTCAAGACAGTGTGTAGGGAAAAATGTGTCTAGGTCAGAGTCAAAATTTGTTTTTGATACCGTGATAACTACATACAATTCAATACCTAGCTCTATAATGGCCCAATCTGACTCCCAATTTTGTTTTGGTGTCTCTCATTATGGTGAACATAGAAAAAAGGGTATTGGCATAGGGGGAGCTTCGCTCTACCACCAAGAATAATATAGGAGTTTAGATTTGTGGTTTGTATTTAGTCTAATAGGGGCTTAATAAGGTATTCCAAAGGAGCATAGCAATAGAGATCCCATGGTAATGGAGGAAAGCCACCATCTTCATGCCTCATATATAGATGCAGCTACAAGAAAAATAAGGGACAAATATTTAGCACCAACAATAGTGAATCCTATCATCCATTTTGAAATAGGTTTCTATAAGAAATTGAGGATATGGAGGAATATTTATCCAAATTAAGAATGATTTGAAAATTTAAATTTTTTTGACCCTCTCTTCGGGATCTCCATACTTGGATTATATACAACTGGCAACCACATATAGAAGGCAAAATTACCATTCACCCCTATGCAAAAGGTATTTTCATTGATACTTTTTATTCGTTAATTGAAAAAGAATTTGTTTTCAAGGTTTTATGGGATTGGGAGAATCATTAGGTGGTGTAAAAACCTTGGTAAGCTATTTATAATCCTCACACTAAAATTTTTAATACAAAACCTATCTAGATCCATTTTCCAAACCTTTCCTTACAATTTTGGAATATGGAGGTTTTTAGTGTTATTTGTAATGTTGTTGGAAATTTTTGGTGTCTAGATTCCATGACTACTAACCAAGGGCATTCTACCTATGCCAAGTTTCTTGTCTATGTTGATCTCTCCAAATAAATTTTGGCTCAATTGAAGTTGGTTGTGAGGAATAGAACATGGGTTCAGCCAATAGATTATGAGGGCCTCTCTTTTAAAAATAATAGATGTTTCCTTATATGACATCTTATAAATGATTGTCCTAGCTTGAAACATAAGAGAGGAAATAACTAGTGGGTAGATGCAAAGTTATAACATTTGATAGTAGAAAGAAATAAAGATTTAAGAGAAGATGAACCAAAAATGATTCCAAAAACATTAGTTCATGATTCATTTTAGTGAGCCCTATAAAAATTCTATGGAGGTCCTGAGGTGAATCAAATTTACAATGGTGGTGAATCATTTTAGAAGGTGTATAGATGCATAGGCAAATCATGTGATGACACATAGTGAATGATGCAAATAAATGCTAAAAGTATGCAGACATATGCCTATATAACATAGTCAAGCATTAGCATGCAACATGGTGAGGGTGGACATTGGTATCATTTAGGAAAATGTTGGATGGCATGGGCAGACACCAGTAACATGTAGATGGGCTTATGTATAATATAGATGGACGTCAAAAGTAAAAGGAATTAATCTACATGTTATATTGGTTACTCTATTTTGTAAATTATGATCCCTAATTTAATGGATAATATAATGAGAAATGATTTTTAAATATTTTTTTAATTGATAGGTTTGAAAGAATAATAATAATAAATTTATATAATTTTAATTATATTTTTATCGCACACACCATGTATTAGGGTTTTTTACAAATTCCAAAAAACATCCACATTGTGTCGATGAATTCTAGCATAATACAGGTGTATGTCTAGGATGCACAGAACAATGCCAACGTTATGTGTTAAAACTCACAACATACCCATGTCAACATTACATGTTAAGGTGAGTTTTTATAGTGCCTCTCCCTTGGGAGAAGTTGCCTGATCATGCATGTGGGATAATTATCCCCATGCATCTACATCACTAATCCATTGTACATAGGTATGCCTATATGTCTCTATTAGATGACAAACATCAGGAGTCCATAGGAATCCACTGATATATTATCGACATCTACCACTGTAGACATATATCAGTAACATATGGGTGATCATTAGCTAATCATGGACATCCTTAAGTAGAACATGGACATCCATAAGTAGATCACAAGAATTTGCCAATAGGTAGTGGGTATCTACCAGTAGCCCACGAGTGCCCACTAGTAACCTGCAGATGCCCACCTACAACTTGGGCCCTTAGGTCACCCATGGAATACCTATCAATGGACACTTATAATATTCTAGAAAATGTGGGTAGGTTACAAGCATCCACTTATATCCTGTGAGGCTACCAACTTTTATCAATATCATAAAGGCATTCATCGATAAGCTATAAACATCCACCAGTGAACATCTCATGGGTTCCCACCTAGAGTCTTTGACCATATCCCCACATCCTGCTAGCATCTGATTATAGGCTACTAGTGCTGACCAATAGAGTTAAGTGTTTTTTTCATTTATTGACATAATTTACATCGTGCACACAATCAGTTTACTGTGTAAACTACTAACATCCACCTGACTGTATATGGTGAATTCACCAAGATTGGATTTTGACGTACTAGTGAACTACATTTATATGATGAAATTTATATTCAAATTTAGGCAAACCTCTCCTTGAAATTAATTTTGAACCCAAAAATTTAGGTGATCCCACCCTATTGACCTTTCCACAAAAATCACCAAATGTCAACTTCAAAAATGGACTAGTTATAGATTAAAAAAGATTCACCACTAAAAAACCCCTACATTGGTTGAGATTTTATTCAAGGATGGGAAGTCCATGGTCACAGAACCTAATGGAAAAATGACATGAAATTTAGAACTGCAAAAAAATAAGCAGATCTTAGCATCAACTTCTAAAACTCATATAGAGAAAAGTGTCAAATCCTCAAAAGTCCTTAGCATGCCTTCAAAGGAAGGATTATCAAAAGTTCTTATGAACCAAATTCTAGAGGCAGCTTTGGAGTTATCCATCTCCATATTGCCAATTTCAAAAGAGGGGAATGGGTGTAAGATTGTCAAAGGGAAGAAAGGAAGAGCTAAAAAGGAATCAAATTCATCTATTATGTCTCTTAGAGCTCAATTAGAAAACTAAGAAAGAAAGACTCTCTTAGTTTTTTTATTGTTACAGTAGTTACTATTTTATATGGCTTATTTCCAATTACTATTTTTTTACATTTTTGGGTTTGAGGGTATTTCCTAAAATCCCTCTATTGGTTGTTCTTGGGTAGATTTTGGACTTGTTGTAGCCCTTAGTTTTGCCTTATTATTTTTTCTATTTTTATTAGTTTTTAGGCATTGTTTTGCCTTGTCTTGTTCAGATTGGCTTCTAAGTTATGGTGTCCTTAGTTCAAAACCCCTCCCCCACCTTAATCTTAATAGAAAAAATGTTATGGTGTCTACAAGATATGTGTCTACATCATTTTTCTCTAGTTGAAAACAACTCAATGAATGTGAGTTGCTTTGATTTTAATAATGCAATTTATTCTTGTCAATAGTATTCAACTCCTATTCTAAAATACTAATGTTTTCTTTCTATTTTAATCCTTGATAATATATCAAACACTTATTATAATTTACACATCTTTTGTTGACTATCTTCTTATCTAAAACTTGTGATATATTTTTGTTCTTTTTCTTCACATGTTACTTCTAATCCACTACTTTATATTCTTCCCCATTATCATCTTATTTATGAATATTATGTAAATATGAAATATTAAATACTTTATAAATATAAAAACTATGTGGTAGACTCACCTCATAACCATTATCACTGATTTTCTTTACAATTCTACAAAGACCAACTTTCTTATATTTCAACTTGTACATTTATTGTAAAAATATCTCTTTTCTAAATTATACTATGATCAAATCTCATTCTTTAATTACCATTCATCTTCTTGCTACATCATCTATTATGTTATAGTTTACATTTATTACATGTATTTTTTTTCTTATAACTTCTTGTAATTGTTATATGTGCTTTGAAAATTCTTATACATTATCACTATTTGATTCTATAGATGGTGACTAAAATAAATCTAAAATATCATTAATATTTTTCCATAAACAATTTTTAATACTTATTTTTTATGTTGATCTTCTCACATAATTATTATATGCAAACTTATTTAATGTTAAATCTAGGTCTCATTTCTTGGGTTGCTCTCCAACTATACAACTTAACAAATTTTTCAAGCCCTTTTTTACTAATTTTATTTTTTTTATTATTTTAGGTGACATGCACTACTGAATTTTAGTCTAGTTCTCAATTTATTTAATAGATTAATCCAAAATAATGACTTAGAAATTATTTGTCCTTGTTAAAAGTAATATTTTTTGGAACATTGAAGATAATGTTGAAACCAAGAATGATGACTCAAATTCAAAAAATAAGAAATCCATAATGCAGCAATACAAGCTAAGGAAACTATTAAGGCAGCCCTGAGTTCCCCTTTAAGGATTTCAAGCTCGCCTTATAAAGATGAAAATTATAAGGGGAGAGGCAAAGAATCAAGTCAAATAAAAATTGATATATATTTTTCTCTTATTTAAAATCTAAATGATAAAAAGGGTTGGTCTCTAATATTTAATAAAGAGAAAAGGAAAACTTAACATGGCTATCATTCTCAAAGGTATAATAGAGGTAAATCACAATGGAGAGTTTTTGTAGGATCCTATTGGTTAGTTAGCTTGAAGTAGGAGTATTTTTGGTTGGTTATTTTATGGTTTTTTTCTAGGTTTTATTGTCCATTTTTATGTGTTATTTCTTGTCTAGAGAACTTATTCCTTGTAGGTTTGAATTTATGTTCCAAGGGCCACTATTAAAAGTTTTATCTTTTAGCCTTAATTTTTTTTATATTTAGCTCTATTGTACAATACTTTGAAGCCTTTCAAAATATATTTTTACCTATATCTAAAAAATATAGTTTTTTGAACACCATATAATCTCACATCTTTAAAAATATATGTCACTCTAGTGATATCATTAGTTTTATTATATGAGATAAAATGAACCATCTTAAAAAACCTATTTTCAATAATAAAAATGGAATCATTACCTCTTTGTTTGTTTAAAAATCTCAATACAAAGTTAATACTAAAATTTATCTAGGGTCTTCTTTGAAATAGGAATCACAAATATAGCCCTGTATTTGATGCATAGTCTTTAAATACATGACATCCTACATCATGAAATATAATTTTTCACATCTCTCTTCATCATTGATAAAAAATACTTTTCTACCAAATTTATCATCTTATTCTTATTAAAGTGTTCACCCTAACTGCCACTATGTAATTATCCTGAAATCTTCTCTCATAGACCCATCAAGAATATACAATTATTTCTCTTAAAATATATATCTATTTTATATAATATAATCATAATGAAATTATCTATTTGACCTACTAATATATTTTTGCAATATATTAAATTATCATCCTAAAAAAACATATTAGTATTATATAATTACTTAACAACTTCATATTTAATTCCTTTTTAACCATTGTTGTTAACAATACCACTCATATGCTCAAAGCATAATCTACCTAATTTTTAAGGAGAGGCATGATGAAGATAGAGAAAATAAGTGTACCATAAACAATATCTAATTTTTCAGAAAATAAAATTGTTATTGAACTTAAAAATATAATATTGAAATTGACAATAGCTAGAGAACCATCTAAACTCCTACATATTTCTTAGCACTTCAATTGACTATATTTATGTGTATTGTAATGGGTGAAAAGTAACTAATATGTTAAAATATGTAGGGTATTCTTTATGTGAAAGTGATGAAGAACTATAAAATTAAAAGTTTCAATAGGCACAACTAATTGACATGTGAACTTGGATGGCCTAAAAAATATCTATATATATCCATTAAATACTAATTAAAAATTAATTAATTAATTTTAAGTTTAATTAATTTTGGTTATAAAAATATTTTATTTCTAAAATTTAAATAAAAAATCAAAAACATATTAAAATATATTTTTGAATCTTTATATAATCACATATAACTTGTAAAAATTTTAATCATAAAATTACTATTATTTAAATTTTTATTACAAATAAAAAATTATAACCTCTAAAAAATAAATATATGCATCTATATTAAAATTTGAAACTATAAATTATAATATAAAAATAAAAAGCATCAATTTAAACTTTAAAATTAAAAATTCATATTTAAAACTACTAATGTCATTTAAAAATATGTGATTCAAATATTCATATTGTCAACATATTTTTATTCAGTTTAGAAGGCCTTGTATATTTTTCAAGTTTCTAACACAATTATTTTTTTTAATATTCAACATGTTACAATTTTTCTAACTTGAATATTTAATATTCTAGTTTTGATAATATTTTCAATTAAATTTTAAATTATTTATTTTAAATATGTATTAAAGATTAATCATAAAAATTATTTGAGTAAAATTTTAAATTAAGAATATCATCTAATTCAATTATTAAGATAATCAACTCTCAAATAAGTGTTGAAAATAATTTACAGTATATTAAATTTTGAAAAAAAAATTATTATTTATTATAAAAAATTAGAAAATGTATAGTTAGCATCAAACATATAATTACAAATATTTAAGTCTCTAAAATTTTTATAGAAATTAAGAAATGAAATGTGATTTCAACTTCATATTTAAAATTTATAGCTTCAAAAAAGTTAAAATATTTTTTATAATTACAAATCTATAATTTTAAGCAAGTGAATGTTAGAAACTAAAGTCAACTGGAGTTAATTTCTCCAAAACTACCAGTTCCACTTCCTCCTCATGCATGCATAGCAGTTATCAAACAGTCAGTTAAACTGTTAGAGAAACATTTTAATTTTAGTTTGCATGTAAAGACTAAAATTAGTCTTCAATTTGCTTTTCTAATTATTGTATGTTTTCAAATCTATTTAATAGACCCATGGGTGCAGTATTGTAATTGAGCAAGATAAGCAAGATCAAGAAGATCTGCAAGATTTAAGAAGATTAATAAAATCTTGTTATTTTTCATTGCTGTAGCAATTTGTTTTGTCTCTGAAAAATTTTATGTTATTATTTGCTCTTATTTTCTCTAGCAAAGTGGTATCAAATCAAAACAATGTTTTCATCTTAGTTGCCCAAAAATCATAATTCTTACCATTAAAAATGGGAATTTGAGGCTGAGAAATACTGTTGTTCACTGCCATGTCAATTGCTGAAGCGACTAAATTATCTTTTTTCCTTTTTTTGACTTTATCCACTGGTGCTTTTCCATGATCTAACTTTTCATTTACTAAATGTCAAACCCTCAATCCAAAAAAAAATTGTGTTGAAAAGAGCATAGTAATTGCAGGAGGTGACAGCAGCGAAGTGGTGGAGAGCATCCGCTTGTCCATAGAGACGGTGACCTTAAACATATCAAGATTGAGATCTGTAAAGCCAAAGCAATCCAGGTTTGTGCCAAAGATAGAAGTGGAAATAATAAAAGGAAATGGAAGGAGAAAGAATCTAGCGTAAAAAAGGAGCTGAGTAGCTAGAAGAAGATTGCCAAAGGTAGCGGTGAAGAAGAAGAGGAGTGTGGATAGATTGCTCTGAAGAAAGTGCTTAGATGCTTCCAAGAAGAATGTCGAAGCATCCCATTTTATATTTTTGTTCTTATTTTTCTATTGTATATGCTCTATTTTTTTCTGACAAATCTCTTCAGATTATAGCATTGATGGCCACAGTACCATGTTTGAAAAGATGAGCTTCGTAGATCTTGTGTTACACAGCAAGTGAAGCTGTGAAAGTGTGTGTTTTGAATAGCGAGTGAAGCTATCAAAGTGTCTAAAGATCAAGATGATCGTTGGCAAATCTAGACCAATGTGGAAAGAACCTAGTAGAGTCCTTGGAGGAAACCTAAACAATTAGGCATCAGGTGAA
The DNA here is from genome assembly GCA_037957365.1 of Torreya grandis. NCBI lineage: Eukaryota > Viridiplantae > Streptophyta > Pinopsida > Cupressales > Taxaceae > Torreya > Torreya grandis. Next base: position 1,396,129 of record JARHVA010003959.1, read on the forward strand.
AAACAGGTAAGTAAGCAAGAAGCTTGCAGTGTTGGACATAAGCATGTCTGTTGATAGCCTTTTGACAGGATACTCCTCATTCTTAAACATTGAGTGAACACTCATTGAGTAATTGTATTTGTTTGTAGCCTCAATCTAGTCTATATCAAGGTGGCGTAATCCACATATAAGGTGATGTATTTCGCAAGGTGGTGTATTCCGCATGAGAGGTAGTGTATTGACAAAATTTGGGCATTGTAAATGCTGAAGTAGTTAGTGGTAGAAATTAAGGGGGAGTGTTAGAAACTAAAGTCAACTAGAATTAATTTCTCCAAAAATACTAGTTCCACTTCCTCATGCATGCACAATAGTTATCAAATAGTTAGTTAAACTATTAGAGAAGCAGTTCAATTTTAGCTTGAATGTAAAGACTAAAATTAGTCTTCAGTTTGCTTTTCTAATTATTGTATGTTTTCAAATCTATTTAATTGACCCATAAGTGCAGTATTGTAATTGAGCAAGATAAGCAAGATCAAGAAGATCTACAAGATTCAAGAAGATTAATAAAATCTTGTTATTTTTCATTGTTGTAGCAATTTGTTTTGTCTCTGAATTATTTTATGTTATTATTTGCTCTTATTTGCTCCAGCAGTGAAAATTTTGTAACTTCCACGATGGTTTCACCCTACATAAAATAATATTTTGGACCGTAGATAACCCAAAAATCTTAATGGATATTAAGTTTTTGGGATTCGGTTTCGAAATCTTAGGCTTCTTTTTTGATCCTAATGATTGTCTATTATGTATTTATCCGCATGTGGGGGTTAAAAAAAATCTTTCACTCATTTGATTGTGTCAGTGGATACACTTGGTAAATAGTGGATTTAAAGTAGAATTGTTTAGAGATGGACAGATGATGGTAGAGGAAATAAATTTGGTGAGTGAGAGCTTTTTAAAGTGTAGATAAGGTAAGAAAGTGTAGAGAATATTTGAATTGAAAATAGTCTCTCTTATTAAAGAAATAATATTAAAGAGTGCAGAGATTATTAAGAGAGTGATGAATTTGAAGTTGGTGTCTATTAAAATTTATAAAAGAAAATTTATATAATATAATAGATATGAAGAAACATAACTTCATTCATAAAGAATTTTTTACATTGAATTTATTGAAAGTGATGTTTTATGTTATTTTTTTATTATATTTATTTTTTTAATTGTATAAAAATTGAAGATATATATATCATAAATATTTATACTTATTATTATATCAATAAACTTCATATTTTTTATAATAATATAAAAATATAATAAATGTTAATTATATTATAAATAATAACAAATATAAGATATATATATATATATATATATATATATATATATATATATATATATATATAAAAGATTGCATAAATAATTATGTAGTCAATATAATAATCAAAATCTCTAGAATACATCTTATTATGACATTATACTATTTTTCCTATAGCATGTAGCTTAAGGACAGTCCTTTATTAACTAAAATATATATGTTGAATATTCTCAAAATATGAATCATTATTATTATATAAAATTTAATCTAGAAGAAAATAATCTTAATTAAAATACATTATTTTTTCAATTAAAAATTAAAAAAACATAATCATTGGTGATAAGAAATAAAATCAAGGATAAAAGGCACAATAGAAATCAAATGGGACCAACTTCATATCAGTTCACAAAAATAAACATAATTATATTTGTATAGGTTTGAAAATTAATTTTATATATATATATATATATATATATAATTAAATTTTAAAATTATATCATATTATTTAATATATTATATATATATAAATTTAAATATTTATGAAATTTCATATTAAATAATTCATAAAATATAAATTTTATAGTTTATTTATAAATATATTGAAAAGTTATATGAAATTGATTGCAAAGGAAACTCTACAATTAAATATGTTGAGGGTGAGTAATGTTAATATAAATAACTTCTTAAGAAGTCTCAATGTTTCACCACTCATAAAATATAGGTAAAATTAACTTCAAACTATATCACTAAATCTCAAAATCTTATCATATAATTTGATATATTATAGAAAAACAATTACATATTTAAAAAGTTAAAGAATTTTATAATAAATAAAATTAATTATAAGAGAATGATTGAAAGAGAATTAGTTACCTCCCAAAAAAATCTTAATACTTCACTCATATTATTACATAATATATAACTCTTTAAATAAATAGTAAGTGAATTTTTTTTTAAAAGTTAAAGAATTTTATAATAAATAAAATTAATTATAAGAGAATGACTGAAAGAGAATTAGTGACCTCCAAAAAAAATCTTAATACTTTACTCATATTATTACATAATATATAACTCTTTAAATAAATAGTACAGTGAATTTTTTCAATTGAAAATTAAAAAACATAATCATTGGTGATAAGAAATAACATCAAGAATAAAAGGCACAACAGAAATTAAATGGGACCAACTTCATATCAGTTCACAAAAATAAACATAATTATATTTGTATATGTTTGACAGCCATATATATATAATTAAATTTTAAAATTATATCATATTATTTAATATATTATATATATAAATTTAAAGATGTATAAAATTTATTATTAAATAATTCATAAAGTATAAATTTTATAGTTTATTTATAAATATATTTAAAAGTTATATGAGATTGATTGCGGAGGAAACTATACAATTAAATATGTTTAGGGTGAGTAATACTAATATAAATAACTTCTTAAGAAGTCTCAATGTTTTACTACTCATAAAATATAGGTAAAATTAACTTCAAACTATATAACTAAATCTCAAAATCTTATCATATAATTTGATATATTATAGAAAAACAATTATATATTTAAAAAGTTAAAGAATTTTATAATAAATAAAATTAATTATAAGAGAATGACTGAAAGAGAATTAGTGACCTCCCAAAAAAATCTTAATACTTCACTCATATTATTACATAATATATAACTCTTTAAATAAATAGTACAGTGAATTTTTTTTAAACGCTAAATAAAAAGAGTACATAATCGTAACTATCATTTAAATAAGTAGCTATAATACAATCACAGAAAGAAGCTGCATGGATGGAGTACTTTTAATTTACTTTAATTTTTATCATTTAAAAAAAATGCCATGTAAATTTTGAAATGTTTAGATCGACGAATTTCTTTTAAGTGGCGGTGGAAAAGGGTTTGAAAAGGGAAAATGTGTAGGACCGCTTGAAGCTAATTTTCAGCACGAGGAACCTTTTTTGGTGAGAAGTTTTCAGCCAGCTGTTAAGAAGAACGGACGGAATAGAAGGTGGTATCATATATTATAATTAATATTTTTTAATTATAAACAGATTCCTAACATCACGGAGGAACTGAAAAGGATTTTTTTTTTTCCATTTCTATTAATTTTTTTTTTTTTTAAAAACTTTGATAATAAGAAACATCTCATTAATAAAAATTAATGAAAAACTAACTCAAAATCATGCCAAACAGGCATAATGTTAATAATGATACTTTTTATTTGTACCAAACCTCAAATATGCTTCCAAATTCTAATGCATCAGAATTTAAGAGAATCTCAGATTATTCTAATAATTCTGCAAACCATTCTCCCAATTCATTTGGAATTTCTAGACATTGCAAAACATAATTTCCAGATTTTGTGAAGAAATCTATAGGAACTTCAAAGATACTGAAGAGAAAAATCAGTGCATTGTTGGGAAAATATTCAATTGAAGGCAGAGTTGCACTTGTTAGCTGTATTTGTTTTACAATTTACATAAGACGCAGTTTCTTAAAAAAATAAAATGTAATAATTTTTCTGAAATTAATTATGAATTTTCTTCCTACCGAGTTCTGGTAAGCAACAAGCCAAGAAACATGTAGAATACATATTTTCTTTTTCAATTCTAACCTACTCACAGTATTGTTATACAAGTCAATCTCAAGCTTTAAAGTTGGTTGTAAATTATTAAATTTTCTAATGCATTCATAGGTATCAAGACTAAAGTTCTCTAGGTTTTCAGTGTACTGTTTACTAGTATTCATGGTTATATCTGGTTGTTGGTGTGTTAGCAATTATGATGTCTTCTTTAAAGAAAAATCATAGTGTTTCAAACTATCTTCCATATCCAAGTGCAAAGAGTGCGTACTCAAGATAAATTATGGATGCTTTCTTTTCATACATTCAAAAATTGTAACCCGAAATTTTAGTTGTCCATGGAGGTTATTTCATATTAAGAGTAGTATAAAACCTGATTGATTCCACTCTGTTTAACAGTATTGTTTCCTGAGTATTTGTTTTAAGAGTAGTGTAAAACATTGATCAAATGGTATCGAGAATTCATACTCAGTGGTCCCTCGATTTGGTAGTTTTCATAATGCAACAAAAGGAGGTCCATTTTGACACGATAATAGTGATGTATCAGAACAAGGAAGCGGTGGATAGTGGAAGCGATTTCAAGAAGTTGCAATGGCGGTTTTATGATTTATTTATGCCTCAAAAGTACTACTTGACCGACCAATGCCTCACCAGCTGCATTTCAACTTTCAAAAGCATAGCGAGAGGAAAATGTACTGGTAACGGGTCATAGATAAACTGATCCTTTGAAGCTGATGCTATTCTTATACGTGACTTATGCATTTTAGCCTTTTCGACATCTTGATTCCTAATGTTTTGAGGATAATTGTTTTCAACTGATTTTATGGTTTTGGTTCCTTGTGCAAAATGTTGTACTTTGATTCTACATTGACTACATACATGTATAAATTGCTACAACCTGGTAGACTAAAAATCAAAGACATTTCAATTAAACAAACTTTTTTAATATATATTTCATTCTTCCATCTTGTTGTTAGGTCATGGTCTACTACAACTACATAAAAGCCATTTTTGTATGAAGTGATGTATGAAGTGATATTGCATCTTGTATTGGAAAAATATCGAGGCTTCAAAAGAAAGCCTTACATGACATTCACAGTGAATCTAAAACTGGTTTTCAAAACAATTTTTCAAACATGACAAGAAAGAGTGAGCTCAAATTCAAAACAAATTTTATTTTAGTGAATTATTATATAATCCCTTATAGTATGGGAAACTTTTCTGGTTTAATCACATAAGGATGGCTTCCAATTCTTGTGTAGATGCTATGTATTCAATGTCATCTAGCAAAGGTTTACGTTGATGTTGATTATAGATAATGATATAGAGCGTAAAAGTAAAACGAAGATTTAGACGAAGAAAGAAGATAGTATCAAACAAAACGTAAACGTTAGCCCAACATTTTTCATGAATTAGATTGAAAAACAAGTAAAGGTAGACGACAAATAACTTGTACGCAAGAAAAGTGTAGTTTTCAAAAATAAGTAAAAAAAGTTATAAATATTAAATACAAGGTTTTTACAATCTATTAATAAACTTATTCAAAACCGTTTGTGGTGTTTTCACAATCTATTAATAAAGTGATTCAAAACCGTTTGTGGTATTTGAATCAACACCCTTTTGTTTTTAGACCATGGTTTTCAACCATTAATTTACTCACTAAATCTTTGTATGTTAGACTTATTTGGGTTCGTCTCCCTCACCTCTCCCCATAGTTTTGGATGAATCTTGTTATAAGGTGATAGGTAATAACCGTGGAGAGTTTCAATTAATAGATTCTTCAACAACCCTATTTTTCCACACTATTTTTTCCCAAATTCTTGTTAACATTGATATCTCCAAGGAGTTACCTGCAAAAGTCAATTTGAAATTTGAGGACCGTTCATGCACTTATCTTTGGATTATGAGGCCATGTCTTTTCATTGTCACAATTGCTTTGATGTTGGGCATTTAGATAAGGAATCTAGTAACTTAAAAAGAAAGAAGGAAACCACTTGGTGGCAGAATTTCATTCCTAATCACCTCACATTGAACAGTGTTGATTCTGCAGGTGATATCTAAGATTTAACATTATATGTAAGCTTGAAGATCTTGACACAAGTGAGGACCCTAAGACAACAAATGTCGAGTCAAATACTGTGACACATCCTAAACAAGAAAAGGAATTTACTAATAAAAAACCAAACACAACAAAAGGTAAAGGTGGTTTTATTTCAAGCAGAAGTCAATAGGGTAGTAGCTCAATCAAAGTTCATATTCCCTTCTCTCATGATAAATCTCATGTGGACAAGGAAGATTGGACTATGCTTAGAAGGAGGAAAAAGTAAAACTCAATAAAGTGCATCTTCCAAAGAATATCTAACCAAAAAAGGATAACGAGGGCAAAACATAGTGTGAAATATTTGTTGAACTTAGGTAGTAAGTAGTTGTTGGCTTATTTTAATGAACTTGAATACTATCAGGACAAGAAAATAACAATAGGCAAAGCTTCTGAAACAATCATTTGTATTGTATTAAATGATTCAAATAATTACAAACCATGCATAAATAAGCATCAACTCAAAAATAACAAAACCTGACCTACTATTTTTAGTAGCTGTTATTTTTAGTAACTTTTGCATGCAAGTGCACGCATCTCTAAAAATATATAAAAATAAATTAAACACTAAAATTAAACTAATGGACAAACATCAACTAAAGTTCATGTACAATTACAAAAATATACAATTTTTAAATTTAGAAAAATATTAAAAATAATATTAAACTTCAACTTTAGATACTCAGATTGTCATGTATGGCCTTTGAAAATATAAAAAATGTCTATCAATAGATAAGTTAGGTCATGGCTACATTTAAATTTTTAATATAGTCATTTTTCCTTGAAGATGGGCTCAAGCAACACCACAGATCAAAATTTATGACCTCTTTTTTTGTATCATTCTCCTCTAGTTGAAAACAACTCAGCTCCTATGAGTTTCTCTAATTGTATTATTTTCATTTTCTCTTATCAATCTTCTTTAGCTCCCACTCTATGATTCAAGTGTTATTTTCCTAATATAATCCTTTCCACTATACTAAATACTTATCATAACTTCATTTTATTGTGTTTATTATCTTCTTATCTAGAACCTACTCTATCTTTTGTTACATCTTCTTTGGAACTTGTTTCTACCAATCTACTTATTCATCTTCTTCACCTTCACCATATTCTTCATGGAAATCATATAAATCTGAAACATTAAATACTCGAGAGATATCAAAATGTTATAGTAAACTCACCATATAAGCATTGTCATTGATTTTTTTCACAATTCCACATGGTCCAATTTTCTTGTACTTCAACTTGTTATATGTACCTTTTATAAATATTTATTTTCTCAAGTAAACCATTACTAAATATTTGTCTTCAATTATTTTTGACCTTATCCTAACATCTGTTGTTGCTTTATACTTCTCATTACTTTTCTATAACTTTATTCTTACTTCTTCTTGTAACTATTATATATGTTATGTAAATACTTTTGCATCATCACTAACTCAGTATGCAATTGGTAACTGTAAAAAATCTAAAATACTCAAGATTTCTCCCATAAATAATCTAAAATTGTAATTTTCTTGTTGATATGTTCATTAAACTATTATATGCAAACTCAGCTTGTGGCAATTCCAAGTCCTATTGCTTAGCTTCTCTCCAACCATGCATCTCAATAAGTTTCCAAAGATCCTAATTACAACTTCTATTTGTACATTCTTTTGGGGGTGGTATACACTACTGAATTATAGCTTATTCCCCATCTTCCTCCATAGAGTCCCCCAAAAATGACTTAGAAATTTTGTTTCCCCATCTAATTTAATGGTATTTTTAACACCATGTAATCGCATAATATTTTTTAAAATTAGACATGTAACTCTAGTAGCATCTTTAGTTTTCTTACATGCAATAAAATGAACCATCTTTAAAAACTTATCTACAATAATAAAAATTAAATCATTACCTCTTTGTGTGTTTGGTAATCCCAACACAAAATCCATACTCAAATTTGTCCATGGTCCTCTTAGAACTGATATTGTCATGTAATGCCCTATATTTTTTGCATATCTTTTTTATGCCTTTGAAACATATCTTATCATGTTTCTCTTCATCTGTGGCCAAAAATACTTATCCTCAACCAAAGATATTGTCTTTGTTTTACCAAAATATTCAACCAAACTACAACTATGCAATTCTCTTATAATTTTATCTCTTAGAGACCAAATTGAAATACATAATTGTTTCCTTTTGAAGTGATAACCATTTTGTATAAAATATTCATCATAAACATTACTTGTATCACCAGTCAATGGACTTCTAAATTACTCAATTATCTTTCCAAAATCTAGATCATTATCATATACTTCCTTAATCAATTTGAATCCAACTACTTCACTCATCATAGTAGTTATCAACCCCACTCACCTGCTCAAAGCATCAGCTACTTGATTATGTTTTCTTGATTTTTGCTTCAACACAAAAGTATAACCCTATAATAAAGACACCCACTTTGCATACCTACTATTTAACTTCTCTAAAGTGTTCACATACTTCAAACCCTCATGATTAGTAAATATGATAAACTCCTTAGGCACCAAGTAATACTACTGATGTCTTTATGTTTGTACAATGGCATAAAATTCAACATCATACATAAAACACTTTTTTCTTACCTCATTTAATTTCTCACTGAAATATGATCTTGGCTACCCTCATTGACTCAACACAACACCATTTCCCATAAATGAAGCATCACAATCAACCTCAAACACTTAGGTAAAATTTGGTAATGATAAAATAAGCTTTTCTATAATTTTCTTCTTTAAAAACTCAAAGCTTTCCGCTTTTTCCCTTGTCCATGAAAATTCTTTTCCCCTCATGCAATTTGTGATTGGTGTAACAAGACTACTAACATTATTAATAAATTTTCTATAAAAATTTGTTAAACCATGGAAATCTCTTACCTCTATGATGCTCTTTGAGATAGACCACTCAAAAATTACCTTTATTTTTTATTCATCCATTCTTACACCATTTATTGAAACTATAAATCTCAAAAATACTAAACTATTTTTCATAAACCTGTACTTCTTCAAATTTGCATAGAGATTCTCTTTTATTAGCATTTTTGATACAATTCTCTAATGTTGTTATTATTCTTCTTTAGTCTTACTGAATATTAAAATATCATCAAAATAACCCACCACAATGTTATAATAGGCCATTAGGTGATATTTTGGTAGATTGAACACACAAATAATTGTGCAAATCAATGGCCATGCTTGTATTCATAAATGAATAAGAAGATGTGAAACAATTTCTTAATGTATTAAACTACCTTCCTTACCAATTATCTACTATATTATAATATCCTGGTAAAGAGGAATAAAAAGAAGTAGGAAGAGTTAACTCATATAATAACTCACAGTTAGACTGAGTGTAGGCCACTATCAAACTCATAGGAGAACTCACAGTCTAGTACTCAGTTGAACTCTAGGTGGAACTCACCCTCTTACCCAATTAATATCTTATCACACCTAAGTAAGCTCTATGTGTGTGTGTGTGTGTGTGTGTGTGTGTGTGTGTGTGTGTGTGTGTGTAGGAATTATCTATTTAATAAGTAAATTAAATAATTAATATCCTACACCAACAGTGCACCTTAAGTGTAGCTTAGGTGGGAAAAAAAAAGATGGGTCTTGAAAACAAGGCCTAATGAGGTACCCACATATAATGCAACTCTCAATAAGTCAAGTAAAAGGAGAAAAGCCAATGGAAAAAAAAACCTAGAGAGACAAAGAAAATAAGGTAGGACTAAAAATTATACTCTAATACCCCCTTAAGAATAGCTTAAGTGGGATATAAAATTGGGTACCAATAACAAGGTCTAATGAGGTACCCAAATACATATTGATGATCCTAATATCCTAAAAAATATGATGTGTGCCTTCACAAAGAAGAGAGAGAAGGTATGTACAAAAAAATTCATGGTGAATGCTATAGTAGATCCCTCAGCAAAAAAAATTGTATCTTCCTTTTGGAAACAAGAAACCCCAAGCTGTCAAATTATTGAATTCCCACTCAATTGAAATTCAAGTAGGAATCATGATGTAAATTTTTGGGAAATTCTCAAATGTCTCCCTATTAATGCTAAAATGTGCGAATGTCTAATTAGATATCACATGACTAACTATAGAATATGGAAATGAATAAGTATACAATGAATTGGAGAGAAAAATAAGAGAATAAGATAGACATAGAACATTCACTAAAGGAATGTTCATGGGAAGAGGAAACCAAGGCTTAACAACTGTCAAAACTAAAGATAGGTCTACAAATGAAGCACTCAGATCTCAAGATGAATGTCTACAAGAACATATGATTCATTAATACTCTCTATATGTATACTCTCACTAGAATCAATAAAGTATCTAAAATACAAGTCTATGAATGCTCTGGAAGAGTATTAATATGCATAGGAACAGATGTAGAGTCTGTAATGAGAAAAATAAGGTCTAGAAAAATTATTTCTTATAGTGGGGGCTTAACAAAAGGAAGATCATTGTCCAACATGGATGCATCATCATAAGAAATAAAATCATGAGGAGAGAGTACAATAGTCTAAAAAGAGACAATATGAAGCATAGGAGAAGGTGTGATGTAGGTCACAATAGGATCTCCAAAAAGAGACTCTAGGATGCTCCAAATAGTAGATGGGCACTCTATATATTCCACATGGAAATGAAGATCCCTATAAACATGTATTTAAAAAGTGGAAAATTCATTTTCACAAGTATTATCCCACTTATCAAACTAAACAAGATCAATGGGTGCAGTAATCTGTCCATATAAGAATGGAATATAATTCTTGTGTATGATCAAGTGTTCCATGTAAGCAAACCATAAAGCGTAATTATCCTTGCCAAGAAGGATCACTAGAGATGAAATAACTCTCCTCATTTGGAGTCTCTCAAATGGGGTCGACATGACCTAGAGAAGACACCAGTGAAGTGCACAATTGCCTAAAATACTCTATAATGAACCCTTAAAGCACGCTCATGAATGGGACACTAAGTATAGTTGAGAATGCATCCAAGTGAAAAATCATTGAAAGAGTTAGTAAATAATGGTCTACACTCTAGATATGGACTTTAAACTGGGCCTAAAATGAGTTTGTATAGATGATAGCAATCAGTGCATGAATTACATTGTAGAAAGTAGTAGGGCCTATAACAAGGTAACCCCCCTTGAATATGACACTTTATAATGTTAATTTTTTTTACCAAACAAATTAGACCAATGGAAATAGAAAATAATAACATGCACTTTTAAAGAAAGTGGAACTCAATTTTGAGTTAGCAATCAAAAGTTATATAAAAATACATTTTCTATCATTAATGACCTATATAATTAATTACACTTAAAATTTTAAAACTCATGTCTAAACAAAGGGTAAGATTACATTCAAATAACTCATTGGAACTTACATAGAATGATGGACTTCCTTAAGTCAGCAAAACTCAAAAACCACATGGCCCATGTACCCCTACATGTACTTTTTAAAATAAACTCTTGAATGGGTTTTAATTAAAAATATACAAATCTATTTAAATATAATTAAAAAATTCTTTAGTTTTTAAATATTTTAGGGTATATTTTTAGGTTTTAAAACATTTAGCAAGGAGGAGATCATAGAGATGTTTCGTGACACAATACCATTTCTCTTCAAAAAGGACACTGACTTCCATGTTTAGAACTATAAACAACACAGGTCAAAAGAACCAAATGAAGCTATGATAGGACACCAAAGGGAGATGAAGTTACTTAGCTATGGGAGGAGAATTTATCAAGGATCTATCAATGACATAATAGGGTCTACCTTATGCCACCATGGAAGGAGTCACAACCTATGTAGTAGGTTGTAGGGTGAGGGGAATCCATCTGAAGCTTTACCAAATGGAGTTCCTCAAGATTTTAATGAATTGTTAGAAATCCATAAGAGCACCAATTGAGGGTTTCATGTTTGAGAGGTGTGCGATGGCTAAGAGCATCAATAAGTATCCACAACCTATGTTGTCAGTTTCAAATGGATTCCATGGGATGATAGGAGGCCCTCCTAGGTTGAAGAGATATCCTCAAATGAAAAATTCCCATCCAAATGTCTTGTCATGGAAGAGAGGATCGATGTAATATAAAGGGATATAATATGATAGCAATGGTTATAGGGTTTAGATGAAAACCATGTCTTCACTACAATGAAAAAAAGAAATTAAAATATATGTTTAAATAATAAAATTGCCACTCACACAATGTATATCTCAAAATATTCTTCCTCTTTCAAAATACCAATAGCCTTAGCAAGATTTTTGCAATAATTAGTGTGCATAGACTAGGTTCCCCAAAGTAAAAAAACATAGGATTACCAAATTCAAGGTTGTAATACTCCTAGATTTCCTTTGAAAGGATTACCAAAACTCATGCTATCTCCACATTTCCATGGCATGTATGATTTTTAGATGTACAATAAAACCTTATACACCAATACACGATCATGCAAACACCAATATGAATGATATCCAAATTCTTCTTAATTAATTCAAAAGAATACAAAATATAAGTCAAAGAGACAAACTAATGTTTATTATAAAATCTTAAATTTTGCATACCATGTCAGAATAGGCCAATAGGTGATCCTATGATAGAGTGATCACACAAATAATTTTGAAAATTAATGACCCTACTTGTATTCAAAAATGAACAAGAAGATGTGTAATAATTATCTGATGTATTGAACTACCTTGCTTACCAATTATCTACTCTATTACAATAAACTGGTGAAGATTAATGTAAATAATGATTAAGGAGAGTTAAATCACAAGAGAACATGCAGTTAGACTCAGTGTAACTCATTTTAGAACTCATAGGATAACTCACAGTCCAGTGCTCAATTGAACACCAAGAATAACTTTATGTAGAACTCACCCTCTCACCCACATAACCTCTTATCATGCTTAAGTGAGTGAAAGCTATATGTGTAGGAATTATCCATTTTATAAGTAAATGGAATAATTAATAACCTACACAAACACACATAATTACCACTATAGTCTCCTATCACTATGTTCATCACCCTCATAAATATGTTGGGTTTCTTAGATAATCCAAATGGCATCACCATCCACTCATATAAACCATCCCGAGTCTTGAATGTTATTTTCCATTCAAAAAATTCACAAATCTAAATATAATAGTATCCACTCCTTAGATCAATCTTTGAAAAATAGTTTTCTCTTAAAATAACATGCATCATGTCATCTAAATGAGGAATATGAATCTTATACTTGATTGTAATTTTATTTATTTTTCTAATATCCACACACATCCTACACCCTCCATATTTATTTAGAGTTATCAACATTGGTGTTTCACATGGACTCATGCTCTCCCTTACTACTCCCTTCCTCACCAATTCAGTAACCTATTTATTTAATTTTACATGTTTGGTTAGACTCATCCTATAAGGTTCTTGATTGGGTAGAGTTGATCATGTAACCAAATCAATATGATGTTGCATATCTCTCTTTGGTGGGAATCCATTTGGTAACTCATTGAGTATAACATTTGCATATTATTTAATTTTTTTTACTACTTATGTTGGTATTTTCCCCATTTTTGTATCTTCTTTATTCGATAATAATTCATAACAACCTATCATCTTCATTTATTTGATAAATTCTTTTGCATTCAGCATGCTTTCAACCTACCCTTATTCTTTAGGAGATAATAAAATTACCTTCATAATACATTTACAAAAACTATACATATTTTTTGACCCATCATGATTTGTTTTTCTATCAAACTACCGTGGCCTTCCTAATAATACATGGCATACATCGATTGGTATAACACCAAACCATATTTAATCCTTGTATTTTTTACCTATAGAAAACTTGATTAAGCACTTTTTATCTACTGTAACTTCATTCAATTTATTAAACCATGAAATGTGATAAGGATTAGGATTCTTTTGACATCATAAACCTAGTTTCTCAATCATGTCCTTAGAAACCATATTTTTATAACTACCATCATCTATAATTACTTTGTATATCATACATATTTAAGTACATCTTGTTTGAAAGATATTTTTTCATAGCCATGTATCACCACCATCTTTATTATACACATGTTATTTCATTACATAAATCATTTCTCTTCTCATCATGATACTTTCTCCAATATCTATTATTGTCACTTTGGTATTTTACTCTTCTAGTTCAACTTCAACTAAATTCACTCTTGGGCAATCCTCTTGCCTTCTTTCTTGATCTTGTTAGTGTGAAAAATCAAATTATCTATGGATTTGATCTCAAAATCTATAAAAAAAATATAAGACCTATGTCAATTTAGAAACCATCCTCTACCACCACCATAACTTCATTCTCTTTGAAATCTTCTTCCTCTTTGCTAGTATTGAAAACCTTGTCTATTATGTTCTTGTCTTTGTACACCACATGATGATTATCCTATAGTGGTATTGAACCTACATCTATTTTTATTAAATCCACCTCATCACCATATTGTGGGTACTGTCCTCTTCTTGGCCCAATAGATGTTCTTCTAAAAAATAATTTATTTTGTTTTTCTTCTCCATTCAAAGCGAATTGATAAACTTCCTCTATGAAAATTATTCTATGAATGGTTAATTCATCTTGAATATAAAACCTCAACCCATTTATGTACCTTGCATCCATATGCTCCTCTATTTTATCATGATCCACTTATATAGAATGATTGTGAAATTCATTTGTATACTCTTGTATATTATGATCCTTTTGCTTCAAATTTTGGAATCTTATGTATAGGGTTTGTGCATAATCCACATGGAGAATTTATCCATCATATTATTTTGCATCATTTTCCATGAGTTTATATTCTCTTTACATTTTTTCTATCTTTCTTTCTGTAGGTCATCCTACTAAATAATTGCATCACCATTCAATTTTATGCATGCAAACATTACCTTCTTGTCTTCCCTCATAGTTATTCATTCAAAAAACTTTTCTATGTTGTTCATCCAATCTATAAAATCCTCTAGTTTTAAACTTCTTCCATAATATGGAACATCAAAATTGATTATTTTGTTTCTTAATTTTAAATATCTAACCATACTCTCTTTTATTGATGGTGGCCATTCTTATTACTCCTCTTGTAAAATTTATTATTCATGATTTGTGTCATCTTTGATATCATTTTTTCCTCTCCTTTGTCTTTGATTCACAAAGATCAAGGATAATTTTTATACTTTCCTCTATAGATATTTCTTATTATAGTTCATTTGAGTTATTCCTCCTCATCCTCTCACTATCTCTTACACCTCTAAGATTCAAACTTGCTCTGATACTAAATAGTGAACATGAATACTATCAAAATAAGAAAATATCAATAGACAAATCTTCTAGAATAATAATTTGTATTGATTCATATTAAATGATTCAACTTTTTACAAACCATGCATATATCAGTCTCCACCCAAATTGGAGTTGACATGCAAAAAATCAAAACTCTAAAAATAATAAAACTTGACCTATTATTTTTAGTAATTTTTGAATGCAAGTTTGTGTAGCTCTAAAAAAATTCAAAAGTAAACTAAATGCTAAAATTAACCTATCAAATTTAAAAAAATATTAAAAATAATATTAAACTATAATTTTGGACCCTTAGATGGTCACATATGGCCTTCAAAAAACATTGAAAACATCCATAATTGGATAGGTTGAGTTATGTATGCATTTAAATTTTTGAGATGGCCATTTTGGCATGAATATGGACTCAAATAGAGATATGGATCAAAATTTATGGCCTCTAGAAGTTTGGTTTCTTTTACTATATCTTGTTGTTATCCTAAGGAAGGAAGGCAAAAGGTTGGTTGCCAATTATCTTATAATTGCTTGAGGCTAAATTTGTATTGTGTTAGTTTCTTATTTTGTTATAATGATTTCATGCTGAGAGAACTTATACATAATGTTTACATCACTTCCATTTTAGGGTGTTAAATAATGTTTGTGCTTGTTTTATTTTTCTAGGTTGTTAGACCCTTTTCTAGGGACCTTGTTAAAATGCTTATTTTGGTTCTTATCCCTAATTTTATTTAATTTTTATTTATTATGGATTTGGCCCCTTGGGTCAATGGGTTTCAGATTGTTCAGTGTAGGATCCAAGTTTGTTGTTGGAATAGGCATCTCATTTGTGCTTTATTGCTATATTTTTAAATCCTTTGTAGAGGTTGTGGGACCTCATATCAAAACTTATCCCTCTGGTTCATAACTTTGATTTTAAAAGTATTTATACTATATAAAAAATAATATATTAATATATATATATATATATATATATATATATATATTCCAATGAAGGGTCAAAATAATATATAAATAAACTAAAGACATAATATTATATATTTGTCTTTTTTACTCACTCTATCTTTCTCCTTTTTTTTTGAACCCCCTTTATAGGGAATCATATGATCATGGTACTTCTTAGAGCACCACAATCATCATGGGCCCCTTTGTATTCCCCCTTGTGGTTGGAATTCACTCATTTTCATTGTTTCACCTTTCCAACCTTACAACCAAATTATGTCATTTTGTGCACTAATGAGGTTTGATTTTAAATTTAATTATCTATAAATACACAAACTCTATAGTGATTTAAAATATTGATAAATCATTTTTGTTTTTATACATGAATATTTTGAGCACTTGTAAACATTTTAGTAATAATCGAGATATCATTAGAATATTCATTGAAGCATATAATTCTATATGCAGACACATGAAAAGACACTCATTTTCATGATATTGAAGACACTCCAATTATTAAGGTTATTAATTTTTGGTATTGTTGCTTTTAAGTTCATGATAAATATTAAGATAGCTAAAGTATTATGTGGTTTAGTATAGGCCCTAATTGTCAATATTGATCAAATATACTTTCATTTAATTCAAGTCCCAAATTATGTTTATATTTTTCTAATTTTTTTCAAAAAAAATCGCACTCAAAGAAAAATGGAATCAATAATTTTTTACATAATTAAAACACAAATTGTATGAATTGAAAAAAGGTTTCTATAGATCAAAACTAAGTGAATTTACGAAAGGAAAATTTTATTCAAGACTTATTTATATCCTTTATAGTGTATAAAAACACTTTATAAACTATTAATAGACTATAAAAAATTTAGGGGAGGTAAAAAATTGGTATGACTTCTTAGCACACATTACAACTATCACATGTTGATGACTTTCACAAGATATCAAAATAAAATTAAATAAGAATATACCCTATGTTTTTAAATGTTTCTATAAATATGTTTCCCTAATTTTTAAATTACAATTAATTAGAATTTTTGTTATTTTTTTATAGTCATTTAGTGTTATTAATTGTAAATTACTATTTATGTGGTTATTTAATGAAAACCATTTATCCATTTTATAATTGTTGGCCCATATCACCAAATATTATAATAGAAAGTGATAATTATGACCAATATAATGTATTATGCTCAATTATGGATGTGATTATTTTCAAATCCACCACTATTTTCATTAAGGTATATTTTCAATAAATAATGATCAATTAGGGTTAATTTGGTTGGATTAACCCAAAATTGACCACAAAATAACCAATTAAGGTTAATGAAGAGTATGATCAAACCCAATTCAAATAATGTTTATACTAATGAGCACTAATTATACCTTATATAACTAATTAAGGCTAGTTTGGTAAATTTACCATGTTGAGCACTAACAAGCATAATTACAACAAATGATAACCAATAATAATCAATTATATGAAATTATCTCTAAATGGATGAACTCTTATACCAAAAATGCTTATTGCAAAGATGAAGACATATTAAAATCAATTAGGTTTGCAAGTACCCATAAACCAAAAAATCTTTTCACTAACATAAGATAATAGTGATCAATTAGGAGAATTTGACCCTAAAATAAGCTATTCTTCCACTAACAAGGTATAATTGGGACATATAGCTACTAGCTAAGATCAAAGAAGGATGTAGTTATCCCAAAATCAATAAATTTTTACACTAACAAGGGATGGTTGTGACAAATAATGATGAATTAGGCTCAATTAGGTGGAATTATGCACAAATGAACTAATTATTATAATGATAACAGATAATTATGTG
This sequence comes from Torreya grandis, assembly GCA_037957365.1. Classification (NCBI taxonomy): domain Eukaryota; kingdom Viridiplantae; phylum Streptophyta; class Pinopsida; order Cupressales; family Taxaceae; genus Torreya; species Torreya grandis. The sequence continues at coordinate 1,414,258 of JARHVA010003959.1, forward strand.
AATGATAATAACCAACATAGTCACAAATGGTCATGATTAGCCCCAAATTGACTTAATATTATACTAACAATGATTAATTAAGGTAGAAAAAGGTGTACTTTATCCCAAATAAACTAATTCTTATACTAATATATATCTATCATAATAAATAATGTCTAGTTAGGGTTAACAATGAGACTTGAATCCTGAATTGACCAAACCTCACCCCAAAAAGGACTTAGTGTGACTAATAAAACTAAATTTTTTGTCATATTGACATAAACAAAGGTTTATTTACGGTTAAGCACACACAATTGACCCATTTTTATTAGCAATTTGTGTTTTTATCAATTTATTAGATTTAATTAAATAACACAAGGAGTTACTTAGTAGAAATCAAAGAAATGAAGGCCAATCTACATACAAAATTAACTCATATTTTTCATTTATTCAAATTTTACAGTTCATTTTTATATTAAATTTGAAAAATCAAGACCCAAATTAGGTGTGATAAAAGTAGTTAAGATTGATTTATGGTTACTCACACATAATTGATGCATATTTTTCATTCATTTATATCCTAGATAATTATATAAATAACATTGACAAATCAAGGCCCTAATAAGGAGAAAGTAGTGTAATGAATAAAAAATTGGGGATATTCTCAAAAAAGACCAAGATGATTATCGTTATTTGATTCTTATATGTCATTCTAGACATAAGTTTTTTATCTAAGGCCCTAGTTAGGTGCATTAAGAGTAATGAATCTTGAATCTGAACTATGCACAACAAATATTAATTTTTTTTAGTCTTTTTTATATGACTGATAGATCTTTATGAGATAAAATTTAACATATAAATTCCTTAATTAGTATATATTAGAGTAATATATCCTAATTTGAAGTTATGCACACATAACCTATTTTTTAATTATTTAGTGTTATAAGTAATATTTCATTGGATGTAATAAAAAAAAACCACAATCAAGTTCAATAAAATTAATAAAGTTGGATTTTGGGATACATCTACATAATTAACCCTTATTTTTAATTATTATTGTGTTTGTAAGATCTTTCCAAAATTGACAAATCTAGGTTCTAATTTTAGGATTGATAATGGAAATGAAGGCTAATTTTTGTTGTACAAACATAATTGATCTATATTTTTCATTTAAAATATTATTTAGGTTTTTATTAGTTTAAATTTGACAATGAATTTCCCTAATTAGGTGCAAGTATACTAATGGATATCAAATTATGGGCAAGCATATGCAAATAACCCATGATTGTCATTATTAAAATATATAGGTGTATATTGTAATGAATTTGATAAACCAAGTCCTTATTTATAATAAATAAATGATATAAAGCATAATTTGGGGATGCATACACATAATTAAACTATGTTTTCCATTATTTGATGTTCCTAGGTCATTATTAGCCCAATTTTGATAATTAAGGACACTAATAAGGTGAAAGGTTGATTTAGGGATAGATAAAATAGTATATGTATTTTTAATTATTTGTGTTCATATATTGTTATTAGACCAAAATCGCTAAACCAATGCATCAATTACAGCTAATCAGACTAATGAAGATGGATTTAAGGCTATGCACATACAAATGATCATTCTTTCATTATTTATTTTTTTCCACTAGAAGAGGATCTTCAATGGGAGATCATTGTATATCTTTCTCTCAATTGCAAAAGGGTAGGATCCCTTTCAAAAATATCCACTATTTAAAAAAAAAATTGTAGGTTATTATTAAATAATATTTTATAAACCAAGGCTCCAATTCAATGTAATCAAAGTAATGAAGGTTATTTGGTCTTCTTTATTATAGTTAAATTTATGGCTTTGTGGTTAGTTGGTTTTTTGGTTTTCTACCTATCTCCTTATGATCTCCTAGAGGCTTCTTTTATCTTTCTTGATTTGATCTACTAGCTAGATCATTTTGTACCATGGGGTGATGGTCCTTTTTACCTTATTATTATCAATAAAAATATTAATAAAGGTATTATTTGGTGATATATGCATATAATTAACCTATTTTTTTTCTTTATTATGTATTTGTGTAAGGTTATTGAATAAAATATTACAAACTAAGGCCTTATTTAGGAGATATAGTAGTAATGAATGATGTTTTTACATTATGCACATATAATTTAACCATGTTTTTAATTATTCACTGATATTAGGTCATTATACAAACTAAGGCCATAATTATGAGAAACCAATGTAATGAATATTAATTTAGATATGTGAAAATGCAATTTATTGATTTTTTTTCATATAATGTATTTTGTAGCCATTATTGGACCAAATTAAACAAAACCAACCCTCAGTTAGATTCATAATAAAATACATGAATGTTTATTTGGGAATACATAGATAATTAATGACACATTTTCATTATTTTATGTATGTGCATCATTATTATCTTGTGTCAAATTTTGATAAACTACATCCTTAATTAGGATTAACCAAAGAAATGAAAATTGACTTGTACGAATCTTCCATAAAATGTTCCATTTTTTTCATTATTCCATGTTTTTAGATCGATGATGGGTCATTATTAGACTAAATTTAATAAACCATCATTACAATAATGAATATCAAATAAATGAAAGTTGATTTTAAGATACACACACATAATTGTACCATTTTTATCATTATTCATTGTTCATATCTAATTACTAGACTAAATTGGTAAAATAAATTTGCTAACTATGAGCAATCAAATAAATTAACAATTATTTTTGATATTTGCATCAAAAATAATTTACCGATTTTGTCATTGCTAGGTGTTTTTATCTCTTTAGTAGACTAATTTTAAGAAATCAAGGCCATAATAAAGTGTGATTAAGGTAATGAAGGTTGTATTGGGGTTCCATACACATAACTGACCTTTGCTTGTCCTTATTTTATGTTTTCAAGTCATTGCAATTTACTTTATAAAAAAAACATCCCAATTAGGAGCAATGAATGTAATGAGTCAATTTTGGGTATTTTAAAAAATTAACCTAGCTATACATTATATTTTCTCAATTATCCCTTATTATTATAAATATTGGTTGATTTAGGGACAATATCACTTTGAATGATCTTGAATGGTTATTATAAATTATAATTAGCTTTTTGAATACAATATTGTACTCTTTATGGCTAAATAATCTTGATTTATTGTAATTGGTCTTATTGATTGTAATTATAAGGTGAAATAACCCAAAAAATGTTGATTCAATGAGATGCAATAATGCATCTATAATTATTGATATATCACAAGATTGGGGTAGGATTAAAAAATAAAATGCATCTATAAATCATATTTTAGGTTCCCTAAGCATGCCTTAGGTTCCTATGTAGAAGACTTAGATAGATATGAAAATCATTTTTAGTTATTTATTAGAAAATTTTGACAAACCATGGCTTCAATTAGATGCAATGTATGTATTGTAATTTTATTTAGGGATATGCACATATAATTAACTTAATCATGTCTTTTGCAAAAAAATACAACCTAATACTTTGATTATGAGATATCATAATAATGAATAGTATTAGTGGTCCATGCACATATAATTAAAAAATATTTATTATTATTCAGTGATCATAGGGAATTATAAGGTCAAAGTTAATAAGCTAAGGTCATACTTAAGATAAACAATATAAATTAATATTGATTTCTATGTGTAAATACAATTTTAATGCACGTTACAAGGGCCTAAACCAAGTGTGTGTCAGGGGAGAGGGGGGTGTGCGTGGATTGGGAGATGTGTATTAGAGGTAAATCATATTTATAAAGAGTGAATTCATGGAAAAGGATTTAAATCAAATGTTTAACATACATTAAAATGGAGTCAAAGTATTATACTCATAGAAATACAAATTCTATTAAATGATAAAATAATGGGGAAAGAATAAAAGTTGTATAAGGATATATCAAGGATAGCAAAGCATGCTCATGTGATTAGAAGGGATAACACTTCTTATGACTTGACTATTTTGAAGAGTGATTAAAATATTTGTATGATAGGGCATATACTTAGAGCATGCTACTTATCATTATGACTTTGTATTTGCTTATACATTGTGGCATCAACTCATGGGCTTTCTATGTTTTTTATATTTAGATATAAATGATTCATATTTATACATAAGTATATAAAAGTAGCCACAACTATTATTGATTAAAAATAATATAGTTACAATTACTTTCATATTCCTTGTTGGATAATGGTTGAGCTTCGAAGTATGTTGTGACTAACTCCACAAATAGATAATTCACAAGTTTTAGGCTAACAATCTTGACTTGGTAAGCCACACATTTAGATCAAGTTAATATGTGGATACACTAGATACAAGTAGGTGTAAATAGGGATAAGCAACATAATTAAGAGCAAGTACAAGTAACGCAAACAAGACTTTAATAAAGTGAGAGTGTGATGTGCAAGAAAGTGAGCAAATGCAAGTGTACCATGTAGGATTGCGAGCAAGTCTGAAACTACAAGAAAGTGTGAATGTGGCATGTGTGACTATGAAAAAGTGGGAGTGTCCTATGCAAGACTAAATATGGATGTGGCACATCATACTAAGAAAAATTATTGGTGTGCTAAATAATACTAAAATTGATTCCAATATTATGATTAAGTGTGTATGTGGTGTGCAAGATTGTGAGTAGGCACAACTGAATCACATGAGACATGTAGCAAGAATAAGCATGGTGAACATGATGGCATGAAATCATAGTGTATGAGAGTGTGTATGACTATGATCAAACATGAATATGATGTGAAAAATTGAAATTATGATTGGTTATGTCATAATCTTCAGGGCATATGAATGCATAAATAGGCTTGGCATAGAGGATATTGGATGAGATATGAGCAAGCACAATTTGGACCATGGCATGTAGCACTCCAAAGTGAGATGTGTCATGTTTCACACATACACATAGGAGGTGTGTACATAGTTAAAAATATGTGAACAAATCATATGAACTTTTTTGAAGAGATATGGTCTCCATTGGGTCCTTGTGTAGCTATGAAAAAATACACTAGAATTTGCTTACTGTTGTACTTCTCTTGATAGGATCTATTATGAATGTCTATTAATTCTAAAGTATATGAGTTATCCTTGTACTCTTAATGTATATAAATAGGAGTGTATGTACTAATTATGTCTTATTGATAGTTGTGAAGAATATTTGAACATAATAACATATTAAAGATGAAGCATGTCCATGATATAAGGGATGTGGCATGCTTAGGAACATATAAAAATCCTCAATGTTATAGTGTTGTTGAAACTAGTGATCTTTATGTTGTCCATGTCTTATGTCCAATATCAAAAATCTAACGTATAAGAGTGTAGTTGAGAAACTCCTTATTATCTAACTATGAAAATAATTGTGAAGTTTCATGTGTGGTTGTGAGACATGTTGTTGTAACATAAGTTGGCATATTGATGGCATAGATCTGTAGAGGTACTAGTACACAATGCAAGGCATGTTATTTAGAGATCAGTGTCTACATAGATGTATATCATGAAGTGGATTTGTATACCACATTACCTATGTGTAAATATTTTTTCTCTTAAGAAAATGACAATGATGAATAAACTTTCCCCAAACTATCAAGGTTTATCCATCTATGATGTAATTTTAATGAGGGTGCATTTATTTACACAAAAATGTTTAAAAACCAATAAGTAGACTAGAAATGGTTGTTTCTTGTTATAAAACATAGATATGGATATTATAACATTACAAAATTAAATTACATTAATAATGAAAATTGTTGTAAGTAACTGGATAGTAGGATGTGTTTCTCTAATGAGAGCATCTTTTCGACTGGCATGGTTGATCCATGTGATGTTCTTTGTACTGGTAGTGTGCAGGTTTCTATCAAGGAATGCACCTTGGTTAACACAATTATTGTTGTGGATGATTCTTATACTTATAATTATGTGTGTGTGCCTATGGTTACTTATATATTGAGTATAGTTAAGAAGATAGTAATTTTTATTGTGTGAAACACCACTAATGATATGTGCACCATATTTTATGTTTTTATGCAATAGGTTTCCACTCAAAGTTATATGTGCATTAGAATAGTGATTTGACAATGGAACATGGTTGGGATGCTCACAAGACATCTTAAGATTGCTCATGGATATGTTGAGATGAATAACATGGCGTTTAAGCAGAAACACTTAGGCTATCTTATGCAAAGCGTAATGTGGATTGATAGTTGGTGCATGAATGCAACTAGATGTATATAAAACCTTCTCATACTGTGTTATAACCAATGTATCCAAGACCATTATTTCATGGTTTTATCTCTATTTGAATGAGATTGATTATGGCTTGTAGATTCTTTCCCAAGACTTGCCCTTTATAGACCATTTTCCTTATCATCTTCAAACCAATTCCCTTAATGTGCTTCTCAAAACTACCAAACAATTTTGTCAATGAATCAAAAAGTGATGAATAAAATGGACTCGCAAGGTCTTCTTTCATCATTTTTTATACATCACATGTCATTATTGGTCATGGGGGTACATTGTTGTCTGGAGTATCAGGCGCTTTAAACTTTGTGCACTCAAATTTGAGGTGCTCAATTTATTTCTCCAATGTAGAGAGATCCTACTATAGATTTTGCATGACAAAGAAACATCTATCCTTTACTTAAATGAAGTTATGGTGGATAGGCTTAGACAGATTAATGTTATTTTTCATGAGATTTGTTAGCTTCTCTATGATAATATTGAAGTGTTTCTCCTTGGACTAGAGAGTGTCTTTCAAATCTTGATTATTGTATTGGAGATGTTAGATCTCTTTGATCAAGTGCATGCTCTCTTCCATATATTTTGAAAGGGGCACTTCCATTTGGGAATTATTCACCTTCTTGCTTGCTTTGCTAATGATTGTAATAGACAAAAAAGGGAGCACAATTGTAAATAACACTCAGAAATGATATGAAGAGTATATATTCTCTAATACCATTGATCCATGTTACAAGGGCTTAAAACTAGGCATGTGGGATATAATTATTCATTATAGCTAAGTTGAAATTATAAAAAGTGAATGCACATAGAAGGATTCAAACAAAATGTTAAACATGCATTCAAATAGAGTAGAAGTCTTATACTTATAAAAACATAACTTCTATTAATGAGAAAAGAATAGGTAAATAGTACAAAGGTGCAAAAGACTCTAACAAATATATGAAACTATGATCCTATGATCAAAAGGGGTAAAACTTCCTATTAATTGACTAGACTGAAGAGTTCTTATAGTGTGTGTATAGAAAGGTAGATACTCAAAGCATCCTACTTATACTTATGACTATGTATGTATTTATATTGTTTGGCATCAACTCATGGGCCTTTTTCCTTTTTTGGTTGAATTCACACGCTATGTATTTTTATATAGTAATATAAAATGGGTTACAAAAACTATCAATTATAATGAATATAGTTACGATTTGTTTCATATTTCTTGTTAGATGGCATTTGAGCTTCTTGGTGCATGGTGACTAACTACACAATCAGATAACTGATAAGTTACAGGATGACTAGTGTCACTCTGTAAGACACATTTAATTCAAATTGGTATGTGGATGCATGAGATTTAAGAAGGTGTAAACATGCATAGATGATAGGATTTGTGAGAAGGATAAGGACATAATATTGTGAGCAAGTGCACATAAGTCACGTGAGATTATGATCAAGTGTGAGTGTGTTGTGCGGGACTACAAAAAATCATGACACTATTAAACAAGAGTGTGAGCAAGTGCAAGAATGAGAGAAAGTGCAAATGTGGTATGTGTGACTATGAAGAAGCACAAGTTTACTTTGCAAGGCTATGAGCAAGTTCAAATGTGTCATGTGCGACTGTGAGCAAGAACAAGTGTGTTTCATAAGACTATGATAAATAATGAAACTTTGATCATGTGAGGGCATCGTATACAGAATTAAAATCAAGTGCAATTGAAGCACATGGAGCTGGGAACAAGTGTATGAATGGGGCACAAGACAACAAGAAAGCTTGGTGCAAGGGAGTGTGTAAGACTAAAAATAAAGATGAGTGTGGTTAATATAGCTACAAGAAACCTTGGTTAGACCATGAGCATGGGTTCATGCAAGAAACAATAGGCTTGGCATAGAGGAGAGCACACATAACTATGAGCAAGCATTAGTAGGCCCATGGCATGAATAACTTCAATGTGAGATCTGTGCAATTTGTGGAAGTGCACAAATGAGGTTTGTACATGATGTAGAAGCTATGCATGAATATTTATTATTTTTTCATATTTCATTGTTTTTAATTTATTATGTAACCAATTTTGACAAATCTGAACCATAGATAGGTGCACAATCAAAGAAATGAAGGTCATCTTAAGGTTACACATATAATTAAATTTATTTTTTCATTGTTTTATGTCCATAGATCATTCTTGCCTTGAGTTTGAATTTGGTAAATCAAGGTCCTAATTAAGAATAACCAAAGAATTAAAATATGATTTATGCTTATTTCCCTAAAAAATTTCATTTTTTTCATTTTTCAATGTTTGTAGGTCGATAGTGGGTCATTATTAGACTAAATTTAATAAATTAAGATTGTAATTAATAAAATAAAATAATTAAATGTTGATTTTAAGCTACAATTATACAATGGATGCATATTTATCATTATTCCTTGTTTGTAGGTCATTATTAATATAAATTAGTTAGTTTTTTATTAGATTGAGTTTGAGTAAATAAAATCATGATATTATATAAACATAATTTAATATTTTTTATCATAATTAATCATAATTATAATGTGAAAAAATAAAAAACCATTAATTAAATAAAATTTAAAAATATATCTCCAATCAATAATATATCATGAGATTGGTGTGGGCTTATAAAAATAAATTATATTTAAAAACCATAATTTAGATTGCATAAATATACCTTAAATTCTCAGGTATAATACTTAAATACTTCCTAGAACCTTAAAATTCCAAAAGATTCTTATTATGTTACCCTAAAACCTTAAAATTCCTTAAGGTTCATATGTGTAATACTTAAATATTTATGAACATCATGTCACCTTAAAATACTAAAATTATAGAATCCTAATATTTGGCTAAGTATGAATTTGAAAAGACCCTTCAATGTTAAAACCAGACATTTGAAATAATTCTTAAGTATCTGGGATGTTATATTTATAAAGTAAAAAAATCGTAAGATTTAATATATTTTTTAATAGTACAAATGCCTTTCATATACTGCAAATATACTTTTCTATTCATCAAATCTTTAAAAAATAGGGTTACAAACTAGGCTATATTCCATACACAATAAGAAAACAAATGTTTTCTGAAATAGTTAGGGGAAGCATGGATGATGAACTGTTTTATAGTATCCGTAGACTTTAACACACATCTTTTAACCCTTAAAAAAAAGGGTTTAAATTTTTCATTTATAAAAAAAAGGGGTTCGGGAGATCAGTTTCACTCACTAAATATAAATGTATATTTCAAATTAAAATGTTTGACACATTTATGATTATAAAAAATATTGGTAATTTAGAAACTAATAATGATATTTGAAAATTCCTTAAAGAGTATTTAAGTTCTAAGTGTGGGCATCTCATAATCTCATGTCAATTTAGGCATCTCTATTTTCAGGAACAAGTTGCAAATTTAGCCACTGTTTTGGTCTCCCATTATCTAGAACAGTCCTGATCTATACTTCTTATTATGCTGTATTAATAACCCCACTATATTCTTCCTCAGTAGAGGAAAGACCTATATCAATCCTCTTCTTACTTAGAACACGATATTGGACAGAAATTATCCATACAAACATGACCTAAAGTTGAATATCTATCATCTAAATCTCCAACCTAATACGAATCTATAAAACCAGCTATAGAAATCTCTCCCTTATCATCTAAATCTCCAACCTAATACGAATCTATAAAACCAGGTATAGAAATGTCTCCCTTGTAAGAGGTACTTGTAAGAGAATTGTACACGAAATTGATATGTAACATGAACATATTCCTAAGTTAAGGGAACAAGTCCGAAATTAGAAAGGTCAAAGTTGGCGAGCATTGAAAAAGAGGATGGATTACAGCAAGAAAGATGCATATAGGAATTTTATACCCATATATATATTTAATAGAAACTCCTTAATTAGATTACAGGGATGGATAATAGATTGTAAAAGTTCATGTGTTTTACAGCAAAAAATACGTACAATAGATTGTGTAGGATGCTCCAAGGCCTCCTATTGATTGGAATAGCTTGTAAAAGCCCTTGGTTCACCAAAATATGTCACCTTTATTGGACAGTGAGAGCTATGAAAGTAATTTAAAAGTATTAACAATATACTTGATAACTATTTATCTCAACATTAGTGAGAAACTAGGAATATATACAATTGCATGAGAAAATAAGTCAATACGTTTACTCAGTTTCACTATTGCTGATCGATCTCACACATTCATCGACTGTTATAGTCTATACATGTTCCTTAAAATTCTTAGACATGTTTGGAAAGATAGTATCTTCCAAATACATCGAATTATTTGTATATTCACTATTTACCATTGAAATGTTTATATATTTAGTAGTTTCTAATATTTGTTTATGTTAATTTATGAATAATTAACCAAAATTTTCTAATATTGAGTATAACTCGCCTCCGTTTACTTGAGAGTATCTTTCTCTCTCTTAAAAATAGTGAATGATTGTCTCAATATCCTAGGAGTTGATATGGTAAGAGTTTTTTTTAAAATGAAGGAATAAAAAAAATTATTCTTGAGAAATCTTTTTAAAATTCTGTATGGAATAAGACCTTTTTTTTCAATAAAAGAGTGAAATTTTCTATTTTCAAAAATATTTTTACATATTTCGGTATGGAATATAATGAACAATTCTTTTTTTAAGGTTTATTTTTACTTTGTAAAAATAAAAAAATTGAAATAATAAGAATTGAAATAGTGGAATATAATTTATTTTTTTTAAATTAAGGGCTTACTTTTACCTTGTAAAAATTAAAAATTTGAAATAATAAGAGTTGAAATAGGGGGAAAGAAATGTTTTCCTCGCAGCAAAGGAGAATTTGAGAAGATGAAAGATAGTAAGATGAACAATATAATATGAAGTTTTAAAAAGGAATTGGAACTCATTCTCCTAAAATCTCTAAAAATAGTAAAAAAATAAATAAATATAAGAAAAGATATAGCTCTTAATGTATATTCATCAATCTACTATTTCTAACCCTAAACATTTATCTTAATTAGTAACAATTAACTATATACATGTAACTTAGTGTATTCCCCAATTAACATCCACCAAACAAATGGTGTTAGTAACAGTCAATAAAATGGACAGTTATTTTGTTTTTTAATGGAATATAAAAGAGCACGGATAGCATTGTGGAATATGGTAATTAGGCTCCAAAGTATGCCACAATTTTCTATACAAGATCACATCAGTTCAAAGTATTTAGCAGTTTTCTACCCAAGATCACATCAATTCTACATTATCTTCCAAAACACATAAGGTCTCGGGATCCGCCATTGAAATTGTTCAGACTTTCTGTAACTTTATTACAACTTATAGGAACAGTTAAAAATCAATCCTAGACAATTTTCCAACATACACATTCTTCTACAAGCTCCTCAATATAAACAAATTATGTTAAGAATTTGGAAGCCGGTCTTAAAAACACGTATGATTGGCGAGGTTAGATCACTTTTTTATTGCTTTTCTTACTCCCTATGGTTTTCTAATTTTTCTATTTAGTAATTTTTTTTTAAAAAAACATACTATCCACTTAAAAGAATATGAAACTAACCTAATTATGCAATGTAACACCAGAACTATAATATAGATTTCTTATCTTTTGCATCACCTTTGGACAACAGTCGGTTACGCACCTCGAATGTATTTTTGCCCGATCAAGTTAACTGCCAAAGTTTCTTCTGTAGCTTGGCGCCGCTCTTCTCAAAAATATGCAGATCCAGCACCTGTAATGGATATTCACAAATACACCCTCGCCAATCTGCTTTAAATTAATTTAATACTGAAACTATGTTTTAGATAACGGATTACTACCTTGCAATGAAGGGCGTGAAATACTTTGTCATCAGCGGTGAAAGATGAAGCGGTGAGTATTTGAAGGCCTTCTTCTTCAAGTGCAAGGAGAAGCTCATACAATAGCATCTTCTCTCTCGAGGTGTTTGTTGTGATTACTGTTAGAAACTCAAGTTGACTGGAGATAATTTCTCCACTCTTCATGCATGCAAGCAGTTAGTTGCAGTTGAGCAATCAGTTAATTTACATGCAGTTAACTGACAGTTAGAAATTAGTTAGTTAACAGTCAGTTATTTTAAGCAGTTGAAGTTAGTTTTAGATGAGTTAAATAATTAGTTTATTTTCAGTTATTTTTGGATTCAAAATCTATTTAAAGATGCCTTGGGCGCAGCATTGTAAGAAAGAAAAATTGAAGATCAATAAAATTCTTATCTTCAAGAAATTGCAGCAGCAATTGGGTTCTGTTCTTATTTGTTTGTTTATGTTCTTATTTTCTTGTTTTAGTTCTTATTTTTTCTGCTCTTTAGTTTCTACAAATTGGTATCAGAGCAAGCAAAAGATCGTGGGAAAAGAGCCAGTAGGTTGGGAGCGCCAAAGAGAAGCACCTAGTTGGGAGAGTAAGTAGAAGCCATGAAGAGAAGAAATGCGTAGTCAAAGCACAGGCCGACAACCCCGACCAACATCGGTCGAATCACAGACTGACATCGGTAGTGTAACCGACGTCAGCACTATTATTCGACCGACCTTGGCAGTCTAACTGACGTCGGCGACTGTGTTTTGAAATAGAAAACCAAAAATTGACATGGCAACGAACAATAGTATCTCTCAGCCTCAAATTCCCATTTTTAATGGTAAGAATTATGATTTTTGAGAAATTAAGATGAAAACTTTGTTTTGCTCACAAGAAGTTTGGGATTTGGTAGAAAGTAGTTTTGTAGAACCGTAGGACGAGATAGCCCATCTCGCATTAACTCGAGCACAAAAAGATGAGCTTAAGGAGAACAAGAAAAAAAGATGCAAAAGCTTTATTTATAGTCCAACAGGAATTGGATGAATTGATTTTTTTAGAGTTGTAGCTGCAACGAGATCCAAAGAGGCATGAAAAATCTTGGAGAATACCTATAAAGGTAATACAAAGGTAAAAATTGCTAAATTGCAATCTCTTAGGTGAGGTTTTGAAAATTTGCAAATGAATGAATCAAAATCTATAGACCAGTTTATAGGTCAAGTGTTGAATATAGTGAATGAAATTAGATCTAATGGAGAAACAATCACGGATCAGAAGATTATAAAAAAAATACTCAGAAGTTTACCCAGTAAATTTGATGCAATACTTGTAGCCATTGAGAAAACCAAGGATTTGGAATAGTTATCAGTAGATGAATTAATAGGTTCTTTGTTAACACATGAATCTAGAATGAATAGGAATAACAACACTTCTCTTGAGAATGCTTTCAAGTCACAAGTATCATTTGGAAGAGAAAGAGCAAGGTCAAATTTTAGAGGAAGAGGCAGAGGCAGAACTGGAAGGAACAATCCAGATCAAGGTGAAAACAATAATCAAAACTATAGCAGTAGAGGACGTGGCAACAATCACTTCCATCACAGTTCACAGAGGTTTGATAAATCTAATATTCAATGTTATTATTGCAATAAATATGGTCATTATGCAAGTGACTGTAGAAGGAAACAAGGATATGTGGACAAACAGAATACTAATTACACAGGTGAATCTAGTTCTAATCCTAGAAGCTTATTTCTTACTTGTAATGTTACTCAAGAAAAAGCTAGAGATATTTAGTTCTTAGATAGTGGATGCAATAATCATATGACAAGAAATAAAGAATTTTTTGCTAGTCTTGATGATTCTATAAGATCAGAAGTGAAATTAGGAAATGATATCATAGTAGATGTCATGGGTAAAGGTGTAATAAATGTTTTGGCTAAGAATGGTGAAAGAAAATTTATACCTGATATTTATTTTGTACCTAGACTAAAGCATAATCTTATGAGTATTGAAAAGTTAGTGCAAAAAGGTTATAGAGTATCTTTTATAGATAATGTTTGCATAATATTAGACAAGTTTCCAAGTGACATGTTGATAGAAAAAGTGGAGATGACCAAGAATTGGATGTTCCCTCTTCAAATTCAGTGCATCCAAGGAGAAGAGGAAGCCCACTTCAAAACCATGCAGCTAGACCAATCATGGCTATGGCACATAAGGTATGGACATTTACATTTTCGAGGTTTGAATTTTTTACAAAAGAAAAATATGGTGAAGGGATTACCACCAATAGAAAAGTCAGAAAGTTTATGTGACAGTTGTATTCTGGCAAAACAGCATAGAGAGAGCTTTCCAATAAGAGCCTCGTATAGAGCTAAGGCAATATTGGAGTTAGTCCATAGTGATTTATGTGGACCAATGCAAACTACATCATTAAGAGGTAGTACTTATTTTCTAACCTTCATTGATGACTTTAGCAGAAAGACATGGATATATTTTCTCAAAAATAAGTCTGAAGCCTTTGGAAAGTTTAAAGAATTCAAGGCAATGGTTGAAAATTAGAGTGGTCGTTATATCAAGGTACTTAGATTAGATAGAGGAGGTGAATATATGTCTAATGCATTTCAATATTTTTACAGGTATCATGGCATTAAAAGGCAATTGACTACAAGGTACACACCACAATAGAATGGTGTAGCAGAAAGAAAGAATAGAACAATCATGGAGATGGCAAGAAACATGTTGCAATCCAAACACTTGTCAAATGAATATTGGGCAGAAGTAGTAGCATGTGCAGTGTATATTCTGAATAGAAGCCCAACAAAGAGTGTCAAAGATCAAATTCCACAAGAAGCGTGGAGTGGTAAGAAACATAGTGTACATCATTTCAAAATTTTTGGTTGTGTTGCATATTCTCTTATACCATCTAAATTAAGAAGAAAGCTTGATGATAGAGGTGAGAAATGCATTTTTATTGGCTATAATGAAGAATCAAAGGCCTATAAGTTGTATAACCCTATTTCAAAGCAAGTGATTATTAGTAGAGATGTTGAATTTAAGGAATAAGAAGCATGGGATGGTAGCACCATCACAATTGGAGCACCAATTCCATAGAATGAAGAAGAATTTAAAGAACAAAATTTGCAAGGTGGACAATCCTCTCCACAAGCAGGCACAAGCACTCCAATAAGAACACCTAGGAGGTATGAACAAGGTGAATCATCTAGACATGCATGTCACCCTACTCCAAATTCACAAGTGATGAATCAGATCCAACTCTTGCGACTTTAAGATCAAGAATTAAAGGTAAGAAAATGAGAAGTTTGAATGAGATTTATAATCAAGAAGAAGAAAAATTAAATTTGGTTTCAAATTTTGCTCTTTTCACTCATGATCCTATGTATTATGAAGAAGCAGTTAATGAGGAACATTGGATAAAAGCAATGGATGAAGAGATGAATGCCATTGAAAGGAATCAAACATGGGATCTAACAGATCTACCTGAAGGTAAGGATTGTATAGGAGTCAAATGGGTTTATAAGACTAAATTTCATGCAGATAGAAATGTTGAAAAGCACAAGGCAAGGTTAGTTGCACAAGAACATGGAGTTGACTATAATGAAACATTTGCTCCAGTTGCTAGATTTGACACTGTTAAAATAGTTTTATCAATAGCTGCTCAAAATAATTGGTATGTATATCAAATGGATGTAAAATCAGCTTTCTTGAATGGTTTTCTAGATGAAGTGTATGTGAAATAGCCCACAGGTTATGAAGTAGAAGGACATGAAGAAAAAGTTCACATATTGAAGAAGGCCCTTTATGGTCTCAAGCAAGCACCAAGAGCATGGTATAGCAAGATTGATTCTTATATGATAAACAATAGATTCAGCAGAAGCAATAGTGAGCCTACTTTGTACACAAAAATTAACAAAGAAGGTCAAATTTTGATTGTGTGTTTATATGTTGATGATTTGATTTTTATTGAAAATTTGTCTGTAGACACTTTTAAATCAGCAATGAAGAAAGAATTTGAAATGACAGATTTGGGATTAATGAAGTATTTTTTGGGAATAGAAGTTGTACAATTAGAGAAAAAAATTTATCTGTCAAACTAAATATGCAAAGGATGTGTTAAGGAGATTTAAGATGCTAAATTGTAAACCAGCACCTACACCAGTTGCTACAGGGACCAAACTTAGCAAAGAAGACCAAGGGTCTAATGTTGATTTTACAACATTCAAAAGACTAGTTGGTAGTTTGATGTATCTTACAACTACTAGACAAGATATCATGTATGTGGTTAGTTTAATCTCAAGATTCATGGAGTCACTGAAAGACTCGCATTGGCATGTTGGAAAAAGGGTATTGAGATATGTGGCAGGAACTACAGAATATGGAATTTTATATTCCACAACTAACGATTTTAGTTTGATTGGTTTTACTGATAGTGATTTTGTAGTTCTGGACATGCCTTTCTTTTAGGCACAGGTGTGGTCACATGGGCATCCAAAAAGCAGCCTATAGTGACACTTTCATCAGCTGAAGCAGAGTATGTAGCAGCCACATCAGCAACGTGTCAAGCAATTTGGATGAAAATAATATTGAAAGATTTATTACAAGCACAGAAAGAATCAACACCAATCTTTTGTGATAACAAATCAGCAATTGCATTATTAAAAAATCATGTTTTTCACAAGAGGAGCAAGCACATTGATACACGATTTCACTTTATCAAAGAGTTAGTGAACAATGGAGAAATCCATCTGGACTTTTGCAGATTTGAAGATCAACTAGCAGATATATTCACAAAGGCATTAGCAAAAGAGACCTTTGATTATTTAAGACAAAATTTGGGCATTGTAAATGCTGAAGTTGTTAGTGGTAGAAATTAAGGGGGACTGTTAGAAACTCAAGTTCCCTGGAGATAATTTCTCCACTCCTCATGCATCCAAGCAGTTCTCTGCAGTTGAGCAATCAGTTAGTTTACATTCAATTAGTTAACTGACAGTTAGGAATCAGTTAGTTAATAGTCAGTTATTTCAAGCAGTTGAAGTTAGTTTTAGATGAGTTAAACAATTAGTTTATTTTCAGTTATTTTTGGATTCAAAATCTATTTAAAGACGCTTTGGGCGCAGCATTGTAAGCAAGGAAAATTGAAGATCAATAAAATCTTTATCTTCAAAAAATTGCAGTAGCAATTGGGTTATGTTCTTGTTTATTTGTTTAAGTTCTTGTTTTGTTTTCTCCATCAATTACTACACCTGATCCAACATGTTTTACATTCACTACAGGAAATCCTTCACATTCATTGAATAATATAGCAGCGTTGTCCTCTTTATCCCTCTGCCATAAATTCATTTTCATCTTCATGTCATGTCTTTTCTTGGCAAGATCATCCACATTCTCCTGGAGATTGCGGATATACTGTGCGGCTTCTGATAGCTGATCACTAATGGAAGTCTTGCCCTGCACCACAATCCAAGGAAATCTGTATAAAAATCTACGCTAAAAATACTATTTAAGGTTAAATAGTTAACTAATGACCGCCAATGTTTTACATGAGCCCAATATTTAAAGCAGAAACACAGGAATAAATATCGCATACCCTCGTATTGCTTTGTGGCAGTAAAGATGTCAGCTGTAAATAACGGGATTTCATGTCATTTCTTCTGTCCCTTTCTATTTCTCTGTGAAGGCACTTCTTATCCATGCCCTCCAATCTGTTAGCCTCACCGCTACATCTGGCAGAAGCAGCACCACAATTCCCAAATTCGAGAGTGTTTACTATATGAGCAGAATCGCAGACCTGGTAAAATAGCGGCTCCGATATAATCTGTTCTCCGCTGTGCACATGGTTAACGGGAAGAAATGTGGAAAAGACGGTTGGAAAGTCATTCATTTTCTTATTCAAAAAGAAAGTAGGTGGAAGAAAATTGTGGGAAAATAATGAGAGAACCCTATGTAAACCTAAGACGCCTGAAACAACTTTTTAATAATTGCAGGATGCGGCGCCTGCAATCCGATTGCGGCTGATTTGATCTCAGCCAATCTACACCTGGCGACGAACGACAAAACCCTTACGTGCAAATATATCTTTCCACAGACAATTTACTTCCCGTCAAAGGATGTGAAACATGACCTCAAAAGTAGGACACTCGTCAGCAATGACATCCTACCAGTAACTTTTATACGGATCCAGCTGTCAAAGTTAACGCCGATTCTGCTTATCTGGTCTCCGGACAATAAAATTTGCTTTGACAGGGCAGAGGCCTAAATATTCTGCCTGCCAAATTTGGCGGATCCCTAAAAGTATATGACAGTTTAGTTAAGAATTGAAACTTTAATCTGCGACGGGCTTATTAAACGGAGTGCAAAAATTATCAAGTAGAGCACATAATCACTTGACGTTTGCGACCAGGCAATAGATGGGTTGTTTATACAATTCAGAGTACCTTAAAGATTTGGTTCCTAAATTTTAAAGGTACTTTTGTCTGCACCAAAGTTGGTCGGCGAATGATGAGGATGACAATCCACCAAAGAAATGATTTCCTGTTGGATTTTATTCCAACACGTTTGTGTGGTGGATGATTGTAACGTACTTAAACAAATACCATTGTTTCTTAAACTAATTTCTTTATTGTTGTTTATAGGAATGTGATATGGTTTCCAATGAAATAAAATCATTTTAAAAAAATTGTGATTCACTTGCACATTATTAAATCATTCATAATAAAATGACCGGAGGTTTACAATTAAAAATGTTTATAGGTTGGGATTCATTGTTATAAAGAAAGAAAGTCTTAGAATATACGAGTTTACAAAATAATGTCAAGCATAATAATAGTAAGGAGGTGTATCATTTCATGAAAGGAAAGATTTTTATGTAGTAAGTTTTTTTAATAAAAAGTTTAGTACCTTTAAATTATTTAAACAAGCTTAAATATTTAAAGGAATATGAACACTTAATTTAAGGAGAGAAAAAATTAACACATTAGTATTAGTTGCATTTAATATTGGAGATGTCTATTGAAAAGATCCAACAATAGAGTTACAATGAATAAGAAAACTCAAACCACAACGTTAATGTGGATCGGAAGAGAAATAGTAATGAGAGTGATATTTCCACCACCACAATGTCAGATAATGAGAAACCATATTTAACCTTGAATTTAATAGAATACAAAAATGAGCACATTAATTTTTTATTAATCAAAAAAATATTAAGATAATCTCAATATTAAAAATACATAAATTTTTAAAAAAATATATACTAAAATAAAACGATAACTATAAAAAAATTTAAAATAAATCATTTAAATGTATTCTCAAAACCCAACAAACAATAACATTGTGAAAAAATATTGAGTCAAAAATATCATGATTCCATGATAATTTTGCATCTTCTAGTTAAAAAATGCCCTCATCCATACATATAAAGTGGTTTTATCATCAACTAGAAAAATAATACTCTACCTAATTGACATGACTTAATTGTTATATCATATGGAATAATAAATAAAAGATATCCATGGTTTAATATCTCCATTCTATATAATGACATTTAGTCAAAATACTTTCACATATTCAATACATCTCCTCAGAAAGAAAAAACTTTAGTTTTAATGTTCCATTTGGTAGGTGCATCCTTGCATTTACACTTGAAAACTAGTAAAACTTTATATGAAGTTTTAATAATTATTATTATTTTTATTTCACATTGATTGATTATATAAAATTTAAAAGGATTATAAATATTATTTTTTTAAATTATTGTTGAACTATGAAGTTTCAATAATTTTTATAAAAAAATATATTTTATATGATGATTAATCATATAAATTTTAAAAGGATGGTGAATATTATTATTTAAATTATGGTTAAAGTATTATAAATAATTTAAAAAAAAATTATAGGTAGAATAAATAAAACTATCATTGAGAAATATGTATGTCATTTTGATGAAATAGCGTGTAAGAGTAGGAAGCATGTTCGCACACACATGATAAGAAGACCACTTTTAACATATGACACCTTAATAAAGGGTATTATGTGCTTAAGTTGAAATCCTCTATTGTCTAGACTCTTCATCAACTTCTCATTATGCATGTGCTAAAGTTAAACAATGACAATGTTTCCATCAAAGTTATGCTCAAAATTATCTATGTTGGTTCATATGTTATATAATAAAAGATACTTCCTTGTTTGGATTATATTTAGTTTATCTCTAAATAATTACTCTATTTCTAACCTAGGTTACGATATAGTGAACCATTGATGACATGTGAGAATACTTAATAGTGTGTAATTGCATGTTTCAAGATTTAACAAGTATAAACCACTTTTATATTAAAGGGGTTATTTTTAAGTGAAAATTATCAAATAATATACATTACAAATTTTGATCAAATTTTTTACATTGATTTCAATGTGTAGGGATCAAATAGGGATTATATGACGTGAAGAACATGCAAATCCACATCAAAATTTTCATGTTAGAATTTCAAAATTCAAATTTATGTCAATTTGACATAATATGTAGGCCATAATTTTGAGTGAAACTCTGCCTATATTTTTTAGCTTATTTCACTAGTGCTAAGGAAAAAATATATAACACCTTCCCATACTACTCCAAAATTAAATACAAAATATTTATTTTAGTTAACTTAATTATGACTTCAAATAGAATATGAGCCCATTTATGAACAACACATCAACATAATATCACTCTAAAATGTAATAATCATAATGTGTCTTCATCTATAGTTAATCATATCAAATTAATATGAATAGGTTATTAAGTTAGTCTCAGTTCATCTCATTCATATGCAAAGTTATGATTCTAAAGAATATAGTTTATAGGTTCATAAGTAATAATTTTCCCTGAATTTTTAAATTGTTAAAATAAACCCACACCAATTAAAATTAGAACATCTTAAATATTAGTCTTTAACATTTACATGCCCAACAAATATCTTTATCCATTATAAACATCAAATATTAAATCCTTATTTGAATATAATTACTTTCTTTAAATTACATAAAGGAAACATAACCTTATTTAATTATTTACCATATTTTAAAAATAAACCTTAACTAATAATAATGATTTACACTTCAGAAATATATTCGGTCAAAATATAAGCCCGCGAGTCCAACACACCCCAAAGGTCACGGGTCACAAAAGTCTCAAGCCATGTCACTATGATTAATAATAATGGAGTGGCCACCATGATATAACAATATTTGCCTTATATAAAATATTATTCAGTGTATTGATTTAATCGGCATCATTTATCGAATATAACTAGATGTTTGCGGTCACCTTATATCATAAGCTGATATCAACACATCTATATGGATTTTGGATGCGACCAAAAATATGTATCGAATATAACTTAAAAATTTCCACTTAGCGTCACTAAAGTGTCCCAATTCACATTTATGCGGTTGCACTTCTTACCATACACATGCGCGACCCAAACATAAGTTCGTTCCCAAACATCACACTGGAGGTAAGCATCACGGGGTCCAGCACGTCCGTGACCACTAATATTGATGTGACCTTCGTAGATTAAGTGCTTATGGTATATACATGTGGTCAGCGTTCACGGACTACCACAAATTTCAAATAGAATAGGTTGTATTTTATAATTCAACTGGTTCTCGTATATCTAGCATTTAACGCTGGGCCTTAGTCGACCACATGAATGCGAAGTTTTAGAATTGTATTCGATATATACAAATTCATAAATCTTTGAAACATCCCCAAAATATATATAATATGTTGCATAAGCAAAATTAAACATGAAAAAAAAAAGTATTATCATCATTAGTTAAATAGATTTTTAAAAGTACATAATATAAAAAAATTAAAATGTAATTCAAAATTAGAAAATAGGATTAAGTCATATTTTTCTTAATGATTCAATTAAAATACCTAAGCAAGCTAAACAACATCTATAGGAAAAACTATATAATGGTATAAAAAACCTACACAATTCTCACCAGTCCTCCCTCTCCCCTCTCCCCCTAAATGTAGCTTAGGTGACTATAAGAATTATGTCCCAACAACAAACCCTAATGAGGTACCCATGTACACAAAGAATCTCTTAAAAATAATCTAGAGAGAAGCCCTACCCCCAAAATTAGAGAGAGAAGGAAGGAACTAAAAGCCCTCTAGAGAATAATGTCAAAGTTGTCTGAACTTGAAGAAGAACCCACAAATGAAGATGATTGCTCTATGTGAAAGGTTTAGTGAATATATCAAAAAATTACTCTGAAATCTAGCAATAGTAGAGATCAATGAAATGCTAATGAATAAGCTCTTGAATGAAATGCATGTGAATATCGATATTGGTCCACTGATTGAGGAGTGGATTCTTACAAATATGGATTATGCTTTGATTGTCACATAAGATGGCTATTAATCATTGAAAATGGATTTTGAACTTAGTGAGAATGATCCACACCATGGGGCCTAGGATTGAGGTGCATGGGGGACAACTGAGCTATGGCTATGTAGAGCGAATGTGTAGTGTAATATCAGACATAAAAAACAAAAAACATTCAATAGAGTGGAAGTCTTTACTTTCAGGATATGCAAATTATAATAATTAACAAAGGATATGGAAAATATATAGAGTACAATGCCAACATTATGTGTATATCAAGTAGATGTGCAGAGCAAGCTAAAGATGTTACGATTGTGTGTAATAACATAAGTCTAGATTCATGCATCCTGAACCAGATGCATATGTTAATATTTATAGTGTAGAATACAAGAATAGTTAGCATTATTGTTCAATTACTAAGAAAGATATCCGCGACGCTTTGATCTTGTCAAACATGATAGTTGGCAATGGTTAGAATAATTAATGTTTAGGTTGTCAATCTTTTAGTAGCAATGGTAGATGGATGACTTGGATCATGTGGTTGAGGTAGGTCAACACATGGACGTGATGCGGGGCTCAAAAATTAAATAGTCTATGAGTGGATGCCAGCTAGGCATACAGGACTATGAAACACATAGATAACACAGGAGATAGGAAGTCTACAAGTATGAGGTGCGTGAGTTGATGAGCTATGATGGGTGCATAAATCAATGTGTAGGCATAGGAGTTAGCATGGAAGTGTAGGGCACATAGGCAGTCTAGTGCATGGTAGTCGATGAGAAGGCACAAGACTTGACACAGAACTACAAAGTCCAAAGTATGCAAAAGTCAACATAAGACTTAGAGCTGGGCAGCGAGCTATGAAGCGTGCATACTTTTATATAGGGTGATCAACATGAAGGAGTCTGTAAGTTGGTAGATAACTTGTGTTTATCACTTCGATGATCAAGGTCCCTTTTTATAGGATGTAAGTGTATAAGATCTAAATCAGAAGGATGTTGTGTCACTATTAGCTCAAGAAGCGATAGGGTGTAAGGATTGAGAAGCTCCATGTTGAATACTAGGTGCATGTCCAAGTAATATGGTAGATTAAGACCAAAGATATTCTCACTAGCAACACACAGAATACTGTAAGCACTATAGCACAAGGGCTTGATCTTTTAATGTGGGCTTTTGAATCATTCCTTTTGAAGTTATAACTAAACCTTATCACCAACTCAAAATGTATAAGGTGTGATATGTGCATCATAGCACTCCTTATATTTATCTTGGGCATAATATAAAATATGCTTAACCTATTAGTGAGCAGACTAGATGTGGTGCATAAAATTCTTGGCTTTGTGTGCTTCCCATTCTTGTGCATGTGACTCAGTGCCTAATGGTGCATGATGAGAGACATCTAGAGGTGTTGAAGGTTGGAACCCAATACATGTTTATAATGGACTATGGATAATAGATCTATGGAGTTCCTTGTTGTAGGCATGTTGAATTTATAAGAGATTATCATCCCAAGTGCAAGGATGCACATAATTGTCCATTCATAAAAGATGAACAAGTGTGAGATTGACCACTTCAGTTTTCCCATCTTTTTTAGGGTGAAAATCCATCTATTAATCTAGCTACATACCCTTCAGATCCCATAATTCTTACCAAAAGTGACTAATGAAGTATGGATCATAGTTAGAGATGATGGATGTTGGTAGCCCAAAAGTAACCCAAACATGGTTAAAGAATTATTGAGTAGTACCATATGCATAAATGTATTTCTTATATGCAACCATGATAGTCATCTTGGAGAAGTAATCTATTATAACAAACATAGTGTCATATTTTTGTTTCATCATGTGTAGCCTAGTCATGAAATACATGTTGATATATTCCCATGGTCTGAATGGAACTAACAAAGGTGTGTAAAGTCATATTTCCCTGTTCGTGGGCTTCATGTAACAATGAATGAAAGACTTGATGTGGCACTTCATGTATATGTGCATGTGCATCTAGTAGGAATATGATTACAATGTAGCTAGAGTCTTTGTCAGACCAAAGTGTCCTAAGGTCTTAGCATAGTGTGCCTCCTAAATAAGTCATTGGTGAGGTGCACTAGAGGGAACACATAGATGTTTGATCTTGTAAATAAGCTAGTCAGATAAGTAGAACTCTGACACTTATTTACCATACATAAGGTTGGTATAAGTCACTATAAAGTCCTAATCAAATGAGTGTATGGGTACCTAAACTGTAAAAATGAGGATGCACATGTCCAATACCATGATGAGCGTGTCAATTGGAGGTTGACCATGGGAATTTATAGCTTTTTTGTCCTTCCCTTTCTTATGCTTGATCATGAGATGTAACTACTATAGGTAAGTCATCCATTTCATATGGCACACATTTTTTAGCTTATTCTATGACTGCAGGAACTAAAGTGGTTTACGGTCCAAATGAACAATGGTCTCCTCCCAAGAATGTAGTATTTCCATTGCTTAATTGCTTACACAATAACACATAGTTCTTTCTCATAGGTGGAGTACCTTTGCACCGTGTTGTTAAACATTTCTAAGTGGTGAGCAATCAGATGTCCATGTTGCATGAGCACTACATTGAGTGCGTAATTAGATGCATTAGTTAGAATTTAGAAGGTCTACATAATTTTGGGCATTAAGAGAATAAACACTATTGATAGGCATTGTTGAGTGCCTCAAAGGAATGTTTTTCTGCATGATTCCAATTGAATTTGGCTCTTACATGTGTTATCTAGGTGAGATCCTAAGAGATGTGCAAGAAACCAAGGATGAACCTGCGGTAGAAGTTAGCAAGTCCCAAAAAACTCCTCAATTATGGGTAAGTACACCAACTTTGGAGATTAAAAAGGGCCTACCCATGGACATGATTTTTTTAAAGTTTTATAAATGTGAACTTCTGTAGATAATTAGATATAGTTACACTTAAAATTTGAAGATGGTATAAAAACATGAATTGTAGAATTTTGAGTATAGTTTCCAAAAAACTATTTTTTTTAAATGTCTAAGTATAAATAGGTCAAACATCTAAAATTTTAAGATGACCTATTTTTTTAAAAAAATTAAAATGTACCATTTTATGAAACCCACCATTTTTTTATCATCATTTAATATTATTATGAACCCTTTGGTGAATATTTAGATTAGCTAGTCTAGTGTGTTACCAAAAAAAAATTATATTTTTCGATGAATATATTTTTATTAATTTTTCAATTAAGTATATCCTAAAAATTGACAAAAAAATGAATAGATGTCTGTGTGACCCACCCTAACTACCTCAAAAAAAACAAAAAATTGATTTTTTTTGAATATGTGTAAAATTAGGCCTAGTTTGTTACCATATAGATCAATGAAAAATAAATTAGATAATCATGAATAGGCATGTAGTGGCTTAAAAAAGGTGTTATTAGAAATAAATATAGTTTGAACCCTTAAAATATCCCAAAAATATAAAAATCATACTTTAGAAAGAGGATAATGTACTCATGATAACGATAATAATTTTTTGAATTTTGATGTTGAAATCCATAGTGTATTTGATAATTGAAGTTGAAATTTGTTGGTTTTTCCTAAAACTCTCAGTCTGGGCTATAGATGCATAGTCCCAAGCCTTTGGATCAAAAATCCAAGCCATTCTTGAGCCTAAAGGCTTAGTATAAAATTCAAATTTAAATAATGCTTACATGTTATATATTGTGTACATGTTATATAATGTAATAAATAACATGTACGTGTTTCTTAGACATAAAATGAAACAAAAAAATTTCATGTTTGTTATGGAGTAAAGGTCCCATTAGCCATGCATCGTTATAGGGGAAATGTCAAATTTCATGTTTCTTATAGGGGAAAAGTCCCATTAGCTCTAAACAGTGAATTAAGGTGCCATTACATTGAATTAGACTTCAAAAAATTTACATGTTTCAATGTCATCTTAACTACTTCTAACTAAGGTTTCAAGGTCTAACACATTATACATTTGATAATATAACTGGTTTTATTACAAGAGGTCATAAAATTCATTTTTTAAACCTATGATCAAAACTTAACCTTTAGTGTACCAATCATTGTGCATTAGAGTATCAATACTTGAATCTTACTTGTCAAGATGTGATTGGTTACTTTTAATTTTATAGAATAATATTGAACAAGTATTACATATTACATGTTCAGCATCTGGTGCACTTTAATGTGTGTGTGTGTGTGTGCTACAGTGCACTAGATGTTGAACATGTAATATCTAATACTTGTTCATTATTATTATTATTATTATTATTATTATTATTATTATTATTATTATTATTATTATTATTATTATTATTATTATTATAGACACACACACACACACACACACACACACACACACACCAATATGTTTCACCAATAGAACACATGTTAACAAAAGCCATTTTTGACAATTGAAACATGCATAGCTATTGGGATCTTTCCTGTAGTAGGGAAAGGATATACCTTACCACCTAACTTGCCTAAAATCCTACTTGCCCTTAAATTTTATGTTTCTTATTGATATTATCCTACGTGCCTAAAATCCTATCTTACCCTTTTGTTGTTTCTTTGATATCTTTGACCAAAACCCTTTATTTATAAATTTTGAACTAATTTATTTAAGTGGCAAACCCATTGAATTGGACTATGTAGTATAAATAATCTTGTGTAAGTAGAAATAGGAATTGATACCTTGGTGTAATAGTGCATCTCTTTGATATCTATTTCAATAATGATATCTATTTCAAGAATGATATCTAATGGAGCCTAATACCTATGAATCATGCCTTGGATTGTCCCAAAAACATTCCTAAAATGTGTTGAATAAAATTTATTAAGTTTCCTCCAACGTCACTTAGTGCATCTGATTCAATAGGTGCATTTTGAGGTCCCAATTGAAAGTCTAACAAGATATTTTATTTTTACAATTATTCAAGTTTGATTCCCCGAATGTATTCAAATACATTATTCAAATTTTATCTAAAACTAAGATCTCTTGTGAAAATATGGTTAATCCTCCATTTTGTGTACCTCCTTCATCTACCCCTTCATCACACATGGGACACCATCAACCACTCCATCCATTCCCAAGTCATCTAAAGAGTTTTTCTTTGACATGGGACTAGTCCTAACCGCACCATGAATGCAATAATTTCATGCTAAAAAATAAACTAGACAACACTTGATGCTTATCAATACCATAGAGTTTTATACCTTACTATGTAATTGAGATGGTAAGATACGAAAGTCGAATGATGGACCTAAAATGTATTTACATGTTAAATTATTAAATATTTTGGTCAATTTGGGTATGTGTTTTATTTTGTATAAGATGTGGTTTTGAGCTCAACAAACTTGAAATGGTAATGATGTGATAATTTATTAAGATGTTGTTTTAAGATGACGTGCCTAGTGATGAATGTATAGCTTAGAAAATATCTATATGCACTAGGGACTTTGTTCGAAACCATTAAAGAATGGTGTAGACATAGCATTGACCAAGTACAACATATGTATAAGTTATCCTAGCTCAAACTCTATTGAACTTATTCAAGATACATTAAACCTTTGATAATGTCCCCTAAACTTGAGACCTGCTTCCCATCAAGGATGATGTTGAGTAGAGAGACCCAATAATTATTCATGTGGATGATGAATTTCTCACCTCATATAGATGGTTGATCAAAATTGAATACCAGTGTGCACCCCTTCACCCAAGTTTTTAATATTATATATATTTGGTACATATATCTTCAATCATCTTGTTCATATTTCATTGTAATGATCTTAACCCTTATGATGTGGGTTACAATAAAGTAGTACATGTCTCATAATTATTTCTCTATCTTGGGATTTGAAGTTGAGTCTCGTCCATTGCTAAATTTTGTTCTCTCCTACTTGTAGGACTTAATATGAATGTAAGTTTTGGGATCTCTATAGGTAATTTAAGGTAGAGGGATATAGACAATTTGAATATGTATACATGTAGAAAACTGATAACGTTTTGGTGCTTGCTTAAAATTTGGATGGGACCTTAAATGTATCTACATGACGATTTTCATATAGTAATGGTAAGTCAGATGTTCACACCAAATGTGTGAATTATTTACTAGACATGAGTTGATTGAATCGATGTCAATCTTTAAACATTATTGGCTTCTATGTATGTATGATAAATTTGTGAATAGGCCTTAGTTGGATTGGTTAGCTTGGTGATGGAACATGTCTAAGTATCAAAGATGTGCTTATCTGACAACTCTAACACTTCCACAGGTGTACTAAACCTACACACATGGAAATATTTGATTGGATTGGGCATTCTTAAGCTCTAAAAAATTTGATGCTTCTATGACAAGTGACAGTTAGATCTCTAACACAAATATATGTGTGTAAAAGATACACACGTGCATACATATCTAATTGGATCGGACCTCACAGGGATCTGATATCTAGCTCTTTAAAGCTTTTAGGACCTAATACCTCTAACAATGTTGACAAATTTGAGTATGTACGAGGTACACATGGTGATATGTAATTAAATTTAGCCTCCCAAGGCATTGTCAACTATGAAACTTCTAGGACGTGATGCATCTTTGATAGCTTTAACACTTTTAGGTGTATGAGGTACACATGTGGCATAACAAGGTTCAATTATAAGGGCAATTCAATCCAGGAGGCATGGGAGGCTAATTTGAACCCCTTCTTGACATTACTATAAGATCATGATATATATGATTTGGGTCAAAATTAAGTATGATTTTATTTATCATGAATTGAACCAATTAGTTGATTGGTTCAACTAGGGACGTGATTTGGAAAAAATTGAGCACCTAAACCAAATTTATGGCCCAATTGATTATATAATCTAGATGCAACATGTATGACTTAAATGACCCTAAATTAATCAAAAATGCATATCCAAATGTAAATGTGGCTAATTAAACCCATTGAACCTAAATTAGAGTCTACAATGTGACTGAAAGGGATAAATTAGGTCACATTGCATGACATGTTGATCATAAATCCTAATTTTATCACTTGAACATTTGTTGTCAATGTTTTCATGCTCCAAAATAGTAGTGAAAATTCACTTGCAAGTGGAAGTGGGTGTCAAGGTTCTTGGAACATGGATAATTTTCCTCCATAGATGTGCTTAAAGTGGTGGATTTTTGTTTGCCAGTCCCAGAGGCAAAGTTCCTAGTTGTAGGTCAAGAAGGCATCTCTTCACTACCAAAAATTTGCATTTTAGGACCCTTTATTGTGACTCATGGCACACATTTTTCTTAGAAGTGATTTAGACTAGATTGGGGTACAATTAGAGGATTTTCACACACACATGAGGGATCTTAAAGTTCCTCCATATGACTTATAATTTTTCTTTTGTGCATGTCTGAAGCTAGGATAAAAATCAACCTCTTTCTTGTATTGGGAAGGGCATCCTTCAGCCCAAAATGGGTGGTGGGTTTGTCATCTAGGCTAGATGGGAGGTCAAGAACCTGGTCCTAGACATTATTCACCCCTTTATATGTGTTGGTAATGATATATTTAGTCAACAAGCACCAAAAATTGAGTTCTCAGATTGTAGCTTCAATTCTGACAACAAATATTATCAATGTTTTCATTTTCTAGAATAGTAGTGAAAATTCACTTATGGGTGAAGGTGGGTATCAAGGTTCTTGGAACATGTGCATTTTCCTATATAAACATGCTTGAAGTGGTGGATTTTCACCTACTAGTTTCGGAGGCAAAATTTCTAGTTGGAGTTAGAGGATATTATGATAAAACTTTTGGTGAGGAGCAGAAAAATGGATCAATTATGCCAATCCACCGAACTTGTACCCACAAACCCTCTTTGTACATAACATATAAATTTAACATAATGCAATGACAATTATGATAACTAAATGTATGGATTCCCTAATTCGAGTGTTGACGTTGGTTTGGAGGTTGGGAATAGTCTATGGGAGGAGATATGGTCAAACATCAATATTATATGTTTGAGAGTTGGGTCAAGATTGAGAAATAAGGTCACAGGGGAAAAATAATCTTTAAGAACATGAATTAGGCCTACTAGGCCTTATAGTCCTACTTGGGCAAAAGTGGAAAATAGGTACAAGGAAGACTTGTGTCCTTCAATGAAAAGATCAAATTGGTATGTTTTAGATATCATGAGTATGTTTTCAGAAAAATAAGATCAGTGAGAAGGTCAAAATGGTCCTTTGGAGAGTATGTACAGGGCATGGAAAACCCTAGATTAAAGAGCTTCAAGCATTTTTGAGAGATTTAACCATGGGAACTTAATGAAACTTTGTAATCTTGATCCCCTATACATATACAAAGTTAATCAAAAGGTTTTAACTCAAGATTGTATGGATGTGTATGGATTCTAGGACTAAAGGTTTGGAATATGGCTAATTAGGCCTAAATGAGGGTAGGCCAATGAAAGAAGTGATAGTTAGAGGTGAATTTGGGACATGAAATTTGACATAGAGTGTACCTATAAATTCCCTTATAATATCTTGAGAAATCATAACATTTTCATACAAGGCAAAATATAGTAAAAAAAAGGCTACAAGCCTTGAGAGAGCATTATGTTCATAAGGTGTGGATGAGAGCATGGTATTGTTTGAGTACTTGAGAGGGATTACACAAAGTATGTTATGATCATCTAAGACCATATGTGATAATAGGTTGATCTGTTGAAACATAGACCAAGATTTGGTGCTTGAGACCCAAAGAAGGTGCTTAGTAAAAAACTAGAAAGAGATTGAGAGGAAATTTATGAATGAGACATGAATGGAATGATGTAAAATATGTATGGAAATAGATCAATTCCATCAAGGAGGTAATACTAAGAGTATAATGAATAAGTATTAGGTGTAAGAACCCAAATTAAGTCTAAAGAGTCAAAAGAGGAGTTAACTTATGAAATAAGATTCAAATCAAACCATAGCAAGTGAATGTCTAATTTGAAATATTATCCTAACAAACCATATCATAGAAAACCATATCATAGCATAATAGACTATAGAAAACCATAGCAAGTGAATGTCATTTGGGTCTTAATTTCTTATAAGCGTCTGATTTGCAACATTATCCTAAAAAGTTATCCTTAATCTCATAACATTTATAATCCTTAAGAATACTTCAAAACCAATTATTTATAATAATTTGAACACAAGTGATTCAAACAAGAATTGATTCATTTGTTTTCTTAAATATTCATGTACAAAATAAGAATGCCATGTACTAATTTCATATATAGGCATACAATGTCAATGATACATGCATTGCCATATAGGCATACAAAATATTTCATCATGTCTAACAACATACTATCTAATATCAAGTGAATACATCATATATGCATGTACAATGCCAGAAATGTGTACATTTCCATATAGGCATACAAAAATTACATCATCTACAACATCCTAATCATCAAATAGTATCCCTCTCTTTGCCTTCTTCAAAGAAAACTCTCCTTGGGATGCCCTGCTTTTAGATGGAGATATCCCAAATGCCTTAGATTGCTCCAAGGTTTGACTATAGGTACTATGCTCATAGCTCACTTGTAGCCAAACCTATTCAAATACAAAAATTATTATAAAATTAATAAGTATACATGAAACCAAGTTAAAAAAACTCAGGTTTTAAACAATAATAAAAAAAAATCATTTAAACATGCACTTATCACAATCTCATGGTCCTCCTTAATTTATCATTGACGCTTCACTGGGTCAATGCCAAGTTCAGCTACATGAACAGGTGTGTCAAATGATGAAGAAACATGAGGAGCTTTCACATTAGTTATCTGAATCAGACTATCAAATGTCATATGATAACCTTACATACATAATACATTTGTGCATATAAGTTATATTTGCCAAAGTATATAGTAAAATTATTAAAACAAAAGTACTAAATTAAAATTCAAAATTACAAGTACATATACATACCTCAATGAGTGTCTATGCAGATGACATTGTAGCAGCAATTCTCGAGTCTGTCTCGACTCATAATTATGGAGGAGTGTCCACCCTAGTCATCAACTAAACAAATAACCTAATAATTAATAACTTGGGTAATTTATTGATTAGACAAGTCGCTAACAAACTTATTCTCAAAAACAGTCCAAGATTCAACTATAGTCCAAGAATTTTATTCTTTTGCTATAAAGTTTTATGGAAGGCTAACAAAGGAACATGCATAAGAGTGTTGAGAATAATATTTTTAGGAATTTAATTGGTCAAGAAGTGGTAAAATCCTATTTGTCCATAATCCTTGTTATTGGATAATGTAGTCATACTAAAATGCAATTTGTACAACTTGAGAATGACTTGTGACACCCAAACCAAAGGTCTCTCTTACTCACTTACACCACCCACTTAGTCATGTTTTCACTATTTCCTAGTCATTTAAAGCCTTCTAGGCTCAGCCCCTATTGTCTCAAACTCCTCTTCCAGGCATAGATCTATCCCCTAGGGTCCCTTTCGCCCTGGATAATAATGCCATAGTTTGGACTGTAGTGTTGGGACCCAGGGTGTCCACTTTCCAACGCTATTGTCCAAGTCCACATTAGCCCCAAATGGTAATATTTTATCGAATCCTTATATTTTTCCTTGTCATCCTAATGCGAGTTAATCTAACACAAGATCACTAGTTTCCCTATAAAATCCCATTCAAATGTCATTTAGAAGGGTTAGCAATCATTCAAAAGGCACAAGATAGAAATATACTAAAGCACACTCAAGCAAATATTCTTATTCTCTACATAGAACTATTCATTATACCTATCATTTAAACAACCAATAGATTGGTGTCATTTTCTACTAGGGCCAGTGTCCAAAGGCTATATGAAATGAGACCATTTGATATTGGAGTTGTACAGTTCAATGTTTGGGGGGTTTTACTTCTACTATGATTTCTAAATCTTAAAAATAGTAAATAACACTCTAATTCTAGTTTGCAAAAAAGTAAATCTAAAAGGTTTACTAACTAAATATCTCCTATGACATTCACACCATCAACATCTAAAAATTAAACATTTGGCATAAGACATTGTGATGTCCTCACTTGATTTGCATGACTGGGTAGGATAGTGCGGTATTTTAGAATCTGAGAATGTTGTATACTATCACTTAGACAACTTTTGACAAAATATGACTATTGAGATAGGCTAACAACCTTTACTTTCTATGAAATTAAAAGACATGCTCTTGAATAAATACAAATCACTTGTAATCAATTGAAATAAATATTGCATGTAAATGAAACACACTTGCATTAAAAGAAATTTACACTTGCTTTTGAAAAGCAAATTCACACTTTGATTTGAAAAGAAGTCATTCTTGTATCTAAAAATATAAATTATGCTTTGTAGTAAATGAATTATACCTGAATTAAAAAAATACTTCTAAACTATAAACAGAAGTACCAATTTGACCTGATCCTTGGAGAGAAGTGGGCCCTTGTTCCTTCCTCAGAATAGGAACTTCTTTACTCAGTAATAAAAAGAGCTACTAAAATTTATTTTGTTATAAAAGAAACATATACAAATATGAAATGCTTTTCTAATTTCTAATTAAATCTCTTTCTAACTCCTCTCATTTTCCCAACTGATAGCCCCGTAGAATGAGAAGGAGATATGTATTTAAGCACATCTCAACATATATTCACAAAGTACAAAATCTAATGATTAAAATAGCCAAATCTACTTATTGAAAATATAGACAATCAAGGAATTAGATCCCATGCTTCTAATAAGGTATTGAAACTGACTCAACAAATAATAAATGGAAAATAACTAATATAAATCTGAAGAGACTTATTTGGTTTTACAAAACAAAATTACAAATATATCCAAATTATTTTTGGCTATTACCATGAATGGTAATTTCTAAGATAATATATATAAATATAGAAAGTCTAATTATATATAATAGTTATCTTTAGAATCACTATTTCAATTAGTAGGATCTAGTTAGATTTATTTAGAGAATGCATGGGTGTCTTTAGAGCATTCCTTGACATCTTTGGAGCATCCTATACAAGTTTTTGGAGCACCCTCAGAGCATCTTCAGAACATTAGATCTTTGGAGGTATTTTGCCAAATTATTAAAATAGTAGCCAAAAAGAGTTGCCAAAACTATTTGATGTCTTCTCAAAAATAATCCTACCATTGGGATGTATTTCTATACACAAAATGTTTCTATTTCATCTGATTTAAACACTATAACAATATAAAGAATCAGCAATGTATAACATACAAATAAAAGACAAATTGCATTCATTTCCTACTTAGATAAGAGATTAACTATTAAATTCAATGCAATATATAACCAAAGGTAACACTGTATGAATAGTTTGTATTAGATATAATGAGCTATATGGAATGATCATTAACAAGTGTAGAATGATTTAGTCTGAGGAAAAATAAATTATGAAACATTAGCCTACTTTAATTGTTTTCACCTATAAGCATTTGAAGAATGTTCTAGGTCCACCTACATTCATAAAGTTAATAGTAAGCAGGTGAATAGTGTAGACATATTCTCCCTCCCCTTCCCATCATGATTCAATAGTTCATTCATTCCTATATCCATCTCCATATTCTCCCACTCATGCATAGGAAGCTCAAGTAAGTGAGCACCAATAGTTAGAGCATCCAAAGATAAAGGAGGATATATCAGTAGAATTAGAAGCTATAAACGCTAGAATAATACAATAGAAGGTGTAGAAGTAAGTATAAAATAAGATAAGGAGAAGAAAAAGAGTAAGAATTTTTTTTTGAATAAAAGGAGGAAAAAGAAGAGTAAAAAATAAACAAGTAGAAGAAGCTACACAGAAGAAGAAGAAGTAGGATGAAGAAGAATAAGAAGAAACTATTATAAATTAAAGTAATAATTAGAGAATGAGTCACAAGAGGAACAATATAAAAATTTGATGCTAAAAACCAAGGAAGAGTAAGCGAAAAATAAATAGGTCCTACAAAAGCATGAATAATAAATTAAGTAAAAATTTGAGGATCAATTTGCCAAAGATGTTGTGTATAAGGTAGGAAAATTATCTAAAGGTAGAGGTAGTATCCACATGCAATCAAGAGCATGAGAAAAATAAAAAGGCTAAAGCCACAGCCGAACCAAAAATAATTTAGGTTAAGTAGGTGTAGATAACTGAAGATCAAAAACCTTCTAGGATGTTAGAAGGCTTCAAATCAACCTAGGGACGTGCAAAAATAAAAGTCCTCATATCATAGGATAATATATATCTAATGGCTATGGTATGTCATATCATCATTGACATAGAGGATAACATTTACACTCCCTATGGTATAGATCTGACACCACGCAATAATGATAGTTGTTTTCACTTCTTCACTCACTATGACCATGATATCATAAGAAGTGTTCACCAATGTGACCAAGAGATACCTGGAAAATAATATTGAGGGACCTATGGCATCTCAAAAATTAAATTCATTAAAGGTATCTGAATTAGAATAGGAAGCAACCCAATTTAAATAGGACAACATATAACTATATCATTAACTCAACAAATCTAGATAAATAGTTGATGATACATTACCTAAATTTGTCATTCAAATCTTTGATGACAAAGTCATGTTTGGGAAGATACAAGTCACATTTATTTTTGTTATAGATTACTAAGGATTGGCTCACTATGTAGAAGCTAAAATAGTTTCAAATGAAAATTTATAACTTAAAGGCACAAATAAAGGTAATATTTTACATCATTGAAGAAAAAGATCAAGTTTTATACTATTGTGCTTCAATCTCAACATACGTCCTGAAGTATGATTGATTAGAATCATTAGCTAAATAGCGCATGGAGTGAAATCAACCTAGAGTTCACCAAGGCCAATAAATACAAAAAAATAATTAGGGAGAATTTGGCTAAATCTAAGTAGCTAGATGTCACACTAAATACTTCTCTTGATTCAAGATAAATGTGATGGAGAAAATACAAATGTGGAAAAATGATATTTTATTCAGTAAATTTTATGGCATTCAAATGCAAAGGCATACAGATAGACTAGGGGAGCTAGTTGTATAAATTCGATTAGAAGTGATTCATAGTAGGTCCACCCTCACAATAACATAAGATGTTGGCATCCATGATATAATTGTGTTCCAAGATTTTTTGTGCACTATGATCAATATGTTCTAGTAAGATCTCATTGATTGGAAGATTTTCAAGAAGGACTTACCCCATATGGAAATTTTTATCACATAAATCATTAAAGAGCCCAAATTCATCCCTCCAAACCAACTCCAATAATATCTCCAAAAAATAAAACTCACTAAATTCACATAGCCAAGCACCCATTCACATAGAATATCTTTGATGACATATTGTTTTGGTATAACTTCATCAACAACAATTCTAAAAACACCATATTCATAGACTCTTTTAGTTACAAAAACACAATATTTTCCTCCACCCTATCTTTAAGTATTTCAAGATCAAAATTTTGAATTTTTTTTAATTTTTTGTGAGTCCTTAAAAATTAAAAGTGATACCAGGATGGTAGGAAACCCATAAAGGGTATTTTCCTAGTTATTAGTCTAGTATATTGGTGTCCTACTTAGTTGAAACCCTAAAAAGCAAGATAAGTAGTATACAAGAAGTGAAAACCTGTAAATGACGCCTTGAACATTACCAAAAGTAATGTTTTTGGACCAACCCCTCAAAGCATGTAATTCAAATAGCCCGAACACATGGAACACTTCTTGTGGCTTTATCTCAGTATAAGATATTCATTTAAGTCCAAAAATGTGTTGGTATTTTAATTAGGAAAGTAAGATCATAGAGTGTAGATACATTACAATTATGAAATGTATATCTATTTGTATAATGTATATATTTTTGAATGTGTTTTTCCTATGTATGTATCTAAAAACAACGCAAAATATAAAATGACTCCTTTGAGCTATAAATGGAAATACATAATTTAAAGCATCAAAGCTTTGAAATTTCTATATATAGTAATTAGTTTTAAAGTAAAAGGGTTCTAAAATATAATGATTAATAAAGATATTAGATGATTGGTTTTTTTAATGTTTTTTTTGTACTTATTATAGATGTAATGTATACCATGTTTTACTTACATCTATTTTAATTAAATATCATGAAATATCACTTTGTAAAAATTAAATCTACATTTTTTATTGAACATTTTATTTCCAACTAAAATAATAATCTATCTTTCTATAGGTTTTCCTATCTTTTAAATCGGTAGCTTATTCCATGTAGAAACATAGAAGTTGAGCTTAATTACCATCAAGGACAAGAACATACAATAGGGGACATGTTTGAATAACACTATTTTACCTATTGTTTAGTCTTGTTGTTTTATATAAAATTGAATCTTTCTAAATAATTAAGTGCAACACTAAAAATTAGATATTCTTGTGTTGATTTCATCTTTGGAATTATGCAAAGACCTTTAGTGTGCCTTCATGAATTTAAGAACCCTAGATTTGTGTCATATGGTGATAAATAGATATGAAGGTTTAAATAAGGACCTTAACGGTTGGATTAGTTATAAACCTTAACATCCCACTCTATTGAGCATTACCTACATACTAATACTTTGAAGAGTGATTAAACCTCCATGTAGTTATTCCACCTAAGTGTTTTTTTTTCAATTATTCTCTTTTTACTATATGAATGCATCTAAAATCATCTTATAAATTTAATCATGTAGGAATATATTTGCATAAAATTGGATTAATATTTGGCTAAGTACTAGCTGAATTGCTTAGAAACTGATCTAAGAAGATTAGAGAACTTTTGATACATGTGCACTTGTATCAATAAGCCTTATGAATTTCAATTTCCAACTATGTAATAAGTTATTTTAATGTTTATTTGTATAAATCTCATCAATATGAAAACATGCTCGGAATCCTAAAAATAGGGAGGATGACCTTATGGAGGGTTTAATTTTAAAATATGATCCTTGGTAGGATACAAGGAAAATGATGGATAAGGAAGGATTGATGCTTATGTTTTCCCTATATGTAGTTTTTATCCCCTAAGGAAACATGATGGGATCTAAGTCTATACTGAAGCATGCATATTCATAGATGTTATTTGTTAGTAATAATTTTTTTATGTGCAATTGAGGATAGATACCATATAAAATAGGCCTTATTTTAGGTTTAGGATATGTCAATTTTGTGAAATATATGACATTTAAGTGCTTAAGTTAGTAAGGATATAAATGGGTAAAATTGACATGATCAAGTATTCATGACCAAATTTATGTTACTACATTCCCCACCCCTTCCCCTCCCCTTTTATTCTATAAGTGAAATTAATATATTAAATGAAAACTATGATTTAGTGTATAGAACACACTTTGTCTTTTAGTTGTATACTTCAATCATGAAAGGCATCATAAAACTTGGAAAACCCTATAAAACACATAAATTAGTTATTTCATTCCTTTGAAAACTTAAATTTGAGACCATGAATTTAAAATTTTGAAACATTTCTTGATCTTTAACAATTTTTAGTTTGAAATTAACTTTGTTAAATTTAAAATTACTTGTATTTATATATTTTGTAACTTTAAATGAGAGTATGGAATGAATACACCTATATATGTGAATTCAATGCTATTTTGTATGAATTTTCTTTGTGATGATGCTTCCTTTAAGCATTTGGGATTTGGCGCCTCTCATTAATCACTTGCAAAACATGGTTCCTTAGCCAAACCATTGACAAAAAATTGGGGTGATCAAACCCCAAATTGAATTTTCTCTTTTGAAATGAAAATAATATCTATTGAGGGAAATTGAAACTAAATTTAATTCTACTAATCTTTGTAACTCAAAAATTTGAATCATGTTAAAATTTGTAATAGATTTGCACACATAATTTTAGAATACTCAATGAACTCTAGGTCATGCAATATTCAACTAAACTGAATCATCCACTGTAGATATCTTGTAGATTCAATTAGATCATTTTGGTACATAATGGTTCATTATGATATTTTAAAGCA
The DNA here is from genome assembly GCA_037957365.1 of Torreya grandis. Taxonomy (NCBI): domain Eukaryota; kingdom Viridiplantae; phylum Streptophyta; class Pinopsida; order Cupressales; family Taxaceae; genus Torreya; species Torreya grandis. The sequence continues at coordinate 1,453,792 of JARHVA010003959.1, forward strand.
TGACCACAAGAGAATGGATTACACCAATTCTCCTATCATGTCCATAGCTAAAAATATGTGGCATAAAACTATATTAGTCCCCCATTGTAATTACAAACTTTGAAAATCTATGTGAATGCTCATTATATTCTACTTGAAACTTCAAAATTGTGTAATTTCTATCTTTTAAACTAAAAAAATGTGCATATGCAATGGCATATGCCCCCATAATATGTGACAATAACTTCTTTTTTTCACATTGTGTAACTTTGAAACTATGAGTGTGCAAATAACTATTTTTTTCTATTTTAAATTGTTTTATATCATGGATGAAAATCCCACTAAAATGATTTCTATTTGAGGTGAGGATATTTTATCTTAAAAATTCAATCATCTCAAAAATAAAAATTAACATGAAACATGCATAATAAAGATATTATCATTGAAATTTTTATTATACTTATAAATTGTGATAACATGGTAAGTTTTATATTTTGTATAGAACATAAGAGGCAGGGCTTATAGAATGTATCATTAAATCACAAAATAAATAATATGTTAGTGGGGCATGATATGGATCATGGCACTTATTAAAGTAATCAAACAATAGGCAAAAATTATAGAAAGAATAAATCTATAGGACAAGGGCCAAAATCAAGGACACATTCAAATCTCCTAAATAACATGCATAAACATTAGTAATGCCACAAACATGGTAGCTGTTTAAATGTCACATAGACATAAGGCCAAGGGCCAAAGCAAGGACATGTTCAAAAGTCACACAAAATACTAAATATGAATAAATATGAATAAATTAGGTATATTAAGATAAGTTCCAAGGTCCAACATAATATATAATCCATGTTGTAATCTACCATGTAAAATTATGCAACATTAATGGAACATAGAATTAGAAATAATAGTCTAAGGTATGCATATGCCATGTGATCATATACTAGAAAATAGCATGTTCATGTACACCATATAAGGTAGATATTTTTTTAATACATGTGTAAATAACATGAAATATCAATAATAAATGGGTTATATAATAATAACACCTATGTATGATCACCTGTGAATAAGATGCCCCTAACATAGCAAGGCCAATGTGTAGAGGAGAGTGCAACATCTTAATTTATGAAAATGAATATTTGTCCTATAGATTAACTCATAGATATATTTTAAATACAAGTGTGACATATAAATAATATGATGAGATTAAAAAATATATTGCAAAGGTGTAAACTAGACTACTAGTCATGTTTTGGACCTGATTTTGAATTTTTTTGAAACATTTGAATGTTTTCACACTTTTTTAGAATATATGAATATTTTTTTTTTATTTTTTTAGTATGGAAAATAGTAAAAATAAATACTATAGTAAAAGTTAGTTGTCTAAAATATAATAAGAGAGACAAATATGTGAAATTTACAATAAGTCTCAATAAAAGAAATGCTCTAGAATAAATTTGAAGTGCCCAGATGTAAGGAATTTGCCCTTTATGGAAAATGAATTGGAAATATTAGAAAATTGTAAGAGACTTAAAAATGCATGCAAATAAATAATTATACATTCTCATTTTTTCAAATGTACACTTGTCAAAAAATTGTCACATGGATGAAATAATTAATGTTGAAAAAATATTTTTTTCACAAAACACTTTAAATTGCATATTGGGAATGCATAATTTATCTAAAATTAAAATAATTAAGGCTTTATTTTTTGGAAATGCATATTTTTGGAATAAATAGATGAAATACAATATTAACTAACTAGAATAGTAGTGGTCAACATTTTTTCATGTTATATTTGATTTTGTCCTAGAACTAAAATGATAAAATTCTAGAAAAACTATACATGCATGTAGATAAATGTCATTGTTAGAAAGTTTGAACATTATTTGATATCATATATTCTTGGAAGAAAAAATATATGGGCCAAGAGGCAAAAAAATAAATTAAATTCAAGGGCATATAATAATGGATCAAATGATTGTAAAATAAAAATAACATAAAAAGAATATGTTAGAACTCATAAGTTATGTACAATCATATTTGTGTTATTTTTAATCTTTGTAAAAATTTAATGATCAAGGTTGATAAAAATAAATAATTTTCATCAATGATCAAATATCTGAGACTCATATATGTAGATATAATACTCTTCTTCTCCATTTATTGTCTTATCATTATCACCATCATGTGGCATGTGAACTAATTGTCCTTCATGTGAAAATGTAATGCCTTGTTGATTAGGATCTATTTTAGCTTGCATTTTTTATAATCATAATTTTCAAAATGAAGAGTATTAAAGATATGAAAAAGGTATGACCCAAACCTTTGTAAGGATAAATTTAGGACCATGAGTAATTGTAAATATGATGTATATCAAGGATTCTATCCAAGAATTATATAAAAGCTATCAAAATAAGTATAAATATTATGCAATGATATTTATTTAAGTAAAAAAATAAAACCTCTAATGAATATGAATTATAGTTCCAAATTTGAGGGTCAATGTGTCAAATAATACAATGTATTTTTAAATTAGATAAAATAATAGATAATAAACTCATCATTTTTTCACTTTAAGCCTTGTAAATGTTTTAATGTTAATTTAGGCACATCATGTTTATGAAAATCTTATAATAATATGTCCTCTAGTTTTTTTGAAAGTATATAATGAACCATTGGGAAGGATATAAAACCAATCACTAGATTCTTGTGTTACAATTATATGGAAATATTTTAACAATAAACATCCATCTTTAACCCAATAACAAAAATAATTCACATATTGAGTTAAATGGTTGGAATGATATCCTTAACCATCAAATAAAGGTAGCATAGGCATGATGAATTATTTTAGATAAGGATAATAAAATAAAAATTGTGTGAGAGGTTAAATTTTGATAATGTTATCATGAGTAATATCACTGCATGATAACATTTTCAAATTGAGAATTAAAACTCGCCTTTCGAGATCTCCCATAACATTCATCATAGATATGATAACACTAGTAGGAATTGTTGAAGTTTGAAAAGATGTATTTATGGGTTTTAACTTAGCATCTATTTGAAACATATGAATAGTGTATTGATCATCATTATTATTCCATTCAAGACTTAAATAATTTTAAAATGTATGAAATTTACATCATTGTAAGCAATTGCATGAAGGGACATTCATATCATTTTATTTTTTGAAGGAATACATGATATAATTGTGAATGTCATGGAATTTTTTATCATTGTATAAATAAGTGTTAGTCACATGTGTATTTAATTAGTTCAAGGGAGGGGGATGGGTAGAAACATGTTTACCATCTCAATGATGTCATATACCACCTTATTGGTTATTAATATCATGGACTACAGTGTCCAATATAAGTCATGGGTGAATAGTGGAAGTGGGATGATGATAATTATAACATTGGAGTGTAGACAGAGCAATGAATGGCAGCACACATGCCCTTTTTTGTCTACCTTTTATTGGTAAGATTTCTATTTGAATATTGAATCAATGAATTATTTTTAACATTTTGAATTGATTTTATTCGAGATATATCTCATTATAAACATATATAACTCATCTTATTCATTGGTTTTTCTTTATTTAAAAAAAAATCCATTGAGGATGTTAGTATTTTATATTTTATAACCATATGATTGTGAGAAAGAATGATGAAATTGATTGAATAAAACATAAAACCCTAGAATTTTAGAACCCTAAGGACTTAGGGTTTGACATGGTTCAAATAGTAAACAAATTCACCAAATGTTTTATTTAAAATTGAATTACTGTGGTGATTAATTCTTAATTAGATAAATAGAATAAAATAAAGTAGGGTGTTATAAATATGGTTTTAAATAATGAACCAAAGACAAATAAGTAAAATTGACAAAGCTAAATAGAAAAAACAAGACTAAACTATGGAAAAGATATATGATCTTATCTTTTTTATTCATTATTCAATTGAATAGGAAAACAAAATGTAGAAATAGATAGAACATAGAAAATATAAGAAATTTATAGAAGCTGACCTTGAGTGCCCTCAAGGATAGGAACATCTAATAGTGGTTAGGATTGACTACTTCTATTTTACCAATTGATTGATCTTGTATTTTTTTTTTAAACTTGGAACTTTTGGAATAGTCTAGTGTGATAGTTAAAATTAAGTCTTTTTTCACTAATTTCATCTTTGAAACTATATAGAGACCTGTTATGTGTCATATTGAATTTGAAAACACTATCTTTGTGACACAAGGAGATAAATTGGTGGGAAGGATTAAAAATAGGTTAGTGGTTGGATTTGTGCTACACTTAAACACCCTAATGTGCTTATTGTTCCCTACATACCAATAATTTTAAGAGGAATCAAACATTCATGTAGTTCTTCCACCTATGGGATTTGTGTAATTATGCTCCTTAGACTATATGAATACATCTAGAATAAAATTGAATACTTCTTCATGTGAGAATAGGGATGTATAAAAGAAGCTTAATATTTTACTCAGGATAGTTTGATGTGCTTGGAACTTGATCAAGGAAGAGTATGTAACTTTCACTTAATGTGCACTAGTGTCAATAAACCTTATGAATTAAAATTGATAGTTATGTAATAAGTGACTTGAATCTATATTTATAGCAATTTCATCAATCTAACAACATTCTATGAATCCTAAAAATAGGGAGGATAACCTTAGGGAGGGTTATAATTGAAAATATGATCGTTGGTGGAATAAAACACAATCAAGGGATAAGGACAATATGGACAATCATTATTGTCCATATTTGTTGTTCATGTCTCCTAAGAAATTTTACTAGGGTCTGGGTCTATGCTAGGTCATACAAATGCATAGAGGTCTTTTGTTAATCATAATATTTCTGTGTGCAACACATGATTGATACAAGATAAAATAAGCCATCTCTTAGGCTTAGGGTAGGTCAAATCAATGAAATAGATGTCAATTAAATTCACATGTTAATTTAAAGATTAAAATGAGTAAAACACTTATCATCATGTATTCATGACCAAATTTAGGTTACTACAGTGCCATGATCCATTCAACCACACACATGGTGTTTTCATGAAGTCCATAACGTGATTAAATTGAGGAGTCTTTTCTATTGTTCTATCCTTAGATATTATGTGTGCTCTCTCTTGAAGTAAATTGATTTAGTTTAGTATTTAACATGTCGTTCAATCCTTTCCAAAAATTAATGGTATTAAATTGATCTTCTATTAAAAATTATGTCTCCATACTATAATACTGCTTGCCATTGTAAAACTTTGTATTGGGGATTTACTTTCCATTTATGTATATGTGGTCCCACAAAATCTCCCTTAGTTGAAACTATCTTTATAAAATATTCTTCTCAAGAAACTTATGTGTCATCTTTGAATGGATGCCTCTTATATGTATATTTATTTATTTACTTATGAACAAGTATCTTTTGCCATTAATTGTTGAATCAAAATTGACCCAATCAAATTAAATATTAGATGGTGTTCCATATTATAAATTTTAGTTTCAAGGTTTTATCGTGGATCCACTTTATTTTACTCACATTTATTTTTTTAAGGCTATAAGGGTCAAATGTTAATGTTGTAGTCCATCTTTATTCTTTTCCTATGAAGTTTATGATTTCCCATCCTTTTTGGCTAATTTCTATACTGTATATATTTAATTTTTAATTTTTTTGAGCAACTGTGTTTCTTGTCACAATCCACTTAATTATTATGGACTCTTTTTTCAATGCACATGGTGGTAACTTTTTCATTTATGTATTTTAGGGTTATGATCCATCACAACCTTTAATTTATTATTCATTAATTGAATATATTTTTTGTATAACACTAGGTGGATTATGTTTTGCATTTAGATGATTTTATATTATTTTATTAAATGGAGATATTTTCCTTTTGATTGATTATATGGTTTATCATCTCATTTTATAAATGTATATTTATGTGGTTTTATAATGAATCCTAAACTATCAAGACAATCAATTATTAATAGACAAAGCTTATTGATTCATATTGAATGACTTTAAATAATTACAAATCCAAACTATGCTTAAATAAGCTTCAACTCAGAATTTAGATTTGACATGCAAAAATTTGAAAAAAAAAAATCTAAAAGAAACTTCTATTTTTAACAACTGCTATTTACAGTAAGTTTTGCATGCAAGTACATGCAACTCTATAAATCTTCCAAAAATTTATATATGCTAAAATTAACCTATCAAATGAAATTCAACTGAAGTCGACGTTTGGATTTAAAAATATATAATTTCTTAAAATAGAAAATTCTTAAAAAAATTAATAAACGGTAATTTCGGACCCTTAGATGATCACGTATAGCCTCTGAAAAATATTGAAATCAACTCTAAGTGGCTAAGATGACCTAGGACAACATCAAACTTTTCAATATGATCGTTTTGGTAGGTGAAAGAGCTCAAATAAAACTATGGATCAAAAATGATAGCCTCCAAAAAATTAACCTATTTTTTCTACATCACTTTATTTTACTAAATGACTTGTGTATACCTTATTAATGATCACAATTATAATTTCACTTTACAATTACATTTTACTTTAATAACTATGAATCCTTTTTATCTTTCTTTCTTATTATATTTCCCATCCATATACAAATGGATAACGGTCTTCATTAACCATAATATTATCTTGTATTTATATCATATAAGCATAATGTTTTAATTACCCATGCATTTAATGTGTCATATAATTACCCATGCATTTAATGTGTCATATATTTAAGTGCATTTAAAGTGAATTTTTTGGACAATAAATTACTATGATCTATACTTACTATGGACATATATTTGGGGGCTCTTACTTACAATATTTTGACTGAGACGAAAACCTAATTGATCATGTGAAATCCCTTAAAACTCATCTCATTGTTGGTATACAATAATATATATAAAAAAAAATACATATTTCCTGCACACACATAAAACTTATGATAGTATCTCTATGGTTAAAAGAAATAAATAAAGAACATTAATCAATTACTTATTATTTATAAAAATATTAAATATCACCTTCTCCATGATCCAATATAATATCATTATAACATAATATCAATCATAAATAAATGACATATTAATTAATTGAAATTTAATTAATACTTAACTAAATACTTAAGCCAAAATAAAGCTGAACGAAACATTATATATATAAATATTTTTTAAAATTATTATGAATGACATATTAATTAATTGAAATTTAATTAATACTTAACTAAATACTTAAGCCAAAATAAAGCTGAACGAAACATTATATATATAAATATTTTTTAAAAATATTTAAATTTAATATTTATCCTGCAAACATCTTGATGCAAAATGCAAAAATAAACATAAGACATCTAACTGGTTGAAAAATGCAAGAAAAAATATTGCTCCATAGACAGTAACGAAAGATTAGGACACTTATATGTGTTTTTTAATACACAGGGACGTTAGAATTATGGTTTTATATATAAGTGAGTGCAATATTATATCGAGGATCAAAATTTTGTTATAATCTAAAAGTGCTTATAGGATTCCCAATGTTTGAATATTAAAATATTTATCATATATTATAATTGTAATCAATCAGATGCAAAATGTAATATCATACATAAAACAAGTAAATTATTGAAATGTTTTTTTTTAAAAAGGTGGTCGCCTAAAAAAAATACTACTTTTCATTGAGCCATATGAATAATTTGTTTTAAATTTAACTAAATTTTAATGCATGAAATATTTATTTGTTATTTACATTAAAATTGATCTTTATATTATATTTATATATATGAGTTTTATTTTTTGGTTGAATAAAAGATCAAGTAAAATTTAGTAAATTTTTTTTAGAAAAATTGTATATGAATATTATTTCTCAATGTTTTGATTATATTGGATGATTTTTTATCAAGAAAAAAATGATAAGTAAAATAGTAGGACCAAACATTTTAAAAAAGAAAAAATGACTGTTATAAACAATTTATAAAAACAAAAATTAATAATTGTCAAAAACATTCTAAAAATAAATCAAGAAACCATAATCAATACCAAAAAATTAATTAAATTAAAAAATCAAAATTACAAATAAAAAACCACAAAAAATTAAAAATATATATATTCTAATTTTAAAACAAATAAATTAATAATTAAATAAAATCCGTAATTATTAAATAACAAATTAAAAAACCTCACATAATATATAATGTTATTATCAAATTAAAAATGAAAAAATATATATATATATTCTAATTTTTAAACAAATAAATTAATAATTAAATAAAATTCCTAATTATTATTATTAATAAATAACAAATAAAAATACCTCACATAATATATAATGTTATTGTTATAAAATAAGAAGTCATTTTAACTGCTTTGTTCTGCAACTGTTCTTCTGTTTCCAGCCCTACTGCGTTTAATTTTTTAATATGCATTATTTCAATATAAAAATTAAAATAAAATAAGAACAAGCTATAGTCATTATATATTATGTGAGGTGTTTTATTGTTTTTTGGTTTATTATTAATAATAATTAGGAAGTTATTCGATTATTAATTTATTTGTTTTAAAAATTAATATATTTTTATTTTATTTTTTTGTGGTTCTTTATTTTTAATTTAAATTTTATTTTTTATATTGAAAATATGATCAAAATATTGAACATCAAAACTCATACATGATTTTTTCCAAAACAAATTTACTAATCATATAAATTATGAAAGCATTAAATCTTTAATAAATAAAATTTGTTTGACCTACTTAATAAAGTGGTCAATTTATATCTGCTCCCTCAATATCATATCTTATTAAAAAACTTAATTTTTCAAAAAAGAAATTGAGTCTCTAAATGCACTTCTTACCTTACAAATTCAAAACTGAATTACTACTACTACTATTACTATTATTATTATTATTATTATTATTATTATTATTATTATTATTATTATTATTATTATTATTATTATTATTATATGTGGTATTTAATATTGTTAAATAATAATAGTGTTATGTTTATATATAAACTTTATATTAAATATTAGTTGTATCTTAATTTTGATACCACTTTAATATAAGAAGATCCAATGAAAATGGGACATTTAATATTGTTAAATAATAATAGTTTTATCTCTATATATATTTTTATATTAAATATTAGTTGTATCTTAATTTTAATACCACCTTAATATAAGAAAATCGACTTATAATTTGAATGCAAAATTCTGGGTTTATAAATTTTTATCTTCATTTAAACTTCTATATATTTATAAAATATAATATAATACAACATATATATATATATATATATATATATATATATATATATATATATATATATCCCTATCAAAACTTTCTTTCTGTATTTCTATTAATATGACTTTAACTGACAATATATGAACTTAAAATTCAACCAATACAATACACACGTCACATATATAGTTATTCCTAGCTTACTGCATTCCTGTTAGACCATCTATTTATATGACTTCAACAAACAATATATGTAATTGAAATTCTACCAATACAGTGCTCTTCGTTCTAATATATTCATCCCACTACTTAATTAGCTTTTTAGCTTTTATTTCAACTTATCTCAACACATAATTTTTTTCTTTTAATAGTTTTGGAATTTCCGTTCATTTTATTTTCAAGTCAATACGTTTTCTATTGACGAGCTTTTCAACATCCAAATAAATAAATAAAAAATAATAATTAAATAGAAGGTTTATAACTTCATTTTTAATTTTTATATAAATTTTATTTAATTAATTTTTTATATATTAAGTTTTCTCAAATTTATTATATAATAATATCCAATTAAATTTTAAAAAAATTATATAATTATATATATATATATACTGTCCAAAAAAAATATCAACTTTCAATTAACTTTGTTGGGAATTACAATTTATAACTGAAACCCTTAAACCACAGTAGAATAAATTGCGAGGCTCATTGCATCCTATCCAAACCTAAGCTAAAGAGTGAGTAAAATAAGGATACCTTAATAATTACGTAAATTGTTTTGACTCCCTTAATTAAGAACCAAAACCCTTTTAACGGAGGGACGGGCCCGAAAAGAAAAAAGAGAGGAAAAAATAAAACAGAGAAAAAAGTTTTCTATGAATAAGAATTATGGCCGAACTCAAAAATATAATAGTCAAATCGGTAGAAGCTAGGGAATTATCTGGGCTTTTACATATTCCTTGGCACGTCAATTGAATATATTTATCATATTTATTGTAAAGGGTAAAATTTAATTAATATGTTAAATATGTAGAGTATTATTGATATGAAAGTGATGAAATTAATCATTTGTAAATTAAAAACTTTAATAGGTATAATTTAAATTTTACAATATTTATTGATAAGTAAAAAAATTATATAAATTAAATAATTAATTTTATTATTTTTAATAGTTGATATTTTTATGTATATTTGGTAACTATTAATTTTTGTATATGAATTTAGATGGGTTTAAAATTTTGCATTTATATTTTACACATTAAATTTAAATTAATAGATAAATTTCAATTCAAGTTCATATTTGGTTATAAATATATTATATTTTTTTAAATAATTTTTTTTCTTAAAATATATTTTCAATCTTTTAGATGATCACATATAACTTCTGAAATATTTTTAAAATGACATTATTCTTTTTGATATATTTATTTTTGTCTGAACAAAATCTCAAAAAGACTTACAAATAAAAGTTGTGCTCTCTACTAAATATGTGTGTACATTATTTTTCTCCGGTTGAAAACAACTCAACACATGTGAGTTGCTTTGATTGTAATAATGCAATTTATTCTTATCAATATTAACTCCCATTCTAAAATACTAATATTTTCTTTTTATTTTAATCCTTTCCAATATACCAAATACCTATTATAATTTACATATTTTGTCTTCACTATCTTTTTATCTAAAACTTGTGATATCTTTTTCTTGTTCTGCTTTGATCTATGTTGCTTCTAATCCACTACTTTATCTTCTTCCCCTTCATCATATTTTCTATAAAAAATATATAAATATGAAACATTAAATACTAAATAAATATAAAAACTATGTGATAGACTCACCTCATAACTATTATCACTGATTTTCTTTATAATTCTACATGGACCAATATTCTTATATTTCAACTTATACATTCGTTAGAAAAATATCTCTTTTCTAAATTATACTATGACCCAATCTCTTTCTTTAAATACCTTTCATCTTCTTATTACATCTTCTATTGCATTAGACTTTACATTTCTTACATGTAGTTTTTATTTTTATATCTTCTTCTAATTGTTATATGTATTTTACAAATGATTCTACATTATCGCTATCTGATTCTATAGTTGGTGACTAAAATAAATCTAAAATATCATTAATATTTATGCCATAAACAATTTTTAATGATTATTTTTATGTTGATCTTCTCGTAATTATTATATGCAAACTCAATTTGTGGTAGAGCCGATTCTCATTGCTTGGGTTGCTCTCCAACTATACAACTCAACAAATTTTCCAAATCCGTTTTTACTACCTTTTTTATTTTTGGTCTATTTTTAATTTACATGCACTACTAAATTGTAATCTACTTCTCATATTCTTCCAAAAAATGACTTAGAAATTATTTATCCCAATCAAAAATAATAATTTTTGAAACATTAAAGATAATGTTGAAACCAAGAATGATGACTCAAATTTATTAAAAATAAATTAAAAATTTAAAAAAAAAAAAACAACAACAACAACAACCACCAAAAAAATAAAAAATAAAAATAGATCCATAGTTGCAGTGATGCAAGTTAAGGAATCTATTAAGGCAGCCCCGGGTTCCCCTTCCAAGGTTTCAAGCTCACCATCTAAAGTTGAAAATTGTAAGGAGAGAGGAAAAACATCAATTCAAATAAAAATTGATATACATTTCTCTCTTGTTTCAGATCTAAATGACTTAACATGGCTATCCATCTCAAAGGTTTAATAGAGTTAAATCACAACGGAGAGTTTTTGTAGGATCTTGTTGGTTGGTTAGCTGGAAGTAGGAGTATTTTTGGATGATTTTTTTATGGTTTTTTTGCTAGGTTTTATTGTCCATTTTTTTATTATGTTTGTTGTCTGAACAATTTATTATTTGTAGGTTTGAAGTTATGTTCCAAGGGCCACTAGTAAAGGTGTTATTTTTTAGCCTTGAATTTTTTATCTTTAGTTTTGTTGTACAAGACTTTGAAGCCTTCAAAAATATATTTTTTACATATATCTAAACAAATATTTTTTTGAACATTATATAATCTCACAATATCTTTAAAAATATGTCATTCTAGTGGTATTATTGGTTTTCTTATATAATATAAAATGAACCATTTTAGAAATTTTTTTGGCAATAATAAAAACTAAATCATTACCTCTTTGTATGTTTAACAATCTCAAAATAGAGTTCATATTAAAATTCATCTAAGGTCTTCTTTGAATTGGGAATCATATATATAACCCTGTATTTTATGCATAATCTTTAGAAACATGTCATATCTTGTATCTTGAAATATAATTTTTCACATATCTCTTCATCGTTGACAAAAAATACTTCTCCTCTACTAAAATTATTATCTTATTCTTATTACTGTGAATATATAATTATCTTAAATATTCTCTATCATAAACCTAACTTTTATAATATAATCATAATGAATAGTATTTATTTTACTTTCTAATAAATTTTTGTAATATTAAACTATCATCCAAAAACTTGTATCAATATCATGTAATTACTTAACAACTTCAAATTCAATTCCTTTTTTATCATAGTGGTTAACAATACCACTTGCATACTCAAAACATAATATACCTAATTAGAGAGAGGGGCATGCAATAAAATAGAGAAAATAAGTGTACCATAAATAATATCTATTTTTTTAATAAATAAAATGGTTATTGAACTAAAAATATAACTAAATAGAGAACCATGTGAACTCTTACATTTTCCTTAGAACTTTAATTGAATATATTTATTTGTATTGTAATGGGTGAAAACTAACAAATATGTTAAAATATGGAGGGTATTATTTATGTGAAAGCGATGAACAATTATAAAAGTAAAAAATTTAACAAGTACAATTAAAAATTTTGTGAAACAATTATTTTTATTCTTTTTTCATGAATATATTAAAATAGTTATATAAGAGATTATAAATAAAAATAAAAATATATATAAATATATATATAACTAAAATAGTTGTTATTAAATTTTCATACAAATTTGACATTTGTTATTTTTAATGATTTTGGCATATAAGTTTGGATGGTCCTAAAAATATTTATATGTTATTTAAATACTATTTTAAAATTAATAAATGAATTTTAATTCAATTTTATTCATGTTGGATTACAAAATATTTTATTTTTAAAATTTAAAAATAAAAATTTCAAAAAAAACATATTAAAATGCATTTTCCAATTTTTATATTCCAAAAAAAATTTAACAATAAAATTATTTTTATTTAGATATTCATTACAAATCAAAAATTATAACCTCTAAAAAAATAAATATATGCATCTATATTAAACTTGTAAACTATAAATTATAATATCAAAATAATTTTAAAATTAAAAAAATATATATTTAAAACTACTAATATCATTTTAAAATATGTGTTGATATTGTCAACTTTTTTTTTTTTTCACTTTACAAGGTTTTATGTCTTTTTCAATTTTCTCACGCAACTATTTTTTTTAATATTGAACATGTTAAACAATTTTTCTAACTTAAATATTTAATATTTTAGTTTCGATATTATTTTCAACAATATTTTTAATTATTTATATTAAATATTGATAAAAAAAATTATTTTATAAAAAATTTAAAATAAAAATATTATTTAATTTAATTATTAAGATAATCAACTCAAATAAATGTTAAAAATAATTCACAATGTATGGAGTTTTAAAAAAATTAAAGAAGAAAATTGTCATAAAAGCTTAAGCAATGTATAGTTAACATCAAAAATATAATTACAAATATTTGGGTTCAGGTTGTGTTGAAATTTAAAAAAGGAATGTGATTTCAATTTCATATATAAAATTTATAACCGCTAAAAATTAAAATATTTTTAATATTATAAATCTGTAATTTTAAGCAAGTGAAAATTAATTTTCACAATGGTTTCACCCTACATTAAATAATAGTTTGGGCAGTAGATAACACAATGATTTTAATGGATATACAAGTTTCTGGGATTCGGTTTCGAAATCTTGGGCTTCTTTGTTTGAATGGGAGTTAAAAAAAAAAAAAATCATTCATTTGAGCGTCAGTGGATACACTTGGTAAATAGTGGATTTAAAGAATAATTGTTTAGAGATGCACAGATGATAGTAGAGGAAATAAAGTCACTGAGTGAGATCTTTTTAAAGTGTAGAGAATATTTGAGTTGAAGATTATACAATTGAGATGGTCAAGTACAATAGTCTTTCTTATTTAAAAAAAAGTCAGTAATGTATTAAAATGTGCAAAGTTCATTAGGAGAGGATGATTTTGAGGTTGGCGTCCATTAAAATTAATGAAAGAAAAAATTTATAAAAATTTATAATATAATAGATATGAAGAAATTTAGTTTCACTTGAATTTATGTAAGGTGATATTTTATGTTCTCTTTTTATTATTATATTTATTTTTTTGATTGTATGAGAATTCAAGACATATGTATCATAAATATTTATACTTATTATTAAATTATTAAAGATCAATAAACTTAACATTTTTAAATATTAATATAAAAATACAATAAATTTTAATCATGTTATAAATAATAATATATATAAAATGTGAAAGATAATTTGTAATATATATAACGTATATAAATTTCATGTGAAAAACAATGTAAATAATTGTATAGTCAATATCTTGAATACATCTTTTTATGATATTATACTATTTTTTCTTATAACATATATTTTAAGGATAAACTTATATAGAAGATTTCAAAATTTGAGGCAAAAATATCACAGTATACAAGAATATACAGATAAATTTTATAAGTTTTTTATATGATTGGAGCATGATTAAATATAAGAGTAGATCGATGCAAGCTATGTAAATGGTTTGAAATTTTCTATTCAAGATAAATTAAACATGCATAAAATACTTTGCATAGAGGAGGCTTATCAATTAGCTTTGAAGACAGAAGAAAAATAAAATAGACAAAATTTCATAAGAACGTCTCTTGATCTAAGAAGAGGTGGATCCCATCCAAATAGGGGATGAAGTGGGTTTAATACCACTAGAGGTGGGTCTAATACCAATAGAGGTGAATCATCACGTGATGTATAAATGCAAGATGATAATGGGCAAGAGTTTCAATACAAATTAAAAGGAAGAGGGTTTTAGATAAAATGAGGTTATGGTGGTAGTAGAGGATGGTTTTTAAATCAGTGTAGATCTTTTATCTATTATAGATGTGGAGAAGGAGGACATGAAGTATTTAAGTGTCCACACTATCAAGATCAAGAGAAGAGGTAAGAATAACCCCCAAGAGTAAATATAGTTAAGGCTGATATAGAAAAGCATAATACTGAAGTTGCACTAGTAAATGTTGGAGAGAATATCATGATAAGAAGAACCATGATTGCTCCAAGGAAAGAACAAGTTCAGAATATATAAGGTGGTGATATATGGCTGTGATTAAATATTTTTTTAACAAGATGTACTTTGGGTGGAAAGGTATGCAAAGTAATTATAGATGGTGGTAATTGAGAAAATATGGTTTCCAAAAAAATGATAGAGAAACTAAATTTACAATGTGAAAAGCATCCTAATCTTTAATAGATTTCATGGTTTAAGAAAGGGAATGAATTTACAGTAGTTAAAAGGTGCTTAATCATGTTTTATATAAGAAAATATTATAATGATGAAATATGGTGTGATGTTATTTTGATGGATACATTCCATGTGTTATTAAGGAGACCGTGGTAATTTAATAGGGGAACAATTCATGATGGAGCAAAGAACACATACACTTTTTTGAAAGGTGGTACAAACGTAGTTTTGTTACCTCTTAAGAAGGAAGAGAAGATAGAAAGCATGATCTATACTAAAGATTTTATCTAAGTTATGAAGGTAGAAGGTTGTTGTTATGTATTAATAGCAAATAACAAAGAAATAAAAATAGTGCTAATACCAATAGACTTAGGATAACAGCCATTCATCCTGTAAGAGTGTTGAAATAATATGTAGATGATATTTCTAATGAGTTACTAGATGGTTTGCCATTGAAGAGAGATATTCAACATCACATTGATCTAATTCTAGGATCGGCTCTACCCAATCAAGTAGCTTATAGGATGAGTCCAATAGAATATATAAAATTAAATAAACATGTTAGTCAATTGCTAAGAAATAAGGCGATAAGGGAGAGTATGACTCCATGTACAACATCAACATTGCTAACTCTAAAGAAAGATGGAGGATGGAGAATATGTGTGGATATTAGAGCAATTAACAAAATTATAATAAAGTATAGATTTCTTGTACCTCATTTAGATGATAAGATGGATGTGCTTGTAGGAGGAAAAATATTTTACCAATATTGATCTAAGGAATGGCTATTATCATATTCAAATTTGAGAAAGATATGAGTGGAAAACTACATTCAAGACTAGGGATGTCTTATATGAGTGGATGGTGATGTCATTTGGATTATCTAATGCACCTAGCACATTTATGAGGGTGGTGAATACAATGCTATGAGAATATATTGGTAAGTTTTTGGTTATTTATTTTGATGATAGTTTGATATTCAGTAAGAACAAAGAAAACTTGCAACATTTAAGAATAGTAATGATTTTTTTAAGAAAGGAGAAGTTGTATGTAAATTTGAAGATGTGTAGGTTTATGCAGAATAGTTTGATATTTTTAAGATTTATAATTTCAGAAAATGGTGTGAAAATGGATGAATAAAAGATAAAGGCAATTGTTGAGTGGTCTATTCTAAAAATCATTATAGAAGTAAAAATTTTCATGGTTTATAAATTTTTACAAAAAAAATATTAAAATTTTTAGTAGTATTGTGGTACAAATAACCGATTGCATGAGAGGGAAATAATTTACATGGATTAGAGTAGCCATAGAAAGCTTTGAATTTTTGAAGAAGAATATTACAGATAGACCAATTCTAGCATTATTAGATTTTACCAAAGTGTTTGAGGTTGATTGTGATGCTTCATTTGTGGGAACTAATGTTGTGTTAAGTCAAAAAGGAAAGCCAATAGAATATTTCATTGAGAAATTGAATGAGGTAAGAACAAAGTATTCTACCTATGATGTTTAACTTTATGCTATTGTACAAGAATTAAAACATTAGAAGAATTACTTGGTGCCTAAGGAGTTTATACTATTTATAGATCATGAGGCTTTGAAGTATGTGAATACCTAAAAGAAGTTGAATAGTAGACATTTAAAGTGGGTTTATTTATTACATGGGTATAATTTTGTGTTGAAACATAAATCAAGAAAATAGAATCAAGTAGCTGATGCATTGAGGAAAAAAGTAGCATTATTAACTACTATGGTGAGTGAAGTAGTTAGATTTGAAGCTATCAAAGAATTATATGATACTAATCCATATTTTGGCAAGGTAATTGAGTAGTGTAAGAATATATTAATAGGTGAGACAATTTCTATTCATGATTCGTATCGTATACAACAAGGTTATCTCTTCAAAGTGAAACAATTATGCATTCTAGTTAGGTCTCTACGAGATAATATAATAATAGAATTACATAGTGGCAGTTTAGATGGACATTTTATTAAGATAAATACAATAGCTTTAGAGGAGGAAAAATATTTTTAGCCAAAGGTGAAGAGATATGTTAAAATATATATTTCAAGGTGCATAATATGTCAGGTGGCTAAAGGACATGCACATAATACTAGACTATACATGCCATTACCAGTTTTAAGAAGGACATGGACAAATTTGATTATGGATTTTGTGTTGGGATTGCCAAACACAAAGAGAGGTAATGATTCAATTTTTGTTATTGTAAACATATTTTATAGAATGGTTCATTTCATTGCATGTAAGAAAACTAATGATGTCACTAGAGTTACTGAATTATTTATAAGGATATTGTGAGATTGCATGGTGTTCTAAAAACTATAACTTTAGAGAGGGACATGTAAGTTTTAAATCATTTTTAGAGGAATTTGAGAAATAATATGGTTACTAATCTACAATTTAGTAGTGCATATCACCTAAAAATAGATGGATAGATAAAATTTGTGAATATGATCTTGAGAAATTTGTTGAGATGCATAGTGGGAGAGAAGCCCAAGCAATGAGACTTGGCTTTACCACAAGTTGAGTTTGCATATAATAGTTCAATGAATAGATCAACAATAAAGTCACCATTTCAAATTGTTTATGAGATAAATCTTATGTGTATTTCAGATTTATTATAAATGCTAATTGTAGAATGAATTAGTGATGATGGAGAAGTGTTTGCAGAGCATATACAGGAGTTGTAAGGAGTAAGAAGAAAGTTGTAAGAAAGTAATGATAAATATAAATCATTAGAAGATGTCAAAATAATATCCAAGGTGTTTGAACAAGGAGAGATATTAATTGTTTACTTGAGAAAAAAATATTTTCAAAAGACATCCATAATAATTTGAAGTACAAAAAAATTGGACCATGTAAAATTATGAAGAAAACTAATGACAAAGCTTATGTGGTGAGTTTACCACATAATTTTGATATATCTCTAATACTTAATTTTTTAGATTTATATTAATTCCATGGATAAGATGGTGAAGATGAAGAATTAATTTAGGAACAGCATGGTCCAAAGAAGAAGAAATAAAAAAGTGTAGATTTTGGATATGAAGATAGTGAGCACAAGGCAAGGGAATTATAATAGGTATTTGGTGTAGTGGAAAGGATTGCAGCAAGAAGACAACACTTAGATTACAAAATGATAGTTTAATAAGATTGATAAATATAAATGTTAGAAATATAATTAGGCCAACTCGCAAGAGCTAAGTTGTTTCCAACCAGATAAGAATGATGTAGAAAAAATAGGCCAATCTTTTAGAGGCCATAAATTTTGACTCGTAGCTTCATTTGAGATCTTCTACATGCCAAAATGACTGTCTCAAAATGTTTGATGCTATTTTAATCCACCCTATCCTCTTATATTTTATTTTGATATTTTTTGAAGGCTATACGTGATCATCTGAGGATCTAAAATTAACATTTAATGATTTTGTCAAAAAATTTATATTTTTAGAAATTATATATTTTTAAAACTGGACGTCAAATTCAATTAAATTTCATCCCATATTCTAATTATAGTGTTTAGACTATTTTAATATATTTTTAGAGCCACATGCACTTTTATACAAAAATTACTATAAATAGCGGCTACTAAAAATAGATATTTTTTTTAGATTTTAGTTTTTTTAAAATTTTGCATGTCAACTCTAAATTCCAAGTTGAGACTTATTTAAGCATGGTTTGATTTTATAATTATTTAAATCCATTCAATATGAATCTATTAAGAGTTATTGTTTCATATCTTAGCCTATTGGTAATTTTATTATCTTGATAGTTTTTTATTCCATTAGGATTTCATTCCTAAACACCTCATTTTAAATAGTGGTGATTCTATAAGTGATGTCTTAGATTCAACCTTATACAATCTTAAAGATCTTGACACAAGTGAGAACCCTAAACAACAAATTTCAAGTCAAATACTATGACAAATCCTAATCAAGAAAAGGAGTTTACTAAGAAAAAACCAAACATGATAAAAGGTAAAGGTGGTTTTGTTTCAAAAGGGTAGTATCTCAATCTAAGTTGATATTCACTTCTCCCCTGATAAATATCATGGGGATAAGGATGATTGAACTATAATTAAAAGGAAAATAAAGTAAAATTCAATAAAGCATCTCTTCCAAAGAATATCTAACCAAAAAAGGATAATAGGGGTAAAGCGTAGTGCAAAAGATTTGTTGAACTTGGGTAGTAAGTAGTTGTTGGATTTTTATAATGAACCTAAATACTATAAATAAAAGAAAATATTAATAAGAAAAGCTTTAGAAACAATAAGCTATATTTTATTAAACTATTCAAATAATTACAAACCATACATAAATAAGTCTCAACTCAGAACGAGAGTTGAGATGCAAAAAATTGAAACTCTAAAAATAATAAAACTTGACCTACTATTTCTAAAAGTTGTTATTTTTAATAACTTTCACATGTAAGTGCATGAAACTCTAAAAATATCTAAAAATAAACTAAACACTATAATTAACCTATCAGACAATTATCAACTAAAGTTCATGTCTGTTTATAAAAATATATAGTTTTTTAATTTAAAAAAATATCAAAAACAATATTAAACTGTAACTTCAAACACTTAGATGGTCACGTATGGCCTATAAAAATATTTAAAATGTCTATAACTAGATAATTCAGTTAATGTCTACATTGAACTTTCTAAGACAATCATTTTGGCATGAATATGGGATGAAATAGAGCTATAGATAAAAATTTATGGCCTCTGGAAGTTTGGCCTCTTTTTCTACATCATTTTCCTCTAGTTGAAAATAACTCAACTCTTACAAGTTGCTTTAATCATACTACTGTCATTTTTTCTTATCAATATTCTTCAACTCCCACTCTATAATCTAAATGTTGTCTTTCTATTGTAATCCTTCCAATTGTACTAAATACATATCATAACTTCCTTTTCTTGTGTTTACTATCTTCTTATCTAAAATCTGTAGTATCTTTTCTTTCTTCAATTTTGGCACTTATTACTACCAATCTACTTATTCATCTTCTTCACCTACACCATATTCTCCATGGAAATAATATAAATATAAAACATGAAATAATAGAGAGATATCAAAATTTTGTAGTAAACTCACCTCATAAGCATTGTCATTGATTTTCTTCATAATTATACATGGTCTAATTTTATTGTACATTAATTTTTTATATGTGCCTTTCCATTAAACCATTACTAAATATATTTATTCAATAAAAATTAACCTTCCCTTGACATCTATTATTATTTTATACTTCTCATTACTTTCCTGCAACTTTCTTCTTACTACTTCTAATTATTGTATATGTTTTTCAAACACTTCTACATCATCACTAACTTATTATGCAATTGGTAACTGCAACAAATCTAAAACACTCATAAGATTTCTCCCATAAAAATTATGAAATACTAACTTTTATATTGATCTATCCATTGAACTATTATATACAAACTCTGCTTGTAATAAAGCCAAGTCCCATTGTTTGGGCTTATTTCTAACTATGCATCTCAATAAATTTCCCAAGCTCCTATTTACAAATTTTCTTTATCCATTTATTTTGGGGTGGTATATAGTACTAAATTATATCTTAGTCCCCATATTCCTCCATAAATTCCTCAGAAAATTAACTTTCAAATTTTGTATCCCTATCTAATGTAATGGTTTTTGGAACACCATGCAATATCACAATATCCTTATAAATAGTTTTATAATTTTAGTGGCATCATTGGTTTTCTTACATCTAATAAAATGAACCCTCTTAGAAAACTTGTCTACAACAATAAAAATTGAATCATTAGCTCTCTATGTGTTTGGTAATCCCAACACAAAATTTGTACTCAAATCTGTCCATGGTCTTTTTAGAACTAATAATGGTATGTACATCCCTATATTTTATACATATTTTTTTTCCACTTTTGAAACATATCTTGTCACATATCTCTTCATCTTTGGCCAAAAATACTTCTCCTCCACCAAATCTATTGTATTTCTTTTACCAAAATGTCTAGCCAAACCACCACTATTTTAATTCTCTTATAATATTGTCTCTTAAAGACCTAATTAAAATACATAATTGTTTCCATTTGAAAAGATAACCATTATACATAAAATACTTATCAAAAACATTACTTATATTATCTATCAATGGATTGTTGCATTGCTCAACTATCTTGCCAAAATATGGATAAGTATCATATACTTCCTTAATAAATTCAAACCCAACTACTTCACTCACTATCATATTTATCAACCCCACTCACCTGCTTCATGCATCAGCTACCTAATTTTGTTTTCTTGATTTTTGCTTCAATATAAAAGTATAAACCTACAATAAAGACACCCACTTTTCATGTATATTATTTAACTTCTTTTGAGCGATCACATACTTCAAATCCTCATGATCAATAAATAAGATAAACACCTTAGGCACCAGGTAATGCCTCAAATGTCTTAATGCTTGTACAATGGCATAAAATTCAACATCATACATATAATTCTTAACTCATTTTATTCCTCACTAAAAGATGATATTGGCTTCCCTTCTTGACTCCACACAACACTAATTCCCACAAACGAAGAATCACAATCAACCTCAAACACATGGCTAAAATTTGGTAATGATAAATAGGAATTTCTATAATTTTCTTCTTCAACAACTCAAAGTTTTCTATTATATCCCTTGTTCATGAAAATTCTTTTCCTTCTATACAATTTGTGATCGGTGCAACAAGACTAGTAAAATTATTAATAAATTTTCTATAAAAAGTTGTTAAACCATGAAAACTTCTTACCTCTATGATGCTCTTTGGGATAGACCACTCAACAATTGTCTTTAATTTTAATTCATTCATTCTTATACCATCTATTGAAAATACAAATACCAAAGATACCAAAATATTATGCATAAACTTGCTCTTCTTTAAATTCCCATAGATCTTCTCTTTTCTTGACAATTTTGATACCATTCTCAAATATTGTAAATGTTATTTATTTTTATTGAATATTAAAATATCATAAAAATAAACCACCAAAAACATACCTCTATATTCTTATAACATTATGTTTATTACCCTCACAAATTTGATGGGTGATTTAGATAATTCAAATGGTATCACCATCTACTCATATAAATTATCTCTAATCCTGAATGATGTTTACCATTCATCTCTTTCACAAATCTGAATTTGATAGTATCCACTCCTCACATCAATCTTTGTAAAATATTTTTCTCTTGGAATAACATCCATCATTTCATCTAAATGAGGTACATGAAATTTGTACTTGGTTTTAATTTGACTGATTGATCTACTATCCACACACATCATTCTTGGGAGTTAGAAACACTAGTGTTGCACGTGGACTCATGATCTCCATCACTACACTCTTCATCACCAATTTAGTAACCTATTTATTTAAGTCTACATGTTATATTGGACTTATCCTATAATCCTCTTAATTAGGTAGATCTGATAATGTAATCAAATCAATATGATTTTGAATATCTCTCTTTGGTAAGATACCATCTAGTAACTCGTTAGGTATAAGATTTACATATTATTTTAAAACTAATACTTCTTATGTATTTAAACTAGCTCTTATTAGGCTAGATCCAAAGGCCCAAATACAAATTATTGATCAACTTCATATTAATTTATTATATCACACTCCCCTAATGTGAACTCATAGATGTCAGTTTCTACCAATAATAAATCTGATCCAATAAATCAACCTTTTAAATTGAAGAATAAACTTGTTACATTGAATCATGCCTTTGATAAGCTTATTTTAATACTTGTAATTTAAAAGTACTTAACTCACAAAGGACTTTAGACACAGACACACCATTTTTTAAAAATGACTAAAAAAAATGACTCTGATAGACTTGATTATAAACATAAAATACACTTTTAATTTTTGACACTATTTGATTAAAAATAACTAACCCAATTTAAAACATTTTAACACCTAAATGACTTAAAGTCATAAAATATCAAATAATGACATTTAATTAGGTGACTGTATACATAGACCATTAAAAAAGACTAAATCAAGATTTTTTTTTGTTTTTTTTTGTTTTTTTTTTTAAATCCATGAATTAAAAGCTAAACACTAACCTAAAACACATAATATGTAATATTTAACTAAACTAAAATAAAATTAAAAAAAAAACCTATAAACACATAACTTAAACAACAAACCTAAACCTAAAATCTGTTTGAAACTCTATGACACTTATCTATGAATGGAGCTTGTTATGTAGATGCTAGATGGCAGTGGTAGAAAGAGTTAGGCAGTGGTGATTCCATTGAAAATATTGATCCAAGGATAGGATAGTGATATTTTATGATGAAAACAACTATCTAATTTGTAGTGGTATACAAATGCGATATGAGCATCAGTTGAGTGAGATTCAGGCTAGATGTAGGTTGGATCTAGCACTAAACTAGTTGAATCTATGAGGAGATGTTGTGGGAGATTAAAAAACAATAGTTTCCTTATGTAAATACTAATTTAAATGTTGGGGATGTTGATGTCATCAAGGGAGCACAGATCTAAATAGAAAATCTTGATTGAGGAAATAGAGAGCTCATTGAACTCACCTAGGTTGTTCCAATTGACTACCTTTAAACTTTATGCATAAGAATATACACTCTGCCAAAATAAAATATGAATTAAAGTGATAAATTGGGGATGAAGTCTTTATATAATGATCCAAAAAATAGAATATAAGCATGGAGTTCATAGTTTTACGGCTCTATCAATCGAATATATCATTTTTTTCTTTTCAATTTTGTAAATGAACACAATGAATAGTATGTGTAAGTAGACAACGGAGAGATTAGAAAGGATGAAAAAGGAGATTAATGCAAATGGGTGATGGAGCCAACAAATTTGCACAAGGTCTGCATTATAATTTATTGATAGTTGCAAGCAGGGGTGGATGGACTGCAATGGCTTTTGCTCATGGTCTACATAGCATAGCCATCAAGCCCTTTTGATAAATAAAACAATGAATGGAAGACATAAATAAGTCTAGGATGGCCCTACTCTAATACTAGATATTGAAAATAGCCCTTACCAGGCTAGAGTCGAAGGCTCAAATACAAATTATCGATCAACTCCACTTTAATTTATTCTATCATTATGTTAGTACTTGCCCCATTTATGTGTCTTCTTTATTTTCTACTAATTCATAACAATAACCTATCATCTTCATTTCTTTGATAAATTATTTTATAGAAAGCATGAATTCAGCCTACCTTCCTTCTTTAAGAGGTAACAAGACTATCTTCATACTACATTTCCTAAAACTATACGTGTCTTTTGACCCATCATGAGTTGATTTTCTATCAAACTAAAATTTTACCTATAGAAAACTTGATTAATCACCTTTTATCTATTGTAACTTCATTCCCTTTCTTAAACCATGAAATCTAATAAGGATTAGGATTTTTTCACACTGGAAACCTAATTTCTCAATCATGTCCTCAGAAACCAAGTTTTTATAACTACCGCCATCTGTTATTACTTTACATATCTTACCTCCTAAAGTACACCTTGTTTGAAAGATATTTTTTCACATCCATGCATCACCACCCTCTTTATTTTTCACATGTTCTTTCCTTGGAGCAATATTTTTTCTTCTCATCATGAGACTTTCTCCAATGTATATTGTTGTGGATTCAGTATTTTTCTCTTTTGATTTAACTTCAACTAAATTCACTCTTGGTAAATCCTCTTCCCTTCTTTATTGGTCTTGATAGTGTGGATAATCAAATTATCTATAACCTTCTTCTCTACATTTGTAGTAAACATAAGACCTACATTGATTTATAAACCATCCTCTACAACCACCATAGCTTTGTCCACTTTAAAATCCTCTTCCTATTTGTTGGTATTTAAAACCTTATCCATTATCTTCTTATCTTTTTTCACCACATGATGATCATCCTCTAGTGGTATTGAACCCATCTCTATTTTTATTAAATACACCTCATCCTCTTATTGGAAGGGATCATCTTCTTCTTGGCCCAATAGACATTCTTATGAAATTTTGTTTATTTTGTTTTTCTCCTACTTTCAAAGCTAATTGATAAGCTTCCTCCATGCAAGGTATTATATGCATGCTTAATTTAACTTGAATATAAAAATTTAATCCATTTATATACAATGCATTAATCTAATACTCTATTTCGTCATGATCCACTCATATGAAAAGACTATAAAACTCATCTGTATACTCTTGTGTATTATAATCCTTCTACCTCATGTTTTGAAATCTTATGTATAGGGTTTCTGCATAATCTACAGAGATAAATTTCTCCCTCAACTTCTTCTCCATCTTTTTCCATGAGTTTATTTTCTCTTTATATTTTTTTGTCTTTCTTTCTGTAGGTCATCCCACCAAATCATTGTATGATCCATCAATTTTGTGCATGTAAAATTTTCCTTTTTATATTTTCTCATAGTTCTCCATTCTAAAAATTTATCCATGTTGTTCATCCAATATATCAACTCCTCTAGTTTTACACTTCCTTTATAACCTAAAAAATTAACCTTGATTCCTTCATTCCATCCTTTTGAATCTCTAACCATCCTCTCTTTTGTTGATGGTGGATATTCATGTTATTCCTCTTTAAAAATTTCCTCTTCATGATCTATGTCATCATCAATATCATCTTTTGTTCTCTTTTATCCTTGATTCATAAAAATATCAGTTAATTATTATATTTTCCTCTATAGCTCTTGTATAGTCTAGTTCATCTAAGTGAATCCTCCTCATCCTCTCATCATCTCTTACACCTTCAAGATTTGAACTTTCTCTAATACCAAATATTGAACCCAAATTCTATCAAGACAGGAAAATACCAATAGGCAATGCTTTTTAAATAATACCATGTATTTACTTGTATATAATGATTCGAATAATTACAAACCATGCATAAATAAACCTCAACTCTAAATTAGAGTTGACATGCAAAAAATTAGAACTCTAATAATAATAAAAATTAACATACTATTTTTAGTAGTTATTAATTTTAGTAAATTTTGCATCCAAGTTTGTGTAGCTCTAAAAAAATTAAAAAATAAACTAAACACTAAAATTGACCTATTAGATGAATATAAACTAAACTTCAAGTATAGTTAAAAAGATATACAATTTATAAATTTATAAAAATACCAAAAAATAATATTAAACTATAATTTCAGACTCCTAGATGGTTACGTATGGCCTCCAAAAAATATTGAAAACATCCATAATTGGATAGGCTGAGTTATAGATGCATTTAAATTTTTGATATAGTCATTTTGGCATTAATATGGGCTCAAATGGATCTATGAATAAATAGTTATGGCCTCAAAAATTTTGGACTCTTTTTCTACATCATATTGTTATCTTAAGGAAGGTAGAAGGTTGGTTATTAGTTTCTTCAAAGTAACTATATTTTATGTTAGTTTCTTGTTGTGTTTTAAGTTTTTCATTCTTTTAAAACTTATACATAATGTTTACATCACTTCCATTGTCGGTTGTTAACTAATGTTTTTTCTTGTTTTATTTTTATGGCCTTTTAGACCCTTTTCTAGGGACCCTATCAAAACCCTTATTTTTGGTTCTTATCCCCAAATTTCTTTAGTTTTTTAGTTCTTGTGGATTTTATCCTTTGGGTTAGTGCATTTTTTATTATTTAGTGTAGGATCCAAGTTTATCATTGGAAGAGACATCTCATTTGTTTTTTATTGCTATATTTTTTTAATCCTTTGTAGATGTGAGACCTCATATCAAAACCCATCCCTCTAGTTCATAGCTATGATTTCAAAAGTATTTATACATATCTAAAAATAATATATTAATATAAATATTATTCTAATTATTTATATTCCAATTAAGGGTCACTAATAATATATAAATATTAAAGACATGATTAAATATTTATATTTTTTACTCTCTCTCTTTCTCCTCTTATTTTGAACCCACTTTCTAGGGTATCATATGCTTGTGGGACTTATTAGATAATTGGGATGCTCATGAGCCCTTTTGTATGCCCCTTGTGGTTAGAGTTAACTCATTGTTATTGTTTCACCTTTCTCACCTTACAACTAATTGATATCATTTTGTGCACTAATAGAGTCTGATTTTAAATTTAATTTTATATAAATACACAAGCTCTATAGGGATGAAATATTGAGAAATCATTTTATTTTTATACTTGAATCCTATGAGCACTTGCAAACATCCTAGTAGTAATCAAGAGATCATTAGATTATTCATTGAAGTATAAACATTTACATTTAGAAACATGAAAAGGCACTCATTTTCATGCTATTCAAGACACTCAAATTATTAAGGTTAATTATTTTCAATATTATTTATTGTAAGGTCATGATAAATATTAATATAGTTAAAGTATTATATGGTTTAATATAGGCCCTAAATGTCAAGATTGATCAAATATACTTTCATTTAATTCAAGTCCCAATTTATATTTTTATTTTTCTAAAAGTTATAAAAAAATCACACTCAAAGTAAAAAGGAATAAATAATTTTTTAAATAATTAGAACACAAAGCACATGAATTTAAAAATGGTTTTCATAGATCAAAACTAAGTGAATTTTAAAAAGAGAAATTTTCTTCAAGACTTGTTTGTATGATTTCTAGGTTATTAGAACACTCTATAAACTATCAGTAGACTATAGAAAATTTAAGGGAGGTAAAAATTTGGTATGACTTCATAGAACACATTAAAACTATCACATGTTGATGAATTTAATAAGATATAAAAATAAAATTAAATAATCATACATCCTATGTTTTTTAAATGTTTTTATAAATGTGTTTACCTAATTTGGAAATCTCAATTTACTATAATTATTGTTATTTTTTTATATTTATTTAGTATCATTAACTGTAAATTAGTATTTGTGTAGTTGTTTAATGAAAACCATTTAACAATTTTTGGCCCATATCACCTAATATTATACTAGAAAGTGATATTTCTAGCCAATATAATGTATTACACTCAAGCATGGATGTGATTGTTTTCAAATCCACCAATATTTTCATTAATGTATATTTTTAATAAATAATGATCAATTAGGGTTAATTTGGTTGGATTAACACAAAATTGACCACATAATCCAATATCAAGGGTTAATTTCAAATATTAATTACCAATTAAGGTTAATGAAGATTATTATCAAGTCCAATTCAACCAATGTTTGTACTAATGAGGGCTAATTGTACCTAATATAAATAATTAGGGATAGTTTGTTAAATTTACCATGTTGAGTACTAAGAATCATAATTACAACAAATAATAACCAGTCACAATAAATTATGTGAAATTATCTCCAAATTGATCAACTCTTAAACTAAAAATTATTATTGTAAATGATGAAGACATATTAAAGGTAATTAGGTTTGCAAGTACCCATAAACCAAAAAACAATTTGCACTAACACAAGATAATTATGATTAATTAGGAGCATATGACTCTAAATTAACCTATTCATACACTAATAAGGTATAATTGAGACATATAACTACTAGCTAAGATCAAATAAGGATGCATTTATCCCAAAATCAATAAATGTTTACACTAACAAGTGATGGTTGGGATAAATAATGTTGAAATTATCTCAATTAGGTGGAATTATGCACAAATGAACTAACTCTTATAATGATAATGGCTAATTATGTGGAAAATAATGACCAACATAGAGTCAAATGTCATTATTACCCCCAAATTGACACAACCTTCTATTAGCAATGATTAATTGTAATGAATAATGATTAATTAAGGTAGAAAAAGGTGTAGTTTATCCCAAATCAACCAATTCTTATATATATATATATATATATATATATATATATATATATATATATATACATATATATATACAACCAATTCTTATACTTATATATACAACCAATGTCTAGTTAGGGTTAAAACTTAGACTTTAGCCCTGGATCGACCAAACTTTACCCACAAAAGGAGTCAATATGACTAATAAGACTAAATTTTGTGTCATATTAACATAAATGAAGGCTTATTTAGGGTTAAGCACACATAATTAACCCATTTTTATCATTATTTTTTGTTTTTATAAATTTATTTAATTGAATTAAATAACACAAGGACTTACTTGGTAGTAATCAGAGAAATGAAGGCTAATCTGCATACAAAAATTAACTCATATTTTTCATTTATTCAATTTTTATAGGTCATTGTTATAATAAATTTGACAAATCAAGACCAAAATTAGGTGTGATAAAAGTAGATAAGATTGATTTATGATTAATGACACATAATTCATGCATATTTTTAATCATTTTATATCCTAGATCATTATATAAACAATATTGACAAACCAATGCCCTAAATAGGAGTAAGTAGAGTAATGAATTAAAAAAAATTGGGGCCATGCTCAAAAAAGACCTATATGATTATTGTAATTTGATTCTTATATGTCATTTTAGACATAATTTTTAAATCCAAGGCCTTAGTTAGGTGCACTAAGAGTAATGAATCTTGAATCAGAACTATGCACAATAAATATTAACACTTGTTAGTCTTTTTTATACAACTCAGATATTTTTTAGATAAAATTTAACAAAAAAAGGCCTTAATTAATATAAATTAGAGTAATATATCCTAATTTGAAGTTATGCACACACAACTAACCTATTTTTTAATTACTCAGTGTTGTAGGTAATTAATCATTGAATGTGATAAACAAACCTGAATTAGGTTCAATCAAAGAAAAGAAGATGTATTTTGGGATACATCTACGTAATTAACCCTCATTTATAATTATTATTGTGTTTGTAGGATCTTACAAAAATTGAAAAACCTAAGTCCTAATTTTAGGATTGATAATGGAAATGAAAGTTAATTTTGGTTGTACAAACATAATTGATCCATGTTTTTTTTTAATAATCTTTTTTAAGATTTTATTAGTCTAAATTTGACAAGCCATTTCTCTAATTAGGTGCTAGTCTACTAATGGATATCAAATTGTGGGTATGCATATGTAATTAGCCTATGATTGTCATTATTAAAATATATAGGTATTTATTGTAATGAATTTGATAATCCAAGGCCTTATTTATTATAAATAAATTATATAAAGCATAATTTGGGGATACATGCACACAATTAAAGTATGTTTTTCATTATTTGATGTTTCTAGGTTATTAAATCCAATTTTGATAAATAAGGGACCTAATAAGGTGAAATTTAAGCAATTAAGTTTGATTTGGGGGTAGACACACAAATCATCTATATTTTTCATTCTTTGTTTTAATATATTGTTATTAGACTAAAATTGCTAAACCAATGCATCAATTACGACTAATCAAACTAATGAAGATAGATTTAAGACTATGTACATACAAATGACCATTATTTAATTATTCAATTTTTTTCACTAGAAGAAGATCTTCATTAGGCAATAATTGTATATCTTTCTCTCAATTGTAAAACTTTAGGGTCCCTTTTAAAAATATACACTGTACTAATAAAAAAATTATAGGTTATTATTACACAAAATTTGATAAAACAAGGATCCAACTTAGTGTAATCAAAGTAATGAAGGTTATTTGCTCTTCTCTCTACTAATTGGCTTTAAGAATTTATGGTTGCTTAGTTTTTTAGTTTTCTACCTATCTCCTTATGATATCCTAGAAGCTTTTTTTTATCTTTCTTCATTTGATTTGTTAGCTAGATGCTTTTGTACCATGGGGTAAGGATTTATTTTACCTTATTATTATCAATAAAAAATGGTAATAAAGGTTTTATTTGGTGATATGCACATATAATTGACCTAATTTTTATTTATTATATCTTTTTGTAATGCTATCAAATAAAATTTTACAAACTAAGGCCTTAGTTAGGAGATCATATTAATTAATAGTATTTTACGCTATGCACATATAATTTAACCATGCTTTTCATTATTCAATGATATCAGGTCATTATAACACAAAATTTAACAAACTAATGCCATAATTAAGAGAGGCCAAAGAAATGAATGTTAATTTGGATATGTGAAAAATATAATCTATTTATTTTTTTCATATAATCTATTTTGTAGCTCATTATAGGAATAAATTTAACAAAACCAAACCTCAATTAGATTCAAAATAAAATAAATGAAGGTTGATATGGGAATACACAAATAATTAATCATAAATTTCCATTATTTTATGTTCATACATCATTATTATCTTCTATCAAATTTTGGTAAATTGCATCCCTAATTAGGATTAACCAAAGAAATGAAAAATTACTTGTAGGAATCTTCCATAAAATGTCCCATTTTTTTCATTATTCCATGTTTTTAGCTTGATAATGGGTCATTATTAGACTAAATTTGATAAACCATTATTACAATAATGGATATCAAATAAATAAAAGTTGATTTTAAGCTACACACACATAATTGAACCATTTTTATCATTATCCATTATTCATTACTAATTACTAGACTAAATTGGTAAACTAAATTTGCTAATTATGAGCACTCAAATAAATTAAGAATTTTTTGGGGATTTGAAATAAAAACAATTTACCCTTTTTATCACTATTTGGTGTTTTTATCTCTTTAGTAGACTATTTTT
Source organism: Torreya grandis (assembly GCA_037957365.1). NCBI lineage: Eukaryota > Viridiplantae > Streptophyta > Pinopsida > Cupressales > Taxaceae > Torreya > Torreya grandis. The sequence goes on from JARHVA010003959.1 coordinate 1,486,256, forward strand.
TAGAAATCAGGCCATAATATAGTGTGATTAGGGTAATGAAGGTTGTATTGGGGTTCCATGCACATAATTGACCTTAGTTTGTCCTTATTTTATGTTTTCATATCCTTATTATATCATATTTTATAAAACAAAGCATCCCAATTAGGATCAATTAAAGTAATGGGTTGATTTTGGGTAATGTGAAAAATTAACCTAGTTATACATTATATTTTCTCAAGTATCCCTTATTATTATAAACATTGGTTGATTTGGGGATAATCTCACCTTGAATGACCTTGAATGGCTATTATAAATTGTAATTAACCTTTTTAAGTACAAGATTTTAATCTTTATGCATAAATAATCCTAATTTATTTTAATTGGTCTTATTGATCACAATTATAAGGTGAAATAACAAAAAAAATGTTGATTCAATGAGAGGTAAAAAATGCATATCCAATTATTGATATATCATAGGATTGGGGTAGGCTTGAAAAAATAAAATGTATCTATAAATCATATTTGAGTTTCCTTAAGCATGGCTTAGGTTCCTATGTATATCACTTAGATAGCTATGAAAATCATTTTTAGTTATTTATTAGAAAAATTTGACAAACCATGCCCTGAATTAGATGCAATGTAAGCATTGTAAATTTATTGGGGGATATGAACATATAATTGACTTAATCATTCCTTTTTTTTTTAAATACAATCTTTAATACCTTTATTGGGAGAGATCATAATAATGAATATTATTAGTAGGAAATGCACATACAATTAAATAATATTTTTATTATTCAGTGATCATAGGGAATCATAAGTTCAAAGTTAATAAACAATGGCCATACTTAATAGAAACCAAATAAATGAATATTGATTTTGATATGTGTAAATACAATTTTGATTGACACTACGAGGGCCTAGGACCAATTGTGTATGTGGGGTGGGAGGGGGCGAGATCTATGTAAGAGGTAGATCATAAATATAGAGAGTGAATACATGCAAAAGGTTTAAAATGAAATGTTCAACATACATTAAAATTTAGTTGAATTAGTATACTAATAAAAATATAAGTTCTATTAAATGATAAAATAATAGGGAAAGATTAAAAGCTATACAAGGCTTCAGCAAGGCTCAGAGAGTAGGCTCTTATGATTAAAGGAATAACACATTTTATTATTTGCCCAAGCTAAAGAGTGCTTACAATATATGTATGATAATGCACATACTTAGAGCATGCTACCTATCATTATGACATTGTATGTGTTTATAAAATGTGGCATCAGGTCATGGGCCTTCTATCTTCTTTCTGTTTAGATGGACATTTTATGTATTTATACATAAGTATACAAAAGTTGCTATAACTATTTTATATTAAAAATAAGATGGTTAAAAGTCATTTCTTCTTCCTTGTTGGAAAATGATTGAGCTTCGAAGTATGTTTCAACTAACTCCACAAATAGATTATTGACATGTTTTAGGCTAATAATCATGACTTAGTAAGCCACGTATTTAGATAAACCTAATATTTGGATGCACTAGATACAAGTAAGTGTAAACATGGATAGATAATGGAAGGATTTACGTAAAAGATAAGTGAATATAATTATGAGCATGTTTTATTAAGGCATTGTGAGACTGCAAAAAAGTGTGGATGTGGCATTGTGACTAATAATAAGTGGGATTATCCTACGCAATACTAAAAATAAGTGTTAAAAATTTATCAAGTATGGATGTGGCACATAATACTAAGAAAAAGTATTAGTGTGCTACATAATACTGAAATCAAGTGAAATATTATGATTAAGTGTGTACGTTGTGTGCAAGATTGTGAGTAAGCATAAGTGAATCACATGAGTATTCCAACAATCACAAGAGTGGTGCACATGATGGAATGTAATAATAGTGTAGGAGAGTTTGTATGACTATGATCAAGCATGAATATGGTGTTAAAAATTGAAAGTAAGATTAGTTATGTCATAGTCATCAATCACATGAATGCATAAATAGGATTGGCATATAGGAGATTGGATGAGCTATGAGAAAGCAAAATTTGGCCCATGGCATGTATCACTCCAATGTGAGATGTGTGCATGTTGCACAAGTGCACAAAGGAAGTGTGTATATAGTTCTAACTATGTGCATAAATCATGTGCACTTTTTTGAAGATAAATATTGTCCATTGGGTCCTTGTGTAGCTATGGAAAAATACACTAGAAGTTGTATATTATTATGCTTCTTCTCTTGATAGGTTCTATTATGGATGCCTATTAACTCTAAAGGATATGAGTGATCCTTGTACTCTTAATGTAGATAATTAGGAGTGTATTTAATTATGATGTCTTAATGATAGATGTGAAGAATATCTAAACACAATAACATATTATAAATGAAGCATATCCATGCTAAATGGATGTGGCATGCTCAAGAATGTAGAAAAATCCTCAATGTTGTATTGTTGTTGAAACTAGTGATCTTTATGATGTCTAAGTCTAATGTCCAATATCAAAACTTTGAGGTACAAGAGTGTAGTTGAGAAATTTCTTGTTCTCTAGCTAAGAAAATAACTTTGAAGCTTCATGTGTGGGTGTGAGACATGTTATAATAACATAATTTGGTGTATTGATAACACAGAGCCATAGAGGTGTTGGTTCATAATGCAAGGCATGTTATTTAGAGATAAAAATATTCCAAGATGTATAACATGAAGTGGAATTATAGACCACATTACCTATGTGTAAATATTGGTGATTTTAAGAACAATATAGTGACAAAGAAACATTCATCAAATTTTCAAGGTTTATTCATCTATTATGTAATTTCAATGAGTGTGCATTTATTTTCACAAGAATGTTTGAGAACCAACATGTTGACTAGGAATGGTTATTTCTTGTTATAGAACACAAGGATGGAGATTATAACACTATAAAATTGAATTAAAGTCATAATGACAATATATGTAACTGGAGAGTAGGATGTGTGTCTCTGATGAGAGCATCTTTATGGCTCGCATGGTTGAGCCATGTGGTGTTCTTCGCACTGACAATGTGTAGGTTTCTATCAAGGAATGCACCTTGGTTAACATAATTGTTGTTGTGGATGGTTTTTCTACTTAGAATTATGTGTGTGTGCCTATGGTTTCTTATATATTGAGTGTGGTTGAGAATTTGGTGATTTTTATTGTGTGAAACACCACTAATGATATGTGCACCATATTTTATGTTTTCATGGCATAGTTTTCCATTTAAAGTTATGTGTACATTAAAATAGCAATTTTTCAATGGAGCATCGCTGAGATGCTCACAGGACATCTTAAGATTCTTCATGGATATGTTACGATGAATAACATAGTGTTCAATTGGAAACAATTAAGCTATCTTTCATAGAGTGAAATGTGAATTCATAGTTGGTGCATGACTATAGCTAGGCATATAAGAAGCCTTCTAATATTGTGTTACAACCAGTGTCTCCAAGATCATTGTTGCATGGTTTTATCTCTGTCTAGATGGGATTGAATATGCTTTGTCCCTTTTTTCATAATCCTTATCCTTCACAGCCCATTTTCTTTATCAACTTTGAACCAATTCTATTAGTTTGCTTCTCAAAACTACCAACAAGGTTATCAATGAATCTAACAATGATGATTGACATGGAATTGCAAGGTCTTATTTCATCATTTTTCAACATTGCATGTCATGATTAGTCATTAGGATACATTATTATCTAGAGTATTAGGTGCTTTAAACATTATGCACTCAGCTTTGAGGTGTTTAATTTATTTATCCATTGTAGAAAGGTCTAGCTATAGATTTTCCATGACAAGGATACAACTATACTTTACTTAAATAAATTTTTGATGGATAGGATCAAATAGATTAATGTTGGTTTTCATGAGATTTGTTAGCTTCTCCATGATAATATTTTATCCTTTCTCCTTGGACTAGAGAGTGTCTTTCAACTATTAACTTTAGTGTTGGAGATGTTAGATCTCTTCGATCAAGTGTGTACCCTGTTCCATATATTTAAAAGGGACACTTCCATCTAGGAGTTATTCACCTTCCTACTTGCTTTGCCAATGATATTAATCGACAAAAAATGGATCACAAATATAAATAAAACTCAAAAATGATATGAATGGTATATGTGCTCTAATACCAATGATCTATGCTACAAGGGATCCATACAAGGGACAATTATTCATTATAGCTAACTCAAAATTATAGAGAGTGAATTCACATAGAAGGATTCAAATGTTCAACATACATTTAGATGGATTGAAAGTATTATACTTATAGAAATATAACTTATATTAAATGAGAAAAAAATAGGTAAATAGTATAAAGGTGTACAAGACTGTAATAAATCTATGAAAGTACACTCCTATGATCAAAAAGTGTAACGCTTCCTCTTAATTGACTAGACTGTAGAGTTCTCACAATCTTTGTATGGTAAGGTAGATACGTAGAGCATCCTAAGTATTTTTACAACTATGTATGTGCTTATGTTATTTTTGGCATCAACTCATGGGCCTTCCCCTTTTTTGGTCGAATGTACATTCTATGTATTTTTACATAGTAATATAAAATTAGTTACAACTACTATTAATTACAATGAATATAGTTACAATTTATTTCATAGTTATTGTCAGATGATAGTTGAGATTCTATGTGCATTGTGGCTAACTACCTAATTAGATAACTGATAGGTTATAGGCTTACGAGTGCCACTTGGTAAGCCACATGTTCAGATTAAACTGAAATGTGGATATACTAGAGTTAAGAAGGTGTAAACATGCAAAGATGATGATAATATTTTTAAGAAGGATAAACACATAGGGCTATGATCAAGTTCATGTAAGTCACATAAGATTACAAGTGTGATTGTGCTATGTGGGTTCATGATAAATTGTGTTTATATTGTGTAATATTTGAGCAAGTGCATGAATGAGAGAAAGTGTGAATGTGGCATGCATGACTGTGAGGAAGTGCAAGTGTACTTCAAAAGGCTATAAGCAATTTTAAATGTGGCATATGGGACTATGATCAAGCATAAGTGTGTTGCATAAGACTGAGAGAAATAATAAAACTTTGATCATGTGAGGATGTGGTACATAGAATTACAATTAAGTTTAATTGAATCACGTGGATTTTAGAATAATTGTAGGAGTGGGGCACAAGACAACAGGTCTGGTGCAAGGGAGTATGCAAGACTATGAATAAAGATGAGAGTGGTGAATATAACTTTAATAAACCTTGGTTAGGCCATAAGAATGGGTAGATATAATAATTAATAAGCTTGGTATAGAGGAGAGTACATATAAATGTGAGCAAGCATTAGCAGGCCCATGCCATGAATAACTTCATAATTAACTTGAAAACTATTAAGACAAATAAAATTACTAATAGGCCAAGATCTAAAATAATAACTCAAAATTGATTCATATTGAATGACATGAAATAATTACAAACCTAAACCATGCTTAAATAAGCCTCAACTTAGAAATTAGACTTGACATGCAAAAATTCAAAAAAAAATAAATCTTAAAAAAATGTTTATTTTTAGCAGTCACTATTTATAGTAAATTTTGCATGCAAGCACGTGTGGCTATAAAAATTTGATAAAATAACCTAAATACTAAAATTATTCCTTAGGAAAAAATTCAACTGAGGTTTATGTCCAGTTCTAAAAATAGAAAATTCTCAAAAAAAACATTAAATGTTAATTTTAGAGCTTCAAATAATCATGTTTGGACTCCAAAAAATATTGAAATCAACTCTAACCAGATAGAGTAGCTTGGAATAGAATAAATTTTTTTTTATGATTATTTTTGTGTGTGGAATATCTCAAACGGAGTTACGAGTCAAAATTTATGGCTTTTGAAAGGTTGGCCTATTTTTTCTGCATCATTCTCCTCTAATTAAAAATAACTCAGCTCTTATGAGTTGGCCTAATTATACTAATGCCATTTATCTTTATCAATATTTTTCATCTCATATTTCTTAATATAAGTGTTATATTCTTGTTTTAATCCTTCCCATTGCACCAAATGTCTATTATAATTCCCTTGCCTTGTGCTCACTGTCTCTATATCCAAAACTTGCACTATTTTTTCTTTCTACTTCTTTGAAACCTATTGCTCCCAAATTATTTCTTCATATTCATCACCTTCATCATCTTCTCCATGGAATTCATATAAATATGAAACATTAAATAATGGATATATATCAAAGTTCTATGATAAACTCACCTCATATGCATTGTCAATGATTTTATTCACAATTCTGCATGGTCTAATTTTCTTGTACTTTAACTTATTATATGTGACTTTTGGAAATATATATTTCCTCAAGTAAACCATTACCAAATCTTCTTTTTTAAATACCTTGTATTTTATTTTGACATATGCTGCTATTTTATATTTCTCATTAGTTTTATGCAACTTTCTTCTTACTCCCTCTTGAAACTATTGCATATGCTTTCCAAATGCTTCTACATCATCACTAATTCGATCTACAATCGATAATTATAATAAATCTAAAATACCCATAGGATTTCTCCCATAAACAATTTGAAAAGGTGACTTTCCTATTAATCTATTTACTAGATGATTATATGCAAAGGTAAAGCCAAGTCCCATTGCTTTGGATTCTCTCCCACTATGCATCTCAACAAATTTCTCAAGATTTTATTCACAACTTCTGTCAATCCATTTATTTGTAGGTGATATGCACTACTAAATTATATCTTAGTAACCATCTTCTTCCACAAAGTCCTTCAAAAATGACTTAGAAATTTAATGTCCTTATTTGAAGTAATAGTTTTTGGATCACCATGCAATCTCACAATATCCATAAAAAATAATTATACAACTCTAGTGGCATCATTACTTTTCTTACATGCAATGAAATGAACTATTTTATAAAATTTGTCTACAACAACAAAAATTTAATCATTACCTCTTTGTGTGTTTGGTAATCCCAACACAAAATCCATACTCAAATCTATCTATGGTTCTCTTGAAACTAGTAATGGCATGTAAAGTCTAGTATTTTATGCATGTCCTTTAGCCATCCGACATATTCTAAACCTTGAAACATACTTTGTCACATCTCTCTTCATCTTTGGCTAAAAATATTTTTCCTCCACCAAAGCTATTATCTTCATCTTACCAAAGTGTCCAGCCAAATAGATACGATGTAATTCTCTTATTATATTGTCTTGTAGAGACCTAACTAAAATGCATAATTGTTTCCCTTTGAAAAGATAACCCTCTTATATAATATACTCATTATGAATACCATCTATCCCACCTAATACTAAATTCCTACACTACTGAACTACCTTACCAAAATATGGATAAATATCCTATAATTCTTTGATGGCTTCAAATATAACTACTTCACTCACCATAATAGTTAATAGTTCTACCCTCTTGATCTATCCATTAGCTACCTAATTTTGTTTTTCTAATTTATGCTTCAACACAAAAGTATACCCCTACGAAAAAGAAACCCACTTTGCATGCCTACTATTCAGCTTCTTTAGTGTATTCACATACTTCAAAGCCTCATGATTTATAAATAGGATAAACTCTTTAGGAACCAGATAATGCCTCCAATGTCTTAGTGCTTGTACAATTGCATAAAGTTCAACATCATAAGTAGAATACTTTGTTCTTACCTCATTCAATTTCTCACTACAATATGTTATTGGCTTTCCTTCTTGACTCAGCACAACACCAATTCTCACAAATGAATCATCACAATCAACCTCAAACACTTTGTTAAAATCTAGTAATGCTAAAATTGATCTTTTTGTAATCTTCATCTTCAAAAAATTTACAACTTTATGTGGTTACTCTAGTCCATGCAAACTCTTTCCCTCTCATGTAATTTTTTATTGGTGCCATAATACTACTAAATTTGTTTAATAATTTTCTATAAAAAGTTATTAAACCATGGAAACTTCTTACCTCTATATTGCTTCTTGGAATAGGCAACTCAATAATGGCCTTTATCTTTTTTTCATCCATCCATCTGATGAAACTACAAATCTCAAAAATACCAAATTGTTCTGCATAAACGAGTGCTTCTTCAAATTTTCATACAACTTTTTTCTTAACAAATCCATTACCATTCTCAAATGTTGTAAGTGTTTTTCTTTAGTCTTACTGAATATCAAAATAAACAACCACAAGCTTACCAATATATTATCATATCAGTATATTCATCACCCTCATAAATGTGCTAGATGGATTAGATAATCCGAATGGCATCACCATTTACTCATATAAACCATACCTAGTCTTGAATGCATTTTTACACTCATCTCCTTCATGAATTTAAATATGATAATAACCACTCCTTAGATCAATCTAGGTAAAATATTTTTCTTCTATAAGTACATCCATCATATCATCTAAACGGGGTATAAGAAAACTATACATTATTGCAATTTTATTAATTGATCTACTATCCAGACACATTCTCTATCCTCCAACTTTCTTTGGAGTTCGCAATGTTAGCATTACACATGGACTCATACTCTCTCTTATCACCTTCTTCCTTAGAAATTTAGTAACCTATTTATTTAATATTTCATGTTCTATTGGACTCATCCTATAATCTAATTAATTGGGTAGAGTTGATTTTGAAATCAAATCAAGGTGATGTTGAATATCTCTCTTCAATGGTAAACCATCTAATAACTCATCAGGAATAACATCTACATATTATTTCAACACTCTTATTACTTTTATTTGTATTGACATCATTTTTATTTTTCATTCTTTGATAATAATGCATAATAATAACCTTCTACCTTCATATCTTGGATAAATTCTTTAATAGAGAGCATGCTTTCTGTCTTCTCTTCTTCTTTAAGAGGTAACAAAACTACCTTTTTACCACTTTTTTAAAAAGTGTATGTGTTCTTTGCTCCATCATGAATTATTTTTATGTCAAATTGCCATGGTCTTCTCAATAACACATGGCATGCATCCATCATAATAACATCATACCATATTTCATCATTATAACTCTTTCTTATAGAAAACTTGATTAAGAACCTTTTATCTAATGTAACTTTATTCCCTTTATTAAACCATGAAATCTTATAAGGATTATGATGCTTTTCTCATTGTAGATTTAGTTTCTCAATCATTTCCTTAAAATCCATATTTTTACAACTACCACCATCTATAATTACTTTGTATACCTTTCCATCTAAAGTCCATCTTGTTCAAAAAATATTTGATCGCAACCATGCATCACCACCTTCTTTATTGTGTACTTGTTCCTTCCTTGGAGTGATCATGGTTCTTCTCATCATGAGATTCTCTCCAACATCTACTAGTAGAGCTTCAGTATTCTGCTCTTCTATCTCAGCCTCATCTAGATTCACTCTTGGGTGATCTTCATGCCTCCTTTCTTGATCTTAATAGTGTGGACCCTCAAATGCTTTGTGGCCTTACTCTCTACATCTATAATATACATAAGATCTACATTGATTTGGACACTATCCTCTAGTACCACCATAACCTCGTCCTCTCTAAAATCCTCTTCTTCTTTGTTGGTATTGAAACCCTTGTCTATTGTTAACTTGTCTTTTTGTTCCACGTGATGATTCACCTTCATTGGCATTAAATCCACCTCCAGTGGTATTAAACCCACCTCATCCCCTTATTGGAGGGGATCTACATCTTTTTGGACCGGTAGATGTCCTTCTAAAAGAAAATATTTTTTTTCTACCTTCAAAGCTAATTGATAAGCCTTCTCTATGTTAAGTATTCTATGCATGCTTAATTAATCTTGAATAGAAAATTTCAAACCATTTATATATGTTGTATCCATCTACTCTTGTTTAATCATGCTCCACTCATATAGAAAACTTATAAAATTCATCTGTATACACTTGTATACTATGATCCTTTTGCCTCAAATTTTGAAATCTTTTATATAAGGTTTGTGCATAATCCACAAGAAGAAATTTCTCCCTCAGCTTCTTCTCCATATTTTTCCATGAATTAATCTTCTCTTTACCTTTTCTCTATCTCTCTTTCTATAGGTACTCCTACCAAATCATTGCATGACCTTTCAATTTGGTGCATGTAAATTTTACTTTATTGTCTTCTCTCATAGTCTTTTACTCAAAGAATTTATCCATGTTATTATTCTAATATATCAACTCCTTTGGTTTTAAACTACCTCCATAATATGGTACATCAACATTGATTACTTCATTTCTTCTTTCTAAATTTTTAACCATCCTCTCTTCCATTGATGGTGGCTTCTCTTACAATTCTTCTTTTTTCTAAATGCCTTCATCATGATCTATGTCATCCTCATCACCACCTTGCCTCCTTGCTTTATTAGTGATAACCTATGTTAATTATTGAACTTTCCTCTATATCTCTTCTATAGTTTGCTTCATCTATGCCATACCTCCTCATCTTCTCACCATTCTTCTCTCCTCTAAGATTTGAACTTACTTTGATACTAGATAATGAACCCAAAAACTATCAAGATGAATAAAATTACCAATAGGCTAAGATCTAAAATAATAACTCAAAATTGATTTGTATTGAATGACTTAAAATAATTACAAACTTTTGGGTGAATATTTTGTCAATCAGCGTACTAATAAACAAAATAGGTATGATCAACCACATCAAGAAGATTGGTCAGCCAAATGTGTAGGTTTACCACATCAAAAGGGGGACTAATCTCTCATCTCATCAAGGGGAGGTTCCTTGTAGATATGCAAGAGCTATAATATATATATATATATATATATATATATATATATATATATATATATATATATATAGAAAATAAAACTCAAGAGTAGGATAAACCATCCATCTCTCTTTTTGCAGAGATGATGTGCGTAAATCAAAGGAGAAATCCTGATTAAATGATAGAAGACACTCATCTTATTTTAGAAGTGTTGTTCAGTAGAGAAAAGGAATCTTTCTAGTGATGACAAGTAACTATAACAGGGTATAGTAACACAATAAGGTGAAATGAGGCACAAATTCTCCACCTCAACTGCCAAAGAGTGAAATACGAAGAACAATGAAGGCACAAAGTTGTCTCAAGGTTATTTACATAGAAATAGAAAATAAACACATACTGAAGGCAATTATGACAGCATAAAGTCTGAAAGTAGCTGGCTTCAGGACACGTTCTTTGTCACCTCCACTAACTCTACTTGTTAAATTGCATAAAAAAGAATACATTTAGGAAATAAACATAAGAATAATCTCCTATAATGATACAAACTATAACAGCACAAAGTCTAAAAGTAACTTGCTTCTGATTCAAATAAAGAAATATGATGAACAATCTGAGCTCAAAGTCTCAGTAATGCCTTTCAATTTGGATAGATTTTTGTTTTTGGTAACTGAGAGAGATCTCCCTAAAACAATAAGAGAGAGTCCAATATATAACCCTCCAAGAAAGGCTTAGGAGTAGTAACACATCATGTTGCATTAAACTCTTTTAAGAAGATATGCTGGAATCCAGCATATTTGCCCATTTGCTTTTCTCAATGCAGAGAAATGGGTCACGCTATTGAATGTTTGTATCTTCCAATGTCCACCTGGCAGTCTACTTTGAGAAACATATCTTATGCGTGAATATTTTCTATTCTTCTTCACTGTTCTTCCTTTCCTGGCTATTGAATCAAGTCCTTGGTTTAATTCGATCCTTTATTCTTTGGTTGTTTTTTGCTAGTTTTAATAATTGACGCGTGGAAAATTTCACTACAAAATAGGTGAGGACACTTGGCAACATCCGTGGGACTCTAAGAGATGTTTATTTAAAGAAGCTTTGAAACCTGTAAGAAACTCAAAGATGCAGATACAGACACTTGTCATGCTCCATGGAGTTATAATGGAATACGTGGCATATTTTGGGTGTTTTTTGAGAATCCTACAAAGGATGACATGTGGTGGCTTTCACTGAGTTTAGCCACTCATCTGAGACCCACCACAGTCCTTAATTAAAAAAGAGACCAAAGGAAGAAACTGTGGATGTCGACACGTGGCGGCTTCCACTGAGCTTTAGCTTCTCTTTGGAAAGTCTTCAAGACTTATATTTGTTTCCTGCGGAAGATGACACATGGCGATCTACGTTGAGTTTTGAAGATGACACGAGGCACAATCCACTACATTTTTTGAGGGACATGTGGAAGTTCGACGATTTTTCTATTTCGGGGGACTTTTCCTTTGAACAAAAAGTCTGAAGGAATTCTTTCAAACAATTTGTCTGAAGGATTTGTTCCTTTACAACTTTGTCGTGGAAACATTTTCGAAGGAATTCCCTTTCTCGTTTGGTCTTTGAATTGGTCCTTTTGCTCCCCACTTGCCCTCCGCAAGGGTTTTTTGAGCTCTAAAGTGACCTTTCAGATTTTTTCAACAGTCCACTTTGGTTTCCAAGTGCCCTCCAAAAGGGCTATTTGTCCTTGGGCTTTACCTTAGTCAATTTTATATTGATCTCAATAGGTGACATGTTGCAGCATCCATTGTGAAATAGGTGAGGACACGTGACAGTGTCCACTTAACATGTATAGGCTTTGGAGGCCTTTTGAGTGTCCCATAGAAGATGACACATGGCAGCTCCTATTGAGCTTTTAAAAACACTGTAGATACACTTGGGACTCATTTTAGATTCATGCGGATGTTGACACTTGGCATGTTCCACTTATCTTACAAAGGATACGTGGCAACTTCTGTAGCTCTTAGAAACAAAGTAAAATGGGGCTCTGTAGATGACACTTGGTAGCATCTACTGGGCTCTAACGGGCTTTTATTTCAGGCTTTTGCTTCGATATTTTCTCACTGTAGTCACTTTTACCACATAAATTCTCTCTGCAAGGGAATTTATCTCTTTGACTTTTGGGGCACTCCTTTGAACTTGCCACTTGAACCGACTGATTAAACCAACTTTGGTTCAACAGTTCAGTAGTTCATTCCTTCATTTCTATTGATCACTTGAACCATGCTCTTTGAAATAAACCATGTTGAACCTATCGTCATTAAACCTATTGAAGCTTTAAACCCATTGAACCTTTGAACCTGACTGCTTAATTCTTGAAACCTGATGATGTCATTAAACCCATTAAACCTTTGAATTAAAAATGGTTCAATAGTTCAATGGTTCAATGGTTGCATAGAAGCTTGTTGATAGATTTTTTTGGTTGAACCAAGGTGTTGAACTAGTCCTGAAAATGACTAAGTATTGGAAACTTGATCTTTTGATTGAACTCACCTATAGAAGCCTTTGAACCTATTGAACCTGTTAGTCCTTTGACTGAAAAATATTGTATAATTCCCAATTTTGAGGTTTAGAATAATTTTTTGAAATGGGAAGAGATAATTTTGTCTTGTAGGACCAAAATAGCTTAAATGTTGTCCCAAAAATGAGTGACATTTTTTGGGTACAACAGCTGGCTCTAGTTGAGGAATTTCCATCAATTGTAAAAAAAATTGAATTGAAGGGAGTAGAATTTAGAATCTCCAGTGTCTTTATGTGTACCATTGGGATATAGAGTCATGTTACCCAGAACTGGAAGGCATCAAAAATAAAAACAAACAAAACAAAATAAAACTAAAAACTATACAAATATACATATGTATAGATGAAATGATCTAGTATTTCAAGAATTGAAGTGTTTCAGATACTACCTGCTGTGAGGCAGAGAAAAGAGTATGTCATCTTGATACTTCAACAGGAAGCTATTTTCACCATTATGCTGATGAATAATAAATGGGCCTCTCCGAAGGGAGTCAAACTTTCCATGCATCCCTTTTGGTTCTCTCCTTTTGTCCCACAACAAGACTTGATCTCTAACTTGGAAATCACAATTTTTTGCTTTCTGGTCAAAGAGTTTCTTTACTAGGCTTTGATGGGCAGCAATTTAGTCTACTACCATAGTTCTCTGTTCATCCAGCTCAGTCAGGCACATGATTCTTTATCAAGGGGCTTTCATAGGTATGATCTTCAATTGCCTTTGCTAATTTTAATGTTGAGAATTCTAAGGTGATTGGTATCTTAGCATTGATACCATAAAGAAGTTGGAAAGAAGACATACCAATTTCCCTCTTTGGTGTTATTATGTCTACCCATAGAGCATCAACCAATGCTTTATGTCATGTCCTTTAATTATCATTTGCTAGTTCTTGATGATAGTCACTAGGTTCTTATTTCTTGATTCAGCTTGTCCATTCCCTTGTGGAAAGTAATCAGAAGAATGGGAGAGTGTAATCTTGTAATAGAAACATAATTGTGTAATCTCTTAAGAAGTGATACAAGTTGCATTGTTAGTAACAATCTTGGTTGGGACTTCAAACCTGGAAATGATATTCTCCTTGAGGAAATTGCACACTACTTCTGAAGTGGCATGCTTGGTTGGGATAGCTTCTACCCACTTGGTGAAATAGTCAGTTGCTATAAGGACATAATCATGTCCAACACTTGAAGATGGGTGTATATCTCCAATGAAATCAATTCTCCATTATTGGAATGGTTCTTCTATGATCACTGGTTTGAGAGGTAAGGCAGCTAACTTGGGTTTTTCAACAAATTGTTGGCAGAATTCACATTTTCTCACCCACTTATATGCATCTTAGAAAAGAGTTGGCTAATAATATCTGGTTCACAGAATCTTGTGGGCAGTCACAGGAGTAGAAAAATGTCCTCCACAAGCTAGATTGTGGAAGGATTTCAAAATTTGGCTTTGTTACTCTTTGTCTACACAGTGAAAGAATATTCCATTCAGGCTTCTCTTGTATAGGCCGTTGTCCCAAAAGACAAAATTGGTATCTTTCAACTTGATAGTCCTCCTTTCTTTGTAAGATAAATGAGCAATACATTCACCATAAGTAATGAAATGAGCAATACCTAAATACCACTCATTGGTAGTAGAGACAAAGAGGACTTTTGGTGTGTCTTCCATCTCTGCTTCTTCATGCTCTATTTCTTCTAGTTTATTATCAGCAATTAATTGGCATAGGCCTTTTCCTCGTACCAACTTTGTTGGTTTTATGTCTAGATCAAACTCTTAGATCTTTGCAATCCAATTTCCTCTTTTTGTCCCAAACTCTTGCTGAGTTAATATTGATTTGACTGTAGTGTCAGGAACCAAGGCCGTAGTGTGTGAATTTAGGATATAAAAGCGGAAATGCTTGACTGCATTCACCACTACATAAGCATGCTTCTCCATATTTTATTACTTTAGCTCATGTATTTTGAGAGGGAAACTCATGAAAGAAATAGGAGATTCTATACCTTCTTTATCTTATTAAACCAAAATTGCTGAAAGCATGTGTTCAGAAGCATAACTATATGTGATGAACTCTTTGTTGTATTTTGGACAAACTAGAGTTGGGGCGCAGGCAATGGTAGTCTTGATATCCTCAAATGTTGACTTACCTTCTTTAGTCTAGCTAAAGGTGGTCTTCTCTTTTATCATGTTTATAATGTGTCGAGTCTTCTCATCAAACTCGAGGATGAACCTTCGTAATAAATTCACTTTTCTAAAGAAAGAGTGAACAACATTTTTACTTGTAGGTAAGATAAGCTCTTGAATAGACTTGACTCTATATGAGTCAATTTTTATGCCTTATTTGGACATAATGTGTTTGAGAAGCTCCCCTCTGTTACTCCAAAAATAGTCTTCTTGGGGTTCAAAGAAATGCCATTCTAGTGGTAGTGCTCCAGCACTTATTGTAAGTGGTGTATATGATCAGAATGATGCTTTGAAAATATGGTCAATTCATCAAGGTGTATCATAATGAACTTACCAATTTCATCTTTGAAAGTAAGGTCCATTACTCTCTGAAAGGTGGTGACAGCATTAATCAAGCCAAAAGGCATCCTTTTATATGCAAAAGTGCCCCAAGGTGTGGTGAAGGCAGTCTTGTGTTGGTCTGCTTCACCAACTTCAACTTGATTGTATCATGAGAAGTCATCTATCATTGATAACATCTCTGAACTTGTCACTATTTAAAGTACTTGATCCATGATTGGAAAAGGATAGTTATCTTTTAAAGATGACTGATTTAGATTCCTAAAATCCGCACAAATGCAAATTTTGCCATTATTCTTCCTTACAGGCACTATGTTTGTAATCCATGTGGAAGGATGGATTGGGAAAATGATTATAGCATTTACCATTTTTTGTGTCTCAGACAAAATAGTACCTGATATCTTTGGATTATACTATCTAGATTTTTGCTTATGAGGCACTGAGTCAGCCTTGAGAGGAATGTCATGGTAGATTTCATCAGGCTTGAGAGACTTCAAGTCATCATAGGAGTATGCTAAGACATCCATGTGTTGGCAGAGTAGAGTGGTGAACATGAACTTCTCTTCCTGAGTACAGCACTTACCAATGTTAACCATCTTGGGATTTTATTCAGTAGTCAAATTTATTTGATCAAATCCTTGAGAGGAGCTTGAATCTATTTGTTATTGCTTGATGAATTTGTCATGCTTGTCAAATAGTTTCTCAAGAGAAACCAGGCCTTTGGGAATTCTATTCCTTTGAGTTGTAAGAATTCTTCATTTGCATCTACACTTGATTCAGGGGTTGGTTCACACTTCTGAGGTTCACTTCCTTTAAAACGCAGTTGTTCAAAGCTATTTTTTCCTTGTAGAAAGGCAATGATTTGGTGATCATCATTGAATACTTGCCAATGATCAGCATTGTCAGGAACACTTGGTCTAAAGACTAGCTCCATGGTGTACTTGTTTCCTGTGAAGTTTGAGTGAGGAATTAAGAGAGTTGCTGAAATAGCAAGTGCATCAGCTCGGTCATTAGATTCCCTGGGTATGGTAGAGATGTTGAAATCATAAAACTTTCAATTTGGTCCTAGACTAAGTTGCAGTAGTGGCACAATATTTCATTCTTAGTTTGGTATAGGTTTCTCACCTAACAAACCACTAGTTCAGCATCTCCTTTGGCATGAAGGAGTTTGATGCCTTTGTCTCGAGCAGCCCTCAATCCAAGCAATAGATATTTATATTCAGCTATGTTATTGGTGTTGCTAAATTGCAACTTATAAGATGAAGAAAAAATATCTCTTTGAGGAGATAACAACACAATCTCAGCTCCTAAACTGGTAGAGGAGCAGCTACCATCAAATTCTAGAGTCAATACCTCATTAGACATTGATTTTTCTTTAGATTTTCTTTCATTAGAGAGGAAATATCCTTCACCATCTGTTTTGCAAACTACCAATTCTTCTACTGGTCCAGTTGAACTAATTTTTGGATTGACACTTTCAAGAACTTTATTAGATGCTTCATCAACATCATCTGTAGATAGAAAATAGTTACCCATGCCTGAAGACTCAAAAAAAATTTGAGCTTCAGGGGCTGATGTCTGAGTGACAATATATTTTGATTCTTTTTTAGAAAGTAGCCTCTACATGATGCCTTTAATAGGTATTCTTGCTTCAGATAGGTCCATGTTCAATTCTCCACCAACATCTTTGCAAAAAATTCACCTTAGTAGAATGTCATATGAGACTGAAACATCATCCACCAGAACTGTCATCTTGATTCTTTTGTCTAAAAAGTGTGTAAATACAAATTGGGCATCCTTGATTTGTCCTAACAGAGGTACTTATCTGTTTTCCATGGAGAAACATCTACCAAATGTGTTGGTCAGTGTGAGATCAAGAGATTCAGTTCCTTTGGCAGGAATGACATTGTCAGATGCACTTGAGTCTATGATGTAGTTACTCAGCTTGTGACCATTTATCAACAGGGAAACATAGAAAGATTCTATTTTCCTAGGGACAGCTGGAGGAGTAATGACAAGATTGTTTGGGATGGGAATGTTCTTTGGTAAATCAGGAGTTACGTTCTTAGCTTCTTGTCTTGCAGGGATGGCCTTATTCTTCACACACTCAACTAACCTTCCAACTACTTAGGATTGGATTGTAAATATTTAAACTCAGTCATTTGAATTTTGGTTTTCTTGAGATGAGCAATTATGTCAAATGATTGAATTGGACTAGAAATAGAGGAAGGTAATTTAACCTTCTGGTTTATAAGGAAGAGAGGACTGATTTGCAAAATTGAAGTTAAAGGTGAAGGTGAAATTGATGTTCTTACATTTTTTGTGATCACCAAGTCTTTTGGCTAGAAAGGTAGAGAGGTTCCACATTTAGCAATTGAAATTGTTGGTTGAGGTTGTTCTTCTATTTTCCCTTTATCTGCTTGTTGAGTTGATTGGTTCTTGGACTTGGTAAACATTGCATATGATCCATCAAAAGCTTCTCCTTTAATTCTGGGTTTATCCTGGTAGTTCAAGAAACTAATGTTAGAGTTGCTAACTGATTCTTCTTGGTTTTCTACAAGGAGATCAACATCATTTTCTTGACTCAATTCAGGGTGGAAAGAGAAATCTGATTCTGCTTCAAGATATCCCACTGTTGAATTGGCTAGGGGTGCTTCAATAGAAAGTTTCCCTTATGGGGGAGGAAGATGATTGAGCTACCCTTGATTTCTAGTAGCATTGCCCTGATATGACTGATTTGGAAATGTCCTCCTTGGCATATCTCTGTATGAAGGAGCAGAAGACATTCCTTGCACCATTTGCTTTTTGAGATCAAGCAACTCATTTGCCAACTTCTGCACCATTGGATCAGTGGTGCCTATAGATGGATATTCAAAAAATGATGAGGGTCTATTTCTATTAGGATCTCTTCTTATCTTCCCTACCAAGATGAGATCATATTCTACCTCAGTGGCCAAATCTTGAGTTGCAGCAAGGTCTATTTGACCAGCCCGTCTCAAAAGGAAACTCACTTTAGGTAACTAAGAATTAATGAAGAAACATTTGAGATTCTCCATTGTAGGTCAAGAAATTATAGGAATCCTATTCCTCAGTTTGTCAAATTTAGCTATGAAGTCCCTCATTGGTTCATGAGGCTCTTTCTTCATCTGTGTAAGCTAAGCCAAAAGGGCATGTGCATCTTCTATAGGCTTGAATCTGGCTTTAAACTTAGCTTTGAGGGTGTTCCAGTCAGTTATTAACTAAGCTTGTAGATGGTAAAACCAATCTGCAATAGTATCTTGTAATGTCTCTACAAATAGCCTGACTACCATGTCCTCAAATTCTACTCTAATTACACAATAGGCTATGCTAAAGGCTGCAATGTGTTCATCGAGGTGAATTTTTCCATCACCATAGAATTTGGGGAAATTCTTTCTTGAGCTGCGTGGGAGCTCATGTAGAGGTGGAGTAAGATTGAGAGACCAAAATAATTACCCCAAGGGCCTTGAACTACCATTGTATGACCATGAAAAGAAGGAATAATAAATCTCATAGGGGTAATTATTGGCAAAGCTTTATTAACAGTAGAAGTGGATGCTTCGCTTGGTAATGGAGACCTGACTTTAGTAGGAAGAAAGCTCTTAGTTCATTAGAGACGAGATGGTGAAGGAGACAAATCAAAATTACTTTTCTGTACCAATTCAAATATATGGTCAACAACACCTTTAGCCCTTTGGCTTCATGTATACCTTAAATCTTCTAGGTTGTGAAACAAAAATGAAAAATAATTTACCTTGCTTCAGCTTAAAACTTGAGGCTTTAAACTGCGCTTTCTTTCCCAATTGGTGTGGAGGTGGATGGTAAGGTTATAATGATAATGGGTAAGACATAGAAATAGGGTGGAGTCACCAGAGTCTATAATGGATAAGGGTAGGGACTACTTCAATCTAAAACTTGAGGCTTCAAAATACACATAACATCCCCAGCGGAGTCGGTAAAAATTGTTGGGTGAATATTTTGCCAATCAGCGTACTGATAGTCTAATCAACCACAGCAAGAAGATTGGCCAGCCAAATGTGTAGGTTTACCACATCAAAAGGGGGACTAATCTCTCCTCTTATCAAGGGGAGGTTCCCTGTAGATATGCAAGAGCTAATATATATATATATATATATATATATATATATATATATATATATATATATATATATATATATATATATAATAACACTCAAGGGTAGGATAAACCATCCATCTCTCTTTTTTTAGAGATGATGTGCATGAATCAAAGGAGAAGTTTTGATGAAATGACAGAAGACACTCCTCTTCTTTCAGAAGTGTTGTCCAGCAAACAAAAGGAATCTTTCTAGTGATGACAAGTAACTGTAACAAGGTATAGTAACACATTAGGATGAAATGAGGCACAAAGTCTCCACCTCAACTATAAAAGAGTGAAATACAAAGAACAATGAAGGCACAAAGTCATCTCAAGGTTATTTACATAGAAACATAAAATAAACACATACTGAAGACAATTATGACAGCACAAAGTCTGAAAGTAACTAGCTTCAGGACACCTTCTTTGTCACCTCCACTAACTATGCTTGTTAAATTGTATAAACAAAAATATATTTAGGAAATAAACATAAGAGCAATCTCCTAGAATGATACAAGCTATATCAGCACAAAGTCTGAAAGTAACTTGCTTTCTAATTCAAATAAAGAAATATGATGAATAATCTAATCTCAAAGTCTCAGTAATGCCTTTCAATTTGGACAAAGTTTTGTTTCTGGTAACTGAGAGAGATCTCCCTAAAACAATAAGAGAGAGTCCAATATATATCCCTCCAAGAAAGACTTGGGAGTAGTAACACATCATGTTGCATTAAATTCTATCAAGAAGATATGTTGGAATCGAGCGTATTTACCCATTTGCTTTTCTCAATGTAGAGAAACGGGTGATGCCATTGAATGTTTGTATCCTCCAATGTCCACCTAGTGGTCTGCTTCTAGAAACATATCTTATGCATGAATATTCCTGATTCTTCTTCATTGTTCCTCATTTCCTGGCTATTTAATCGGGTCCTTGGTTCAATTCGATCCTATTTTCTTTGGTCACTTTCTTCTAGTTTTAACAATTGACACGTGGCAAGTTCCACTGTAAAATAGGAGAAGACACTTGGTAGCATCTGTGGGACTCTGATATATGTTTATTGAAATAAGCTTTGAAACCTATAATAAAATCAAAGACAGAAACTTATCGCACTCCATGGAGTTATAACGAAATACGTGGCATATTCTAAGTGTTTTTTGAGAATCCTATGGAGGATGACACATGGTGGCTTCCATTGAGTTTAGCCACTCATCTGAGACCCACCACAGTCCTTACTTAACAAAGAGACCAAAGGAAGAAACTAAAGATGTTGACACGTGGCAGCTTCTACCGAGCTTTAGCTTCTCTTTGGAAAGTCTTCAAGACTTATATTAGTTTCCTACAGAAGATGACATGTGGCGATCTCCACTGAGTTTTGAAGATGACACGTGGCACGTTCCACTACATTTTCTGAGGGACACATGGCAGCTCGATGAATTTTCTATTTCAGGGGACTTTTCCTTCAGACAAAAAGTCTGAAGGAATTCTTTCAAACAATTTGTCTGAAGAAATTGTTCCTTTACAACTTTTCTATAGGAACTTTTTTGAAGGAATTCCCTTGCTCGTTCGGCCTCTGAATTGGTCCTTTTGCTCCCCACTTGCCCTCTACAAGGGTTGTTCGAGCTCTAAAGTGACCTTTTAGATTTTTTCAATGGTCCACTTTGGTTTCTAAGTGCCCTCTAAAAGGGTTATTTGTCCTTTGGCTATGGCTTAGTCAATTTTCTGTTGATCTCAATAGGTGACACGTGACAACATCCACTGTGAAATAGGTGAGGACATGTGGCAGCATCCACTTAACTTTTAGAGGCTTTTTGAGTGCCCTATAGAAGATGACACGTGGTGGCTTCCATTGGGCTTTTAGAAACACTGTAGATACAGTTGGGACTCATTTTAGATTCATGCGAATGTTGACACTTGGCATGTTTTGCTTATTTTACAAAGGATACGTGGCAACTTCTACAGCTCTTAGAAATAAAGTAAAATGGGGCTCAACAGACGACACTTAGCATCATTTGTTGGGCTCTGACGGGCTTTTATTTCAGGATTTTTCTTCGGGCTTTTCTCACCTTAGCCACTTTTGCCACAGAAATTCCCTCTACAAGGGAATTTGTCTCTTTGACTTTTGGTGCACTCTTTTGAACTTGCTGCTTGAATTGACCGATTGAACCAACTTTGGTTCAATGGTTCAACAGTTCATACCTTCATTTCTATTGACCGCTTGAACCACGCTCTTTGAAACAAATGATATTGAACCTGCCATCGTTGAACCTATTGAAGCTTTGAACCCATTGAACCTTTGAACTTGAGCTCTTAATTATTGAAACCTAATGACGTCGTTAAACCTTTGAACCCATTGAACCTTTGAACTAAAAATGGTTCAATAGTTGCATAGAAGCTTGCCGATAGATTCTTTTGGTTGAACCAAGGTGTTGAACTAGTCCTGAAAATGACTAAGTGTTGGAAACTTGTTATTTTGATTGAACTCAACTGTATAAGCCTTTGAACCTATTGAACCTATTAGTCCTTTGACTAAAAAATCTTGAATAATTCCCAATTTTGAGGTTTAGAATAATTTTTTGAAATGGGAAGAGATAATTTTGTCTTGTAGGACCAAAATAGCTTAAATTTTGTCCCAAAAATGAGTGACATTTTTGGGGTACAACACAAATCCAAACCATGCTTAAATAAGTCTCAACTCATAATTTAGAGTTGACATGCGAAAATTCTAAAAAAATCTAAAATCTATAAAAGAGTCTATTTTTAGTAGCTGATATTTATAGTAAGTTTTGCGTCCAAGCACATGGCTCTAAAATTTTTCTAAAATACCCTAAATACTAAAATTAGTCTATGGGACAAAATTCAACTAAATTTGAGGTCTAGTTCTAAAAATATACAATTTTTTAAAATAAAAAATTCTCAAAAAATTCATTAAATATTAATTTTGAACCCTCAAAAAATCACATTTGGCCTCTGAAAAATAATGAAATCAATTCTAAGCAGATAGATAATCTTAGGGTAGAACCAAAGTTTTGTTATGATCATTTTGGTCCATGGAAGAGCTCAAAAGGAGTTACAAGTCAAAAGTTATGACCTCAGAAAGGTTGGCCTATTTTTTCTACATCACTTCAATGTGAGATGTGTGTAGGTTATGTAAGTACACAAATAAGGTTTGTACATGATACAAAATCTATGCATGAATATTTATTAATTTTTTTCATATTTCATTGTTTTTAATTTATTATTTAACTAAATTTGATAAATTTGAACCACAAATAGGTTCACAATCAAAGAAATGAAGGTTGACTTAGGGTTACACATAACTAAACCTATTTTTTCATTATTTTATGTCCATAGATCATTCTTGTATTGAGTCTAAATTTGGTAAATTAAGGTCTTAATTGGGAATAACTAAAGAATTGAAATATGTTTTGTGGCTATTTTCCCAAAATTATCCCATCTTTTTCATTTTTCAATGTTTATAGGTTGATAGTGGGTCATTATTAGACTAAATTTAATAAATCAAGATTCTCATTAGGAAAACCAAATAATTTAATGTTGATTTTAAGCTACACCTATACAATGGATGCATATTTATCATTAGTTAATGTTTTCAGGTCATTATTAAATTAAATTAGTCATTTTTTTATTATATTAAGTTTGAGAAACTAAAATCATGATGATAAAAACAATTTAATATAAATGATCACAATTATAATATATAAAACCAAAAAAATATCAATTAAATAAAATTTAAAAATACATCTTCAATCAATAATATATATCATGAAATTGGTGCGAGCTTATAAAAATGAACTA
The DNA here is from genome assembly GCA_037957365.1 of Torreya grandis. NCBI lineage: Eukaryota > Viridiplantae > Streptophyta > Pinopsida > Cupressales > Taxaceae > Torreya > Torreya grandis. Next base: position 1,509,993 of record JARHVA010003959.1, read on the forward strand.
TATTTTAAAACCATAATTTAAGTTGCATAAATATACCTTAAATTCTTATATGTTATAATTAAGTACTTATAAACATTATATTACCCTAAAACCTTAGAATTCCTTAAGGTTCTTATTATGTTACCTTAAAACCTTAAAATTCTTTAAGATTCTTATGTGTAATACTTAAATACTTATGAACATCATCATAATTTAAAACCTTAAAATTATAAAATCCCAATATGTGGCTAAGTATGAATTTGAAGAGACCCTTCAATGTTAAAACTAGATATTTGAAATCATTCTTAAAGATCTGGGATGTTATATTTATAAATTAAAAATATCATAATATTTCCACCATTTTCTATTTGAAGATTCTCTTAGCTCAACATTTATCTCTTGAAAAAGATACGTGAAGCTTGATTAGAAATAAAATATAAATTTGTTTCAAATACTCTTAGCTCAACATTTATCTCCTGAAAAAGATACGTGGAGCTTGACTAGGAATAAAATATAAATTCATTTTTCAATTAGGGATAGAATCTAGGGTTAGTGTAAATGAAATAAATGAGTATAATCATTTTATGAGTCTACATCAAGCTCAAAGATTAGAATAGTGAAGTGGAATAAGGAAACAATTCTCGATCTCTATTTTCTAAAATAGTTAGGGGAAGAATGGATGATGATCTGTTTTGCAATATCCATAGATTTTAACATGCGTCTTTTAAATTTTTCAAATTGGGTTTTATTTTTTGAAAGAACTTTTGATTGAAAGATAAATTTTTCATTTAAAAAAAATATTTAGGAGAACAAGACTATATATATTATGTTTCGCTCACAAAATCTACATGTATTTCAAATTAAAATGTTTGACACATTTATTATTATAAAAAAATATTGAAAATTTAAAAACTAAATTTGATATTTGAAAATTCTTTAAAAACTATTTAAATTCTGAGTATAGGCATCTCATGTAAATTTAGGCATCTCTATTTTCATAAACAAGTTGCAAATTTAGGCACTGTTTTAGTCTTCCATTATCTAGAACAGTCTTGATCTATACTTCTTATTATGCTATATTAATAACTCCACTATATTCTTCCTCACTAGATGAAAGACCCATATCAATCCTCTTCTTACTTAAACATGATATTGAACCAAAATTATCCATACAAACATGACCTAAAGTTGAATATCTATCATCAAAATCGCTCAACCTAATACAAGAATATAACTCTAGCAAGATAAATGTCTCCCTTGTAAGAGAATTTTACACCAAGTTGATATGTACCTGAACATAATCCTACGTTAAGGGAACAAGGCTGAGTTTAGAAAGGTCAAATTTAGAGAGCTTTTAAAATAAGGATGGATTATAGCAAGAAAGATGTATATAAGAATTTTACACACACACACACACACACACACACACACACACACACACACACACACACACACACACACACATATCCCTTAATTAGATTACAACAATGTATAATAGATTTTAAAAGTTTATAAATGTTTTTTATAGGAAGAAATACGCATAATAGATTGTGTAAAATGTTCCAAGGCCCCTTATTGATTGGAACAGCTTGTAAAAGCCCTTGGTTCACCAAAATATAGCATCTTTATTAGACAGTGAGGACTAAGAAAGTAGTAAAAAATATATTAACATATACTTAATAACTATTTCTAAAAATAAAATTAGAGAGAAATTAGGAATATATAAAATTGCTAGAGAAAAGAAGTCAATGTATTACATTTACTCAGAGAGAGAGAAACTAGGAATATATAAAATTGTGGGAGAAAATAAGTCAAAAAGGTTTACTCAGTTTAGATCTATCTAATACATTCATCGATTATTTGTTAGAATATTTAGTTTCTTCTGATGTTCAATGCTATCACCTACTCTCTACAGATAGGGTTTAATGAGTTACAACTTTACCACTGAAATCCATCTAAAGACTTGAACTCTTTACACCTGAATGTCTACATTGTATCAGTCCTCTAGATGATTCGAAGACCTATATTTATTGAGGCAATTATATTGTGTTTAGTATGCACTAAGTGCTTACTAATCGTAGCTGATAAGATGAATGTATCAGTTTCAAAATAGTGATCAAGACTTTATTTGCATCTTGTAGTGTTGTGTGTTTGTGGGTTCTAGTGCATTGTTGTTTTGTATTTATTTGCATGGTAAACTATGGAATGCTTTACTTCCATCAACTAGTATTAGATCCAAGATTGTGTGTTTTATGTAGTTTTGGTGATCACTAACAACAATAGAAATGGCCATAAATACCATTATTTGATGGAAATAAAGGTGATATTTGGAGTATTAAAATGAAGATCATTTTTTGCTCCCAAGAATTATGGGAGCTTGTTGAAAATGGTTTTTTTGAACCTGTTGATCAAAATGCATACAATGCACTTACACAAGCTAAGAAGAACATGTTGAAGGAGAATAAAAGGAAATATGCCAAGGCTCTTTACTTCATATAAATGGCAATTGAAGACTCTATTTTCCCATCAATATCAATAGTTATAAGATACAAGAAAGCATGAGATATTTTACAAATTGTATACAAAGGAAACAATAAGGTAAAGCTAGTTATATTACAATTATTAAGAAGAAAATTTGAAAATCTACAAATGAAGGAATCTAAGTCTATAAATTGTTTTTTACCTGCACTATAAATATAATCAAGAAAATTAAATCGAATGGAGATACAATAGAGGATCAAAGAATAATAGAAAAAGTTTTAAGAAGTCTTCCTACAAGATTTGATATTATTGTGGTAGTAATAGAAGAGTATAAGGACTTAACTAAAATAATTATTAATGAACTTATGGGTCTTTACAAACTCATCAACAAAGATTGAATAGAACAACTAACTCTTCTTTTAAGCAAGCCTTTAAATCTCAAGTTGCAATAAGAAGAAGAGGTAGAGGAGCCAACAATAGAGGCAGAAGATATTTTGGAAGAGGAAGAGCTATTAGCATCCTGAAGAAGGAAGACATAGCAACAAACACATCACATGGAAGCTCTTCACGAATGTATGACAAATCAAATATCCATTGTTACTATTGTAAAATGTTTGAACATTTTGTAAGTGAATGTAAAAAAAGGATATATGATATGTGACATAATAATGCAAACTTGGATAAATAAAGACAAAATTAAAGTGAAGAGAATGAAAATTTGTTTATTATTTTCAATATAGCATATATTTCTGATTTTTTGCTACATGCTCTAGGTCCTAATACCTACGACAAGGACGAATAACAAACACTATAGGAAGTCTACACTAGTTCGAACAAATTCTTCGACATGTTTGAAAGATAATATCTTCGATATACATTGAATTATTTGTATATTCAGTTATTTAAGATTGAATTGTTTATATATTTAATATTTTTTAATATTTATTTATGTTAATTTACAAATAATTAATCTATTTTTTCTGTTTTATTCTTCACTTACAAGTTCGTCATATGAATATAACTCGGCTCCTTTTACTTGAGTGTATCTCTCTCTCACTCGTATTTTTATGGTATAGTGAATGGTTGAATCAATTTCCTAAGAGTTGATATGGTAAGAATTTTTTCCTAATGAATGAAATGAATTATTCTTGAGTTAAAAAAATTATATTTTTATATGGAATAAGAGTTTTTTTCCAATAAAAGAATTAAATTTTTCATTCTTAAAAAACTTTTTACATATTTCAGTATGAAGTATAATAAATAATCTTCTGCATATTTCAGTGTGGAGTATAATAAATAATCTTTTTCTAAGGCTTAGTTTTACTAAGTAAAAATAAAAAAATTGAAATAATAAGATTTAAAATAGAGAGATCTTATATATATATAAGGGAAAGAAGTGTTTTCCTTGCTAAGGAGAAATTGATAAGTTGAAAAACAGTAAGGCGCACAAGATAATATGAAGTTTTAAAAGGAATTGAAACTCATTCTCCCAGGATCTCTAGAAATACTAATAAACAAAAAGAAATACAAGAAAAGCTGCAGCTCTTAATATATATTCATCGTTCTACCATTTATAACCCTAAACATTTATCTCAATTAGTAACAATTGACTATATACCTGTAACTTAGTGTCTTCCCCAGATAAATTGTGTTAGTGGCAGTCAATAAAATGGACAGTTATTTTGTTTTAAATGGAATATAAAAGAGTATGGATACCATTGTGGAATATGGTAACTAGGTCCAAAGTATGCAACAGTTTTCTATACAAGATCACATCAGTTCAAAGTATGCAGCAGTTTTCTCTTCAAGATCACATAAATTCTACATTATCTTCCAAAACACATAGGGTCTCGAGATCCGCCATTGAAATTGCTCAGACTTTGTTTAACTTTATTAAAACTTATAGGAACAGTAAAAAATGAATCCTAGATAATTTTCCAACCGACAAGTTCTTCTACAAGCTCCTCAATATGAACAAATTCTGTTAAGAATTTGGAAGCCAGTCCAAAAAATATATATGATTGGTGAGGCTAGATTACTTTTTTATTGCTTTGCATACTTCCCATAGTTTTATAATCTTTCTATCCTGTAATTTTTTTTTTAAAAAAACACTATCCCAACTTAAAAGAATATGAAACTAACCTAATTATACAATATAACGCCAGAACTGTAAATATAGATTTCTTATCTTTTGCATCATCTTGGGACAACAAGCGGTTACGCACCTCGAATGTAGTTTTGCCCGATCAAATTAACTGCCAAAGTTTCTTCTGTAGCTTGGCGCCGCTCTTGAAATTCTGCGGATCCAGTACCTGTAATGGATATTCACAATTACACCCTCGCCATCTGTTTTGAATTAATTTAATACTGAAACTATGTTTTAGCTAACGGATTTCTACCTTGCAGTGAAGGGCGTGAAATACTTTGTCATCAGCGGTGAAAGATGAGGCGGTGAGTATTTGAAGGCCTTCTTCTTCAACTGCAACGAGAAGCTCAGACAATACTATCTGCTCTCTCAAGGTGTTTGTTGTGATTACTACACCTGATCCAACATGGTTTATATTCACTACAGGAAATCCCTCACATTCATTGAATAATATAGCAGCGCTGTCCTCTTTATCCCTCTGCCATAAACTCATTTTCATCTTAAGGTTAAATAGTTAACTAATGACCACGAATGTTTTACATGAGCCCAATATTTAAAGCAGAAACACAGGAATAAATATCGCATACCCTCGTATTGGTTTGTGGCAGTAAAGATGTCAGCTGTAAATAAAGGGATTTCATGTCATTTCTTCTGTCCCTTTCTATTTCTCTGTGAAGGCACTTCTTATCCATGCCCGCCCTTCTGTTAGCCTCACCGTTACATCTGGCAGAAGCAGCACCACAATTCCCAAATTCGAGAGCGTTTACTATATGAGCAGAATCGCAGTCGTGGTAAAATAGCGGCTCCGAGATAGTCTGTTCTCCGATATAGTCATTCATTTTCGTTATTCTAAAAGAAAGTAGGTGGAAGAAAATTGTGAGAAAATGAGAGAACCCTATGTAAACCTAGGACGCTGAAACAACTTTTTAATAATTGCAGGAGGCGGCTGATTTGATCTCAGCCAATCTACACCTGCCGACTAACGACAAAACCCTAAGTGCAAATATATCTTTCCACACACAGTATACTTCTCGTCAAAGGATGCGAAACATGACCTCAAAAGTAGGACACGCTGTCAGCAATGACCGAGACTAACCTTTATACGGATCCAGCTGTCAAAGTTAACGCCGATTCTGCTCGTCTGGTCTCCGGACAATAAAATTTGCTTTGGCAGGGCAGGGGCCCAGATCTTCTGCCTGCAAATTTGGAGGATCCCTAAAATTATATGACAGTTTAGTTAAGAATTGAAACTTTAATCTGCGACGGGCTTATTAAATGTATTCCAAAAGATATCAAGTAGAGCACATAATCACTTGACGTTTGCGACCAGGCAATAGATGGGTTGTTTATCCAAATTAGAGTGCCTAAAAGAATTGGGTTCCTAAATTTTAAAGGCACTTTTGTCTACACCAAAGTTGGCCGGCGAATGATGAGGATGACCATCCACCAAAGAAATGATTTCCTGTTGGATTTTATTCTAACACGTTTGTGTGGTGGATGATTGTAACGTACTTAAACAACTACCATTGTTTGTTAACTACCATTGTTTATAGGAATCCACTTTTAAAAAAATAGTGATCCACTTGCACATCTAATCATTCGTAATAAAAAGACCAAATACAAAGAAGGTTTACAATAAGTTTATAGGTTGGGATTCATTTTTATAAAGAAAGAAAGTCTTAAAACATATGATTTTATAAAATAATGTTAAGCATAATAATAGTAAGAAGATGTGGATCATTCCATGAAAAGAAAGATTCTTAAGTAGTAAGTTTTTTTAATAAAAGGTTTAATACCTTTAAATTATTTAGACAATCTTAAATACTCAAAGGAATATGAACATTTAATTTAAAGAGAGAAAAAACTAACATATCAGTATTAGTTGTATTTAACATTGGAGATGCTTATTGAAAAGGCCCAACAATAGACTTACAATGAATAAGAAAACGCAAACCACAACGTCAATGTGGATGGGAAGAGAAATGGTAATGAGAGTGATATTTCCACCACTACAATGTCAAATGATGAGAAACCATATTTAACCTTGAATCTAATAAAATACAAAAATGAGCATATTAAATTTTTTATTATTCAAAAAAATTATTATGATAATCTGGATATTAAAAATACATATATATATTTTTTAAATATATACTAAAATAAAATGATAACTATAAAAAAATTTAAAATGAAAAAATATAATTTAACCCTTCAAATGTATTCTCAAAACCCAACAAACAATAACATTGCAAAAAAATATTATAAATCAAAAATAACATGATTACATGATAATTGTGCTATCTTCTAGTACAAAAATGCCCTCATCCATACATATAAAGTGGTTTTATCACCAACTAGAAAGATAATACTCTACCTAATTGACATCACTTAATTATTATATCATATAAAATAGTAAAGATAAGAAATCCATGGTTTAATATCTCCATTCTATATAATGAAATTTAGTTAAAATACTTTCACATATTCAATACATCTCCTCATAAAGAAAAAAAATTAGTTTTAATGTTTCATTTGGTAGCTGCATCCTTGCATTTACATTTGAGAACTAGTAAAACCTTGTATGAAGTTTTAATAATTCAAAATTTTCTTCTATTTTATATCTGATTATTTATATTAAATGTTATTGATGTATGAAGTTTTAATAATTTTTTTTTAAAAAAAATATCACACAAAAATGTCTAAGAACCAATAGGTGGTTTAGGAATGGTTGTTTCTTGTTATAAAACATAGATATGGATATTATAGCATTACACAATTGAATTAAAGTCATAATGATAATGGCTTTAAGTAATTGGAGAGTAGGATGTGTGTCTCTAATGAGAGCATCTTTACGGCTGGCATGGTTGACCCATGTGATGTTATTTGCACTGGTAGTGTGCAGGTTTCTATCAAGGAATGCACCTTGGTTAACACAATTATTATTGTGGATGATTGTTATACTTATAATTATGTGTGTGTGCTTATGGTTACTTATACATTGAGTGTGGTTAAGAAGCTATTAATTTTTATTTTTTGAAACACCACTAATGATATGTGCACCATATTTTATGTTTTTATGGCATAGGTTTCCACTCAAAGTTATGTGTGCATTAGAATAGTGATTTGACAATGGAACATGGTTGGGATGCTCACATGACATCTTAAGATTACTCATGGATATGTTGAGATGAATAGCATGGTGTTCAAGTGGAAACACTTAGGTTATCTTATGCAAAGCGTAATGTGGATTCATAGTTGGTGCATGACTACAACTAGATGTATATGAAGCCTTCTCATATTGTGTTAAAACCAATGTATCCAAGACCATTATTTCATGGTTTTATCTCTATCTGAATGGGATTGATTATGCCTTGTAGATTCTTTCCCAAGACTTGGCCTTTATAGACCATTTTCCTTATCAACTTCAAACCAATTCCCTTAATGTGCTTCTCAAAACTACCAAACAAGGTTGTCGATGAATCAAACTATGATGAATGAAATAGACTCGCAAGGTCTTCTTTCATCATTTTTTATACATCACATGTCATGATTGGTCATGGGGGTACATTGTTATCTAGAATATCAGGTGCTTCAAACTTTGTGCACTCAAATTTGAGGTGCTAAATTTATTTATCCAATATAGAGAGGTCCTACTATAGATTTTACATGATAAAGAAACATCTATCCTTTACTTAAATGAAGTTGTGGTGGATAGGCTCAGAGAGATTAATGTTGTTTTTCATGAGATTTGTTAGCTTCTCCATTATAATATTAGAGCCTTTCTCCTTGGACTAGAGAGTGTCTTTCAACTATTTATTATGGTGTTGGAGATGTTAGATCTCTTTGATCAAGTGCATGCTCTCTTCCATATATTTTGACAAGGACACTTCCATCTAGGAATTATTTACCTTTCTGCTTGCTTTGCCAATGACTGTAATAGACAAAAAAGGGAGCACAAATGTAAATAACACTCAGAAATTATATGAAGAGTATATTTTCTCTAATACCAATGATCCATGCTACAAGGGCCTAGAACTAGGCATGCGGGGTATAATTATTCATTATAGCTAACTCAAAATTATAAAAAGTGAATGCACATAGAAGGATTCAAGAAAAATGTTGAACATACATTCAAATAGAGTGGAAGCCTTATACTTATAGAAATGTAACTTCTATTAAATGAGAAAAGAATAGGTAAATAGTACAAAGGTGTAAAATACTCCAAAAAATATATGAAACTATGCTCCTATGATCAAAAGGGGTAAAACTTCCTATTAATTGACTAGACTAAAGAGTTATTATAGTGTGTGTATGGAAAGGTAGATACTCAAAGCATCCTACTTATACTTATGACTATTTATGTGTTTATGTTTTTTGGCATCAACTCATGGGCCTTTTTCTTTTTTTGGTTGAATTCGCATGCTATGTATTTTTATATAGTAATATAAAATGGGTTACAAAAGCTATCAATTACAATGAATATAGTTATGATTTGTTTCATATTTCTTGTTAGATGGCATTTCAACTTCTAGGTGCATGTTGGCTAACTACACAATTGGATAACTGATAAGTTACAGGCTAACTAGTACCACTTAGTAAGCCACATTTAAATCAAATTGGTATGTGGATGTATTGGATTTAGGAAGGTGTAAACATGCATAGATGATGATAGGATTTGTGAGAAGGATAAGCACATAGGATTGTGAGTAAGTGCACATAAGTCACGTGAGATTACAATCAAGTGTGAGTGTGTTGTGTGGGAATGCAAAAAATAATGTCTCTATTGTGCAAAAGTGTGAGCAAGTGCATAAATGAGAGAAACTACAAATGTGGCATGTGTGACTATGAGGAAGCACAAGTGTACTTTGCAAGGCTATGAGCAAGTTCAAATGTGTCATGTGGGACTTTGAGCAAGCACAAGTTTGTTTCATAATACTATGATAAATAATGAAACTTTTATCATGTGAGGGCATGGTGTATAGAATTACAATCAAGTGTAATTGAAGCACATGGAGCTGGGAACAAGTGTATGAATGGGGCACAAGATAATAAGCAATCTTGGTGCAAGGGAGTGTGAAAGACTACAAATAAAGATGAGTGTGGTTAATATAACTTCAAGAAACCTTGGTAAGGCCATGAGCATGGGTGCATGCAAGAAACAATAGGCTTGGCACAGAGTAGAGCACACATAACTATGAGCAAGCATTAGTAGGCCCATGGCATGAATAAATTCAATGTGAGATGTGTGCAATTTGTGCAAGTGCACAAATGAGCTTTGTACATGATGCAGAAGTTATGCATGAATATTTATTATTTTTTCATATTTTACTATTTAACCAATTTTGACAAGTCTAAATTGTAGATAGGTGCACAATCAAATAAATGAAGGTCAACTTAAGGTTACACATATAATTAAATCTATTTTTTCATTGTTTTATGTCCATAGATCATTCTTGTCTTGAGTTTGAATTTGGTAAATCAAGGTCCTAATTAGGAATAACCAAAGAATTAAAATATGATTTATGGCTATTTCCTCAAAATTTTCCCATTTTTTTCATTTTTCAATGTTTGTAGGTCGATAATGGGTCATTATTAGACTAAATTTAATAAACCAAGATTGTAATTAATAAAATAAAATAATTAAATGTTGATTTTGAGCTACATGGATGCATATTTATCATTATTCATTGTTTGTAGGTCATTATTAAAATAAATTAGTCAATTTTTTATTAGATTGAGTTTGAGTAACTAAAACCATGATAATAAACACAATTTAATATTTTAGATCATAATTAATCGCAATTATAATGTGAAAAAAATATATATATTTATTAAATAAAATTTAAAAATATATCTCTAATCAATAATATATCATGAGATTGGTGTGGGCTTATAAAAATAAATCATATTTAAAAACCATAATTTAGATTGCATAAATATACCTTAAATTCTTAGATATAATACTTAAATACTTCCTAAAACCTTAAAATTCCAAAAGATTCTTATTATGTTACCCTTAAACCTTAAAATTCCTTAAGGTTCATATGTGTAATACTTAAATATTTATGGACATCATATTACCTTAAACCCCTAAAATTATAGAATCCTAATATTTGGCTAAGTATGAATTGAAGAGACCCTTCAATGTTAAAACCAGACATTTGAAACAATTCTTAAGCATCTGCGATGTTATATTTATAAAGTAAAAAAATCGTAAGATTCAATATATTTTTTTAATATTACAAATGCCTTCCATATACTGCAAATATAATTTTCTATTCATCAAATCTTTAAAAAATAGGGTTACAAACTAAGCTATATTCCATACACAATAAGAAAACAATGTTTTCTGAAATAGTTAGGTGAAGCATGGATGATGAACTGTTTTACAGTATCCGTAGACTTTAACACACATCTTTTGACTTTTAAAAAAAGGGTTTAAATTTTCATTTAAAAAAAAGGGGGTTTCGGGAGATCAGTTTCACTCACTAAATATAAATGTATATTTCAAATTAAAATGTTTGACACATTTATGATTATAAAAAATATTGGTAATTTAGAAACTAATAATGATATTTGAGAATTCCTTAAAGAGTATTTAAGTTCTAAGTGTAGGCATCTCATAATCTCATGTAAATTTAGGCATCTCTATTTTCAGGAACAAGTTGCAAATTTAGCCACTGTTTTGGTCTCCCATTATCTAGAACAGTCCTGATCTATACTTCTTATTATGCTGTATTAATAACCCCACTATATTCTTCCTCAGTTGAGGAAAGACCTTTATCAATCCTCTTCTTACTTGAACACGATATTGGACAAAAATTATCGATACAAACATGACCTAAAGTCGAATATCTATCATCTAAATCTCCAACCTAATACGAATCTATAAAACCAGCTATAGAAATGTCTCCCTTGTAAGAGGTTTGTACGCGAAATTGATATGTAACCTGAACATATTCCTAAGTTAAGGGAACAAGTCCGAAATTAGAAAGGTCAAAGTTGGCGAGCATTGAAAAAGAGGATGGATTACAGCAAGAAAGATGCATATAGGAATTTTATACCCATATATATATTTAATAGAAACCCCTTAATTAGATTACAGGGATGGATAATAGATTGTAAAAGTTCATAAATGTGTTTTACAGCAAGAAATACGTACAATAGATTGTGTAGAATGTTCCAAGGCCTCCTAATGATTGGAACAGCTTGTAAAAGCCCTTGGTTCACCAAAATATGGCATCTTTATTGGACAGTGAGAGCTATGAAAGTAATAGAAAAGTATTAACAATATACTTAATAACTATTTATCTCAACATTAGTGAAAAACTAGGAATATACAACTGCATGAGAAAATAGGTCAATACGTTTACTCAGTTTCACTATTACTGATCGATCTCACACATTCATCGACTGTTATAGTCTATACATGTTCCTTAAAATTCTTAGACATGTTTGGAAAGATAGTAGCTTCCAAATACATAGATTTATTTGTATATTCACTATTTAACATTGAAATGTTTATATATTTAGTATTTTCTAATACTTTTTTATGTTAATTTATGAATAATTAACCAAATTTTTCTAATATTGAGTATAACTTGCCTCCGTTTACTTGAGAGTATCTTTCTCTCTCTTAAAAATAGTGAATGATTGTCTCAATCTCCTAGGAGTTGATATGGAAGAGTTTTTTTTTAAATGAAAGGACTAAAATTTTTTATTCTTGAGAAATCATTTTTAAAATTCTGTATGGAATAAGAGTTTTTTTTTCAATAAAAGAATGAAATTTTTTATTTTAAAAAATATTTTTACATATTTCGGTATGGACTATAATGAACAATTATTTTTTGAAGGCTTAGTTTTACTTTGTAAAAATTAAAAATTTGAAATAATAAGAGTTAAAATAGTGGAATATAATGATTTTTTTATTTTTTTTGGGGGCCTACTTTTACCTTGTAAAAATAAAAAAATTGAAATAATAAGAGTTGAAATAGGGGGAAAGAAATGTTTTCCTTACAACAAAAGAGAAATTGAGAAGATGAAAGATAATAAAGTGAACAATATAATATGAAGTTTTAAAAAGGAATTGTAACTCATTCTCCCAATCTCTAGAAATACTAATAAAAATAAATAAATATAAGAAAAGATATAGCTCTTAATGTATATTCATCAATCTACTATTTCTAACCCTAAACATTTATCTTAATTAGTAACAATTAACTATATACATGTAACTTAGTGTATTCCCCAATTAACATCCACCAAACAAATGGTGTTAGTAGCAGTCAATAAAATGGACAGTTATTTTGTTTTTTAATGGAATGTAAAAGAGCACGGATAGCATTGTGGAATATGGTAACTAGGGTCCAAAGTATGTCACAGTTTTCTATACAAGATCACATCAGTTCAAAGTATGCAGCAGTTTTCTACCCAAGATCACATCAATTCTGCATTATCTTCCAAAACACATAAGGTCTCGAGATCCGCCATTGAAATTGTTCACACTTTCTGTAACTTTATTACAACTTATAGGAACAGTTAAAAATCAATCCCAGACAATTTTCCAACATACACATTCTTCTACAAGCTCCTCAATATGAACAAATTCTGTTAAGAATTTGGAAGCCGGTCTTAAAAACACATATGATTGGCGAGGTTAGATCACTTTTTTATTGCTTTGCTTACTCCCTATAGTTTTCTAATTTTTCTATTTTGTAAATTTAAAAAAAAAAATACTATCCACTTAAAAGATTATGAAACTAACCTAATTATGCAATGTAACACCAGAACTGTAATATAGATATCTTATCTTTTGTATCACCTTGGGACAACAGTCGCTTACGCACCTCGAATGTAGTTTTGTCCGATCAAGTTAACTGCCAAAGTTTCTTCTGTAGCTTGGAGCCGCTCTTCTCGAAATTCTGCAGATCCAGCACCTGTAATGGATATTCACAAATACACCCTTGCCAATCTGCTTTGAATTATTTTAATACTGAAACTATGTTTTAGATAACGGATTACTACCTTGCAATGAAGGGCGTGACATACTTTGTCATCAGCGGTGAAAGATGAAGCGGTGAGTATTTGAAGGCCTTCTTCTTCAACTGCAAGGAGAAGCTCAGACAATAGCATCTTCTCTCTCGAGGTGTTTGTTGTGATTACTACACCTGATCCAACATGGTTTACATTCACTACAGGAAATCCCTCACATTCATTGAATAATATAGCAGCGTTTTCCTCTTTATCCCTCCGCCATAAATTCATTTTCATCTTCATGTCATCTCTTTTCTTGGCAAGATCATCCACATTCTCCTGGAGATTGCGGATATACTGTGCGGCTTCTGATAGCTGATCACTAATGGAAGTCTTGCCCTGCACAACAATCCAAGGAAATCTGTATAAAAATCTAATCTAAAAATACTATTTAAGGTTAAATAGTTAACTAATGACCGCCAATGTTTTACATGAGCCCAATATTTAAACCAGAAACACAGGAATAAATATCGCATACCCTCGTATTGCTTTGTGGCAATAAAGATGTCAGCTGTAAATAACGGGATTTCATGTCATTTCTTCTGTCCCTTTCTATTTCTCTGTGAAGGCACTTCTTATCCATGCCCTCCATTCTGTTAGCCTCACCGCTACATCTGGCAGAAGCAGCACCACAATTCCCAAATTCGAGAGTGTTTACTATATGAGCAGAATCGAAGTCCTGGTAAAATAGCGACTCCGATATAATCTGTTCTCCGCTGTGCACATGGTTAACGGGAAGAAATGTGGAAAAGACGGTGGGAAAGTCATTCATTTTTGTTATTCGAAAAGAAAGTAGGTGGAAGAAAATTGTGAGAAAATGAGAGAACCCGATGTAAACCTAAGAAGCCTGAAACAACTTTTTAATAATTGCAGGAGGAGGCGCTTACAATCCCATTGCGGCTGATTTGATCTCAGCCAATCTACGCCTGCCGACCAACGACAAAACCCCAAGTGTAAATATATCTTTCCACACAGCATTTACTCCCCGTCAAAGGATGTGAAACATGACCTCAAAAAATTAAAGTAGGACACTCGTCAGCAATGACCGAGACATCCTACCAGAAATAGTTATACGGATCCAGCTGTCAAATATAACGCCGATTCTGCTTATCTTGTCTCCGTACAATAAAATTTGTTTTGGCAGGGCAGGGGCCCCAGATTTTCTGCCTGCCAAATTTGGCGGATCCCTAAAAGTGTATGACAGTTTAGTTAAGAATTGAACCTTTAATCTGCGACGGGCTTATTAAAATGGAGTGCAAAAGATATCAAGTAGAGCACACAATCACTTGAACAGGCACTTTTGTTTACACCAAAGTTGGCAGGCGGATGATGAGGATGACCATCCACCAAAGAAAGGATTTCCCGTTGGATTTTATTCCAACGCGTTTGTGTGGTGGATGATTGTAACGTACTTAAACAACTACCATTGTTTCCTAACTAATTTCTTTGTTCTTTTTTATAAGAATATGTTATGAATCAAATAATTTTTTTATTTTAAATTTAAAAAATCATATAATATATATATGAATATGATCTACTTGTACATTTATTAAATCATTCATAATAAAACGACAAAATATAAAGAAGGTTTACAATGAAAAAGGTTATCATTAAAATTAATATTTAAAAAGAAAGTCTTAAAATACATTTATCAAATCAAAATGAAGTAAAAGAGCTTACAAAATAATGTTAAGCATTACAATAGTAAGAGGAGGTGGATCAAGGTGGATCATTTTATAAAAAAAAGACTTTCAAGTAGTGAGTTTTTTTAATAGAAGTTTACCACCTCTAAAATATTTAGACAATCTTAAAAAGTTAAAAGAAAAATCACACTAGAGTCCATTCCACACGCATGGATTGTCTATGTTCAAAAGTATGCTCAAAATTATCTATATTGGTTCATATGTTATACAATAAAAGATACTTCCTTGTTGGAATTATGTTTAGTCTATCTCTAAATAATTACCCCATTTCTAACCTAGGTTACCATATAGTGAACCATTGAGGACATGTGAGAATACTTAATGGTGTGTAATTGCATGTTTCAAAGTTTAAAAAGTATAAACCACTTTTATATTAAAGGGGTTATTTTTAAGTGAAAATTATCAAATAATATACATTAAAAATTTTGATCAAATTTTTGACATTGATTTCAATGTGTAGGGATCAAATAGGGATTATATGACGTGAAAATCATGCAAATCCACATCAAAATTTTCATGTTAGAATTTCAAAATTCAAATTTATGTCAATTTGACATAGTATGTAGGCCATAATTTTGAGTGAAACTCTGACTATATTTTTTAGCTTATTTCACTAGTGCTAAGGAAAAATTATATGACACCTTCCCATACTACTCCAAAACCAAATACAAAATATTTATTTTAGTTAACTTAATTATGACTTCAAATAGAATATGAGCCCATTTATGAACAGCACATCAACATAATATCACTCTAAAATGTAATAATCATAATGTGTCTTCATCTATAATTAATCATATCAAATTAATATGAATAGGTTATTTAGTCTCAGTTCATTTCATTCAAATGCAAAGTTATGATCCTAAAAAATATAATTTATAGATTTATAAGAAATGATTTTTCCTAAATCTTTAAAATATTAAAATAAATTCACACCAATTTAAATTAGAACATCTTAAATATTAGTCTTTAACATTTACGTGCCCACTTCATAGATTACCTACATATAAAATTATACTCTAAGATATAAATAAAATAAAAATTATCATATTATCTAAAAACCCAACTAATATCTTTATTCATTATAAACATTAAATATTAATCTTTATTTAAATATAATTATTTTCCTTAAATTACATTAAAAAAACATAACCTTATTTAATTATTTACCATATTTTAAAAATAAACCTTAACTAATAATAATGATTTACACTTTAGAAATATATTAGGTCAAAATATAAGCCCGCGAGTCCTAACACACCCCAAAGGTCATGGGTCACAAAAGTCTCCAGTCATGTCACTATGATTAATAATAATGGAGAGGCCACCATGATATAACAATATTTGCCTTACATAAAATATTCATTTATCGAAATATAACTAGATGCTTGCGGTCACCTTATATCATAAGCTGATATCAACACATCTATATGGATTTTGGATGCGACCAAAAATATGTATCGAAATACATAGTATAATTGATTCAATAAGGAGTCCCTCTATTGCCTATACGGCCACCATAGTCATCGAATATAACTTAAAAATTTCCACATAGCGTCACTAAAGTGTCCCAATTGCCACACAACTACGTAATGGTTTGCACTTCTTACCATACACATGCGCGACCCAAACGTAAGTTCGTTCCCAAACATGAGTTCCCAAGATTCTAGAGAGTTCAACATCACACTCGAGGTAAGCATCACGGCCGTGGCCACTAATATTGATGTGACCACCGAGTGTCCAAGTGACCTTAGTAGATTAAGTGCTTATGGTATATACATGTGGTCAGCGTTCACGGTCCGTGACCACAAATTTCAAATAGAACAGGTTGTATTTTATAATTCAACTGGTTCTCGTATATCTAGCATTTAACGCTGGGCCTTAGTCTACTACATGAATGCGAAGTTTTAGAATTGTATTGGGTATATACAAATTAATAAATCTTTGAAACATCCTTAATATATATAATATGTTGTATAAGTGAAATCAAATATGAACAAAAATAAATTGTATTATCATCATTAGTTAAATAGACTTTTAAAAGGTATATAATATAGAGAAGCAAAAAGTAATTCAAAATTAGAAAATAGGGTTAAGTCATATTTCTCTTAATGATTTAATTAAAACACTTAAGTAAGTTAAATAATATGTATAGGAAAAACTATATAATGGTATTAAAAATCTACACAATTCTCACCAATCTTTCCTCACACCCCTCCCCCTAAACGTAGCTTAAGTGACTATAACAATTATGTCCCAACAACAAACCCTAATGAGGTACCCATGTACACAACGAATCTCTTTAAAATAATCTAGAGAGAAGCCCTACCCCCAAAATTAGAGAGAGAAGGAAGGAACTAAAAGCCCTCTAGAGAATGATGTCAGAGCTGTCTGAACTTGAAGAAGAACCCATAAATGAAGATGATTGGCCTATGTGAAAGGTTTAGTGAATACATTAAAAAAATTGCTCTGAAGTCTAGCAATAGTAGAGATCAATGAATTGCTCATGAATAAGCTCTTGAATGAAATGCATGTGAATCTCGATATTGGTCCATTAATGGACGACTAGATTCTTACAAATATGGATTATGCTTTGATTATCACATAAGATGACTATTAGTCAATTAAAATGGATTCTGAACTTAGTGAGAATGATCTGCACCATGGGGCCTAAGATTGAGGTGCACGGGGGACAACTGAGCTATGGCTATGTAGAGCGAATGTGTAGTATAATATTCAGACATAAACAATAAAAAACATTCAATCAAGTGGAAGTCTTTACTTTCAGGATATGCAACTTATAATCATTAACAAAGGATAGGGAAAAAATATAGAGTACAATGCCAACATTGCATGTATATCAAGTAGATGTGCAGAGCAAGCTAATGATGTTACGATTGTGTGTAATAGCATAAGTCTAGATTCATGCATCATGAACTAGATGCATATGTTAATATTTATAGTCTAGAATACAAGAATAGTCATCATTATTGTTCAGTTACCAAGAAAGATATATGTGATGCTTTGATCTTGTCAAACATGATAGTTGGCAATGGTTAGAATAATTAATGTTTAGGTTGTCAATCGTTTGAATTCAAATATGATATATTTTTTTTCACAGCAATGGTAGATGGATGACTTGGATCATATGGCTTAGGTAGGTCAACACATGGATGTGATGTGGGGCTCAAAAAATCAATAGTTTACGAGTGGATGCCAACTAGGCACGTAGGACTATGAAGCACATAGATAGCACAGGGGACAACAAGTCTACAAGTATGAGGTGTGTGAGGCGACGTGTTGTGATGGGTGCATAAATAAGTGAGTAGGCATAGGAGTTGGCATGGAAGTGTAGGGCACATAGGCAATCTAGTGCATGGTAGTCAGTGAGAAGGCATAGGACTTGACACAGAACTACAAAGTGCAAAGTGTGCAAAACTCAGCTAAAGACTTAAAGCTAGGCAGTGAGCTATGAAGCGTGCATATTGTGATATAGGGTGATCAACATGAAGGAGTCTATGAGTTGGAAGATAACTAGTATCTATCATTTTGATGATCAAGGTCCCTTTTTATAGTATGCAAGTGTACAAGATCTAAATCAGAAGGATGTTGTGTCACTATTGGCTCAAGAAGCGATAGGGTGTAAGGATTGAGAAGCTCCATATTGAATACTAGGTGTATTTCTAATTAATGCGGTATATTAAGAACAAAGGCATTCTCACCAGCAACACATAGAATAGTGTAAGGGCTTGATCTTTTAATGTGGGCTTTTGAATCATTCCTTTTGAAATTATAACTAAACCTTATCACCAAATCAAAATGCATGAGGTGTGCTATGTGAATCATAGTACTCCTTATATTTAACTTGGGCATAAGATAAAATATGCTTAACTTATTAGTGAACAGACTAGATGGGGTGCATAAAATTCTTGACTTTGTCTACTCCCCATTCTTGTGCATGTGACTCAGTGCCTAATGGTGAACGATGACAGATATATAGAGGTGTTGAAGGTTGGAACCCAATACATGTTTAGAATGGACTATGGACAATAGATCTATGGAGTGCCTTGTTGTAGGCATGTTGAATTTATAATAGATTATCATCCCAAGTGTGAGGATGCACACAATTGTACATCAGAAAAGATGAACAAGTGTGAGATTGACCACTTCAGTTTGCCCATCTATTTGAGGGTGAAAGTCCATCTATTGATCTAGCTACATACCCATTAGATCCCATAATTCTTACCAAAAGTGACTAATGAAGCATGGATCATAGTTAAAGATGATGGATGTTGGTAGCCCAAAAAGAACCCAATCATGGTTGAAGAATTCCTGAGTAGTAACATCTGCATAAATGCATTTCTTGCATGCAACCATGATAGCCATCTTGGAGAATTAATCCACTATAATGAACATAGTGTCATATTATTGTTTCATCATGTGTAGCCTAGTCATGAAATACATGCTGATATATTCCCATGCTTTGAATGGAACAAACAGAGGTGTGTAAAGTCCTAGCTTCTTGTTCGTGGGCTTGACGATGTAACAAGGAATGAAAGAATTGATGTGGCACTCCATGTCTGTGTGCATGTGCATCTAGTAGGAATGTGATTACAATGTAATTAGATTCTTTATCACACCAAAGTGTCTTAAGGTCTTAACATAGTGTGCCTCCTAAATAAGTCATTAGTGAGGTGCACTAGAGGGAACACGAAGATGTTCGATCTTGTAAATAAGCTAGTCAGATAACTAGAAATCTGACACTTATTTACCATACACAAGGTTGGCATAAGTCACTATGAAGTCCTAATAAAATGAGTATAGGGGTACCTAATCTATAAAATTGTGGATGAACATGACCAACACCATGATGAGTGTGTGAACTGGAGGTTGACGATGGGAATCTATAGCCTTTTTGTCCTTCCCTTTATTATGCTTGATCACGAGATGGAACTACTACAGGTAAGTCATCCATTTCATGCGGCTCACATTTTTTATCTTATTATGTGACTCCAGGAACTAAAGTGGTTTACATTCCAAATAAACAATGGTCTCCTCTTGAGAATGTAGTATTGCCATTGCTTGATTGCTTACACAATAACACATAGTTCTTTCTCATAGGTGGAGTACCTTTGCACCGTGTTGTTAAACATTTCTGAGTGGTAATCAATCGGATGTCCACGTTGCATGATCACTACCTTGAGTGTGTATTTAGATGCATTAGTTATAATTTAGAAGGTCTGCATAATTTTGGTCATTACAAGAATAAACACTATGCATAGGCATTGTTGAGTGCCTCAAAGGAATGTTATTATGCATGATTCCAATTGAATTTGGTTCTTGCATGTGTTATCTAGGTGAGATCCCAAGAGATGTGCAAGAAACTAAGGATGAACCTACAGTAGAAGTTAGCAAGTCCAAAAAAACTCCTCAATTATGGGTAAGTGCACCAACTTGGGGGACAAAAAGGGCTTACCCGTGGACATGACTTTTATAAAATTTTAGAACTGTGAACTTCTGTAGATAATTAGATATGGTTACACTTAAAATTTAAAGATGGTATAAAAACATGAATTGTATCATATTGAGTCTAGTTTTAAAAAAAACTATTTTTTTAAAAAAATGGTTAAGTATAAATAGGTCAAACATCTAAAATTTTAAGAGGACCTCCTAATTTTTATTAAAAAATTGAATTGTACCATTCTGTGCAACCCACCATTTTTTTAGCATCATTTAATATTGTTATAAACCCTTTGGTGAATATTTAGATTAGCTATTCTAGTGTGTTACGAATTTTTTTAATTTTTTTTATGAGTATTTATTTTATTAATTTTTCAATTAAGTATATCCTAAAAACTGAAAAAAATGGATATTTGTCTGTGCGATCCACCCTGACTACCTCAAAAATAACAAAAAATTGATTTTTTTAAATGTGTGTAGAATTAGGCCTAGTTTGTTATCATATAATATTTTTTACATTTAGATAAATGAAAAATAAATTAGATAATCATGAATAGGCATATATGGGTGAGGCATGTAGTGGCCTAAAAAAGGTGTTGTTAGAAATAAATATAGTTTAAACCCTTAAATATCCCAAAAATATAAAAATCATACTTTAGAAAGAGGATAATGTGCTCATCATAACGATAATATTGTTTTGAATTTTGATGTTGAAATCCATAGTGTATTTGACAATTGAAGTTGAAATTTGTTGGTTTTTCCTAAAACTCTTAGTCTGGGCTATAGATGCATAGTCCCAAGCCTTTGGCTCGAAAATCCAAGACATTTATGAGCCTAAAGGCTCAGCTTAAAATTCAAATTTAAATAATGCTTACATGTTATATATTTTGCACATGTTATATAATGCAATAAATAACATGTATGTGTTTCTTAGACATAAAATGAAAAAAACAAATTTCATGTTTGTTATGGGGGAAAGGTCCCATTAACTATGCATCCTTATAGGGGAAATGTCAAATTTCATATTTCTTATAGGGGAAAAGTCCCATTAGCTCTGAACAGTGAATTAAGGTGCCATAACATCATATTAGACTTTGAAATTTTTACCTCTTTCAATGTCATGTTAACTAATTCTAACTAAGGTTTCAAGGTCTAACACATTATACATTTGATAATATAACTGATTTTATTACAAGAGGTCATAAAATGCATTTTTTAAACCTATGATCAAAACTTAACCTTTAGTGTACCAATCATTGTGCATTAGAGTATCAATACTTGACTCTTACTTGTCAAGATGTGATTGGTTACTTTTAATTTTATAGAATAAATGTTGAACAAGTATTAGATATTACATGTTTAGCTTCTGGTGCACTTTAATATATATGTATACACCAATATATTTCATCAATAGAACACATGTTAACAAAAGCCTTTTTTGACAATTGAAACATGCACAACTATTGGGATCTTTCCTTTAGTAGGGCAAGGATATACCTTACCACCTTACTTGCCTAAAATCCTACTTGCCCTTAAATTTTGTGTTTCTTATTGATATTATCCTACTTGCCTAAAATCCTATCATACCTTTTTGTTGTTTCTTTGATATCTTTGACCAAAACCCTTTATTTATAAATTTTGAACAAATTTGTTTAAGTGGCAAACCCATTGAATTGGACTATTTAGTATAAATAATCTTGTGTAAGTAGAAATAAGAATTGAGATCTTGGTGTAACAATGCATCTCTTTGATATCTATTTCAAGAATGATATCTTACGGAGCCTAATACCTATGAATCATGCCTTGGATTGTCCCAAAAACATTCCTAAAATGTGTTGAATAAAATCCCTTAAGTTTCCTCCAAGGTCACTTAGTGCATCTAATTCAATAGGTGCATTTTGATGTCCCAATTGAAAGTCTAACAAGATATTCTATTGTTACAATTATTCAAGTTTCATTCCCCTAATGTATTCAAATACATTATTTAAATTTTGCCTAAAATGTAGATCTCTTGCGAAAATATGGTTAATCCTCCATTCCATGCACCTCCTTCATCTACCCCTCCATCACACATGGGACAACCATCAACCACTCCATCCATTCCCACGTCATTTGAAGAGTGTGTATTTGACATGGGACTAGTCCTAACCACACCATGGATGTAATAATTGCAAGCTCAAAAACAAGCTAGACAACACTTGATGCTTATCAATACCATAGAGATTTATATCTTACTATGTAATTGAGATGGTAAGATACCAAAGTAGGATGATGGAACTACAATGTATTTACATGTTAAATTGTTAAATATTTTGGTCAAGTTAGGTATGTGTTTTGTTTTGTATAAGATGTGGTTTTGACCTCAACAAACTTGAAATGGTCACATGTATCCATTAGTGATGATGTGGTAATTTATTAAGACGTTGTTTTAAGATGATGTACCTAGTGATGAATGTATAGCTTAGAAAATATCTATTTGCACTAGGGACTTTGTTCAAAACCATTAAAGTATGGTGTAGACCTAGCATCGACCAAGTACAACATATCTATAAGTTATCCCAACTCAAAATCTATTGAACTTATTTAAGATACATTAAACCTGTGACAATGTCCCCTAAATCTGAGACCTGCTTCCCCTCAAGGATGATGTTGAGCAAAGAGACCCAATAATTATTCATGTGGATGATGAATTGTTCACCTCATATAGATGGTTGATCAAAATTGAATACCATTGTGCACCCCTTCACTTAAGGTTTCAAGATTATATATATTTTATACATACATCTTCAATCATCTTGTTCATATTTCATTGTAATAAGCTTAAACCTTATGATGTGGATTATAATAAAGTAGTACATGTCTCATAATTCTTGTTTTGGCTTGGGATTTGAGGTTGAGGCTCGTCCATTGTTGAATTGTGTTCTCTCCTACTTGTAGGACTTAATATGAATGTAAGTTTTGGGATCTCTACAGGTAATTCAAGGTAGAGGGATATAAACAATTTGAATATGTATACATGTAGAAAAATGATAACATTTGGTGCTTGCTTAAAATTTGGATGGGACCTTAAATGTCTCTACATGATGGTTTTTGTATAGTAATGGTAAGTCAGAGGCTCACACCACATGTGTGAATTATTTACTAGACATGAGTTGATTGGATCAATGTCAATCTTTAAACATTATTGGCTTCTATGTATGTATGATAAATTTATGAATAGGCCTTAGTTGGATTGGTTGGCTTGGTGATGGAATATGTCTAAGTATCAAAGATGTGCACATCTAACAACTCTAACACTTCTCTAGGTGTACTAAACCTACACACATAGAAATATTTGATTGGATTGGGTGTTCTGAGGCTTGATAAATTTGATGATTTTAGGATAAGTGATAGTTAGATCTCTAACACAAATATATGTGTGTACAAGATACACACATGCATACATATCTAATTGGATTGGGCCTCACAGGGATCTGATATCTAGCTCTTTAAAGCTTTTCGGACCTGATACCTCTAACAGTGTTGACAAATCTGAGCATATGTGAGGTACACATGGTGATATGTAATTGAATTTAGCCTCCCGAGGCATTATCAACTCTGAAAATTCTAGGACTTGATGCATCTCTGATAGTTTTAACACTTTTGGGTGTATGAGGTACACATGTGGCATAACAAGGTTCAATTATAGGGCCAATTCAATCGAGGAGGCATGGGAGGCTAATTTGAACCCCTTCTTTACATAACTATAAGATCATGATATATTTGATTTGGGTCAAAATTAAGTATGATTCTATTTATCATGAATTAAACCGATTAGTTGATTGGTTCAATTAGGGACGTGATTTGGGAAAAATTGAGCCCCTAAACCAAATTTATGGCCCAATTGATTATATAATCTAGATGCAACATGTATGACTTAAATGACCCTAGTTTCATCAAATATTCATATTCAAATGTAAATATGGCTAATGTCAACCCATTGAACCTAAATTAGAGTCTAGAATGTGATTGAAAGGGCTAAATTAGGTCATGTTTCATGACATGTTGATCATAAACCCTAATTTTATCACTTGAACATTTGTTGTCAGTGTTTTCATGCTCCAGAACAGTAGTGTAGATTCACTTGTAAGTGGAAGTGGGTGTCAAGGCTATTGAAACATGTATAATTTTCCTATATAGACGTGCTTGAAGTGGTGTATTTTCCCCTACTAGTATCGGAGACAAAGTTTCTAGTTGGAGGTCAAGAAGTTGTCTCTTCACTACCAAAACTTTGCATTTTAGGACCCTTTACTACAACTTCTAACATGCATTTCTCTTAGAAGTGATTTATACTAGATTTGGGGTATAATTAGAGGACTTTCCCACACACATGAGGGACCTTAAAGTTCCTCCATATGACTTAAATTTTTTGTTTTATGCATGCCTAAAGTTAGGCTAAAAATCAGCCTCTTTCTTGTATTGGGAAGGGTGTTCTTGAGCCCAAAATGGGTGGTGGGTTTGTCATCCAGGATAGATGGGAGGTCAAGAACCTGGTCCTAGATATTATTCACCCCTTTAGACATGTTGGTAGTGCTATTTTTCAGTCAACAAGCACCAAAAATTGAGTTCTCAACCTATAGATTCAATTTTGACAACAAATATTGCCAGTGTTTTTGTGTTCTAGAATAATAGTGAAAATTCACTTATGGGTGGAAGTGGGTGTCAAGGTTCTTGGAACATGTGTAATTTTACTATATATGCATACTTGAAGTGGTGGATTTGCACCTACTAGTTTTAGAGGCAAATTTGCTAGTTGGAGGTAGAGGATATTATGGCAAAACTTTTTGTGAGGAGCAGAAAGATGGATCAATTATTCCAATCCACTGAACTTGTACCCACAAAACCTCTTTGCACACAACATATAAATTTAACATAATGCAATGACAATCATGATAACTAAATGTATGTCTTCCCTACTTCAAGTGTTGAAGGTGGCTTGGAGGTTGAGGCAAGTCTATGGCAGGATATATGGCCAAACATCAATATTATATGTGTGAGAGTAGGGTCAAGAGTGAGAAATAAGGTCATAGGGGAAAAATAATCTTTAATAACATGAATTAGGACTAGTAGGCCTTATAGTCCTACTTGGGCAAAAGTGGAAAATAGGTACAAGGAATACTTGGGGCCTTCAATGAAAAGGTCAAATTGGTATGTTTAAGATATCATGAGTATGTTTTTAGAAAAATAAGATCAGTGGGAAGGTCAAATTGGTCCTTTGGAGAGTATGTACAGGGCATGGAAAACCTTATATTAACGAGCTTCAGGCATTTTAAAGAGGTTTAACCATGGAAATTTAATGAAACTTTGTAATCTTGCTCCCCTAATCATATACAAAGTGAATCAAAAGGTTTTAACTTGAGATTGTACGAATGTGTATGGATTCTAGGACTGAAGGTTTGGAATAGGGCTAATTAGGCCTAAATGAGGGTAGGCCAATGAAAGACGTGATTGTTAGATGTGGAGTTAGGCTATGAAATTTGACATTGACATGAAAAATAATAGAGTTTACCTATAAATGTCCTTATAATCTCTTGAAAAATCATAACATTTTCATACAAGGCAAAATATAGTAAAAAAAAGGCTACAAGCCTTGAGAGAGCATTATGTCCATAAGGTGTGGAATGAGAGCATGTTATTTTTTGAGTACTTGAAGGGAATTATACCAAGTATGTTATGATAATCTAAGACCATATGTGACAACAAGTTGATCTCTTGAAACATAGACCAAGATTTGGTGCTTGAGACCCAAAGAAGGTGCCTAGGAGGAAACTAGAAAGAGATTGAGAGGAAATTTGTGAATGAGACATGAATTGAATGAGGTAAAATATGTATGGACAGAGATCAATTCCATCAAGGAGGTGCTACTAAAAGTATAAGGAATAAGTACTAGGTGTAAGAATCCCAATTAAGTCCAAAGAGTCAAAAGAGGAGTTAGCTTATGAAATAAGATTTAAATCAAACCATAGCAAGTGGATGTCTGATTTGCAATATTATCCTAAAAAACCATAGCATAAAAAACCATATAATAACACAACAAACCATAACAAACCATAGACAGTGAAATTTAGTTGGGTCTTAATTTCCTATAAGGGTCTGATTTGCAACATTATCCTAACAAGTTATTCTTAATCTCATAACATTTATAATCCTTAAGAATACTTCAAAACCAATCATTTATAATACTCTAAACACAAGTGATTCAAACAAGATTTACTTCATTGGTTTTCTTAAATATTTATGTACAAAATGAGAATATCATGTATGAAATTCATATATAGGCATACAATGTCAATGATACATGCATTGCCATATAGGCATACAAAAAATTACATCATGTATAACAACATAGTATCTAATATCAAGTGAATACATCATATATACATGTACAATGCCAAAAATGCATACATTGCCATATATGGATACAAAAAAGTACATCATGTACAATATCCTAATCATCAAATAGTCTCCCTCTCTTTGCCTTCTTCAAAGAAGACTCTCCTTGGGATGCCTTGCTTTTAGATGGAGATATCCCAAATTCCTTAGATTGCTCCAAGGTTTGACTGTAGGTACTACGCTCATAGCTCGCTTGTAGCTGAACCTATTCAAATGCAAAAATTATTATAAAATTAATAAGTATACATGAAACCAAGTTTTAAAAACTCATGTTTTAAACGATAATAAAAAAAATCATTTAAACATGCACTAACCGCAATCTCATGGTCCTCCTCAATTTGTCATTGACGCTCGACTAGGTCAATACCAGGTTCAATTACACGAACAGGTGTGTCAAATGATGAAGAAACATGAGGAGATGCCACATTAGTCATATGAATCAGACTATCAAATGTCATATGACAACCCTACATACATAATGAATTTATGCATATAAGTTATATTTGCCAAAGTATATAGTAAAATTATTAAAACAAAAGTACTAAATTACAAGTGAATATATATACCTTGGTGAGTGCCTATGTAGATGACATTGTAGCAATAATTCTCGAGTCTGTCTTGACTCGTAATGATGGAGGAGTGTCCACCCTAGTCATCAGCTAAACAAACAACCTAATAATTAATAACTTGGGCAATTTATTGATTAAACAAATTTCTAACAAACTTAGTCTTGCATACAGTCCAAGATTCAACTATAGTCCAGGCATTTTATTCTTTTGGCATAAAGTTCTATGGAAGGTTAACTAAGGAACATGCATAAGATTGTTGAGAATAATTTTTTTAGGAATTTAATTGGTCCAGAAGTGGTAAAATCCTATTTGTCCATAGTCCTTGTTCTTGGAAAATGTAGTCATACTAAAATGCAATTTATACAACTTGAGCATGACTTCTGACACCCAAACCATAGGTCTCTCTTACTCACTTACACAACCCACTTAGGCATGTTTTCACTATTTCCTAGTCTTTTTAAGCCTTCTAGGCTCAGCCTCTATTGTCCTAAACTCCTCTCCTAGGCACAAATCTATCCTCCAGGGTCCCTTTCCCCCTAGACAATAGTGCCATAAGTTGGACTATAGTGTTGGGACCTAGGGTGTCCACTTTCCAATGCTATTATCCAAGTCCACAATAGTCTCAAATGGTAATATTTTCTTGAATCCTTATCTTTTCCCTTATCAGCCTAATGTGAGTTCATCTAACCCAGGATCACTAGTTTCCATATAAAAGCCCATTCAAAGGTTATTTAGAAATGTTGGCAATCATTCAAAAGGCACAAGATAGAAATATCCTAAATCACACTCAAAAAAATATTTCTATTCTCTGCATACAACAAACCACTATTATTTCTATCCTATCAAATCTCCTGCACTAGCCACGAGTCATCTCAAGCTTGCCCAAATTTTCATACACTTGTATTGCATACACAAGATTGCACAATACACATTCAAATTGGGAGAACTACATTGGCCTTGATCCCTCTTGAGAGTATTGGTATGTAGGCAGCGTACCCACACATGGGGTTTGATCACATGTTTAGAGCATATTACACACTAATCCCTTTTTTCAGTTAGATTGGAGATCACCTATCAAGCATGAAGAGGAACTAGGATCCTTGAAGACAAAATAAATTACACATAAAACTTTGTGAAAAACTAGGACTCGATATTTTAGGTACAGGGTCTCTCAAAGTAGATGAATAGAACCTACAAAGCTCAGAAATCTCAAATACTAAGGAATACAATGCCAAAACTTAGACTACAGTGCTAGACCTGTAAGTGTATCATTTCTATTTCTCTTTTTTTTCAATTAGAAAATAGACTCCTAAATCCTATTTCCAATAGTCTGCCTAGCTAGATCAGCAATTTGCAACCTTTATCTCCTCCATCTCAGCTCAAACTCAGCTAAGTTTTAATCTCTATCCCCTTATTTGCTATTTTTAGAAATCAATTAAGCACTTCCAGATTCAATAAATCAGTAGGTTAATTAGGGCATTTTTATTTACTAATTTTCTCCTTAATCTAGACCCCTTTACTATTTAGGAAATTAAATCTATAGTTTTTCAAATTCAGTAAAACATTTGGTGAACTCGACTTACTTTGAATTTTCACACAAAAACCCTAGAAACCCTAGGGCTAATAGTTTTTGATTTTTTGAAATATTTTCCTAACTTTTCTTAAATTTAAAAATTAAAAAAACTAATAATTAATTAAAATATTTTCAATAATTCACTAAAACCCTAGTTCTCACATACTAGGTCCTATTTGCATACAAACACTTTCAAACCACTAGCAAAAATATATTCCTAATTTTATAAATATTTTTTAGATTTTTCCTAAAATTTTCAAGCTCAATTATACAAATTTATAATAAAATTTTCAAAATATTACATTAATTTTGAAAAATTCATTTCAAAGCCTTAGTTACATCAACTAACTCCTAGTAATTTTGAAGTAATATTCCACTTATTTTTTACAAATTTTGAGTGAATATTAAAAAATAAAAATAAAAACGCTTCAAATTTCAAAAATTCATAGTAAATTCCAAAAAAATTATTTGTCTCAAAACCCTAGTTACATCTACTAGGTCCCATTCAACCAAGTAATTTCTCATCTTTTTTTAAATTTTATCTTGCATACTTAGCTCAGAAAATCAATTTCAAATTCAAAAGTTCATAGTATTTTGCAACTAATATTTTAAAAAATCCCTAGTTGCATATACTCATCCCTATTTTGCATTTTGAGATATCACCTTACATACTTGGAGTTCGATATCCTTTTTATGCATATTCTAGTGAATTGTTTAAATTATTTTTATGTAATATACTATGTTATTTTCCAAATTGTTTTCCTTATTCCATCTAAACTCCTTGCATCTCTTCCTTTGAGACAGAGTGCAAGACTTAGTGGCAACCCTCCTAAATTCAACCAAATTCCTACAACCCATTCCTATAACATGGATAAACAATTAACTCAGGACCCTATTATAGATTTTACACATCCAAATTACACTAATTTCAATGAACATGATTATGATAATGAGCAATATGAGAATAATAATGATGAGACACATACTGATGCTCATGTTCTATCACATTGGACTATCGATCCACTTCCACCCATTGTTGACAATGAAGTTGTACTCAACAAAGATTTGATTTTACAAAATTTTAGAGGACTCAGGGAACGACCCCACAATCATGATAACATTTTTAAATCTATCATAGAACTATATAAGGCCAAACAAATTGAGTCTTCTCAAACTACAGAGCCACCAGTTTCACATGACACTATGGAGGAAACTATGTCACAACAACCCCTATAGTAGCCCAGCCTTCTTATGTGCCACCAGTTGTAGCTGGTACATCCCTATCTCCTGATGTGGTATCCCTTATGCAAGAGATTTGATCTCTTCAATACAAGGTGTGACATCTTGAGCAAGGTACCACTAGATCTACATAGGGATTGGACTCCTTCACTCTATTGCATACACCTTTGGCATGACATCACCCTTGCCACCTATATTTGTATAACCTAAGATGACTCTTTACGATGGCAAGGGTGATCTAGAGACACATTTGAGATCCTTTCATGTATCATGTTTATATTATGTACCAAATGATTGGCTATTAACTAAATTATTTTCAAGGAGCCTCAAGGATTATACATTACAATGGTTTTATAGTATACCAAATCAGTCGATTAATGCATTCAATCCTCTTGCCAACATGTTCCTAGCACATTTTAGTGTTAATATTTGTGATAAGGTTTTATATGCCTAAATTACACAATAAAAACAAAAATCAAATGATCCTCTCACCAAGTATGTTCTTAGATACAAGACCATATTGTCTAAGATGACTAGCCCTACAGTAAATCAAGATTTATATGACCTCTTAAAATAGAGTCTTCTATTAGTTTTGCATGAAATAATCATGTTCAAACATTTCTCTTCTTTCACTGAATTGTGTCACACTTTAAAAGAAAGAGAAATTAAACTCATTTTAATGGGAAAACTTAAGTACACAAGTGTACCAGATACAACTAATAAGAGTAACAACAAAGCCCCATATAAGTTCAAATGCAATGATAGTAAAGGAACAATTCAGTAGATAGTTAATGTGGCTTTAGATCCCTCACAGAGAGTCACTTTATCATCACCTCCTTGATGACCTTTTAAAAATCTCCCAGTTCCTCCAGCCAGAGTTATACAGTAGTTATTAGAATGTAACATCATATCTCTTCCTCCTATCAAATAAATTGATCCAACAAAGCCTCTTCTATAAGGATATGACCAGAATACATTTTATGACTATCATAGGTCACCAGGCCATACTATAAATAAATGCATTAGTCTTAGGCATAAGATACAACATCTAATTGATGGCAATCAAATTGATCTAGGCACTTTAGCTGAGCCTTCTCTAGCCAAACTAACAGAAGATAAGTCACTCAAAATATTTTTAGATCCATTTTCATAGCATGGCAAGTTAAAGACATAGGAAACATTAGGTGTACATCATGCATATCAGACACATCCTCCACCAGTTACATATAAGGCATCGGTAGCTGATTCAAATCCATTGAGCCACATGATTGGTACTTTTCATTCTAAATTTTCAATTTGGCCTTCCATCTCTTTTTCTGAGTAGGATATTATTGAGGATGACACAAATAATCATGCACTCTTGATTAGAGTTTTTATTCATGGTCATCCCATTCACATTGTTATATTTGATAATGGATCCAACATTAACATGTGTACTATGACACTACTATAACACTTGGGTTATATAGAGCAAGATATTAATCCAATAAATATAGTTATTAGTGGTTTCAATGGACATAATTAGACTACATTGGTTGAGATCCTAATTCTTCTATAGGTTAGTCCTACACACATGACCACTTCATTTACTGTAGTTCATAGCACAGGGATTTTTGACATGTTACTTGGTAGACCTTGGATACACAAACTCTAATAAGTTATATCTAAAATACATTGATGCATGGAATTTATTCATGCTAATCAAGTTATCACAGTTACTAGAGTTCTATATGAGTTACTGCTTTTGGTTTTAGAACAAGTTTTAGTTTCAGAGCTAGTTTTAGTTCCATTACCAGTTCTAGCTCTACCACTAGTTTTTTCTCTAATTTAGCATCAAACATAGATATGATATCCATCACCAGTATAGAGGTTTCATACACCTCCATAGCTTCAATATTCTAGATAGATTCTAACTATAGTATTCACACCTAGAGCAGTTTCATTGAGATCTCATGCATCTACACATAGAGCACATGTTCAACAAGTTTTCCTACTTCTATATGGGTCCATAAGAGCCCTATAGATGCATCCACTTCTCAGAATTATAGAGGGTCCCCAAAGTTAGTTTCTAATTTAGATATTTTATAACATTTATAGCATATATAGCTTTTAGAGCCATAGTCTCAACATTTCCATCGTGCTTCATGATCATGCACAATTCTATTCCTTGATACAAGACACCATGATAGGGAGTCTCACATGAGACTCCTTGATTAGTATCATTCTTTCCATTATTGATTGTACATAGTTTCCTCTGCTTGATTGTACATATCTCAAAAATTTAAAAATATAAAAAATATATAATATTTCAAAAATACACAAACATGTCAATTATATGCATCATCTATGTTTTACATTACTAACCATTATACGAGACTTAAATTATGTTATTCTATGCTATTGTTTATCAATTTATTTATATTAATAGGATTCATTTGATCTTCTTTGAGTGTTTTTAGTGCATCCAGATCCTTGATTGCTTCACTCCATCCATCGAGGGGGCATCTTACTTCTACATTCCAGCTACATATCGATACATCTACCTACTGGGGGAATCCTCTACAAGACTACACCATCTAGGTTATGTCATTATTACACTATACACTCTATACATCTTGTTATAGTATGTTCCTTAATTTCTTATATAGATATCACATCAACATCTATTAGCATATATCACACTTTTGTATTTCATAGCATATACATTAGCCTTATAGTACATATCTTGTATACTCTTGCTTCCTGCTTTCCATAGTTAGATGCATGTTTATATTTCTAGTAATTTGCATGATTATACTCTTCACTTTGATTAACTAGATGTGTTTACATTTTCTAGTTCCTATTTTCTTCTTGCTTGTTGTTTAGGACATTTGCCAATGTCCTTTATTCTTGTCTATATGTGTGTGCCTTTCTACACTTGCCAATGTCTTTTATGTGTGCCTTTCATGTGC
The DNA here is from genome assembly GCA_037957365.1 of Torreya grandis. Classification (NCBI taxonomy): domain Eukaryota; kingdom Viridiplantae; phylum Streptophyta; class Pinopsida; order Cupressales; family Taxaceae; genus Torreya; species Torreya grandis. Next base: position 1,543,559 of record JARHVA010003959.1, read on the forward strand.
TTGTGGCCCTTGTGCCAATCTTTTCTTGTTCCCATTGTGTGTGTATGTAGTATTTAAACATGCCTTGTATGCTTATTTGGCCCCTTGGCCACCCTTACATGTTTCTTGCTTCTTGTTTTGTATGTTTGTTGCTTGATTGCTTATCTTTTTGTGCAATGACATGATTCCAATCATGCATTTACCTTGATTTTTGGATTCCATGATAGACAACATTCTCCATTCCTCCATACCACTAACAACTAACAACTAAAAACTAACATTTCAAATTCTAGTTTACTCTTATGCACATGCTATTATATTGTTATATCTATCTAGGTATACCCCTGTGGATCTAACAATATCTCTCTACAACTTGTGATACATCTTGACATAATGTATATCAAAGCTATATCAAATGTTTTCATAGATTAACACACTTGTAGGGCTTCTTCTTCTGAGTTCAATCATTATAGGGTCTTCATTCCTACCCTTAGAAGAGGGGGAAACAAATAGGGGTTTTGTCATAGAGATCAGAGCTCTTAATGATAAAAAAGTAGTTTTAGAATAGTACAGTCTAGAATCCAGAACTCAACACAGGCAAACCAAACTAGGTAGATAACAGAGAATCTAGATTAGTCATCAATTTTGTCTCTAGACAACAATGCCAAAAATGGTACTACAAAATTGGACCCCGAAGTGTCTAATTTTTGGTGCTATTGTCCAAACAATAGAATATTTAGTTTTTCTAGAATCAGGGAGAGAGGTGAGTTCAGTCATAGTTTTTCTAGTACAATTTAGTCTAGAAATCAATAGTTTTCATCACTTATTTTTTGTAGATAATCTATATACAGGGGGCATCATGCATGGTATGAGGGTTTCTATTTCTAGTTCAAACATGGTAGTTGATACAACTTTTAGTTTAGAATCTATGTTCTAGACACCAGTTATTGGGGGTAATGTGCATCACACATGGGCCTTCTCTATTTCTAAGTTTATTGTATTTTGTCACACATTCCCAGTAGTTGTGTGCCTTAATCCATCTGCAGGTGGTTGACATCACATTCAAGTAAAATTTCATATAAGTTTTCTTGCCATGTACCTGAATTCTCAAGTGGCTTGATTCTAGTTTTAAGAGGGGCTTTTATATAAGTCCAATCTCCATCTTTTGAAGTGGCCAGTAGTAGCCTAGTTTCTAGTTTACATTCAACTATCCATGCCAACATTGTCAGATCTCATCACATTCAGGGGCTCCATAATCCATCTCATATGACAATCATCTATACTAATATTTTCTCATTCAAATTCACATCTCAGGGCAATGATGGAGCTAAAAGACTAGTTAGCCTTTGTATTCTTGAGCCACATGTTCAAATGGATTAGACACAAGGTCTAGACATTGATTAACACATGCATGATTCTTTAACTTCACATAGTTGGTGATGATGGAGCCAAAGGCCCTGCTTTTGTATTCTTGAGCCAACTTCTAGGGGATTGAGTACTCAATGTATTCATTGATATAACTCTTGGTTCAACATACTTCTAGCATCACCCAGTACAACCTAGTTCAACATATTGAAAAATACTTGAACCAAATTTTCAAGTAAAATTTAAGTCCCCTTTGGTTGGTTGTAACCAAGGGTTAAAATCCCATATGACCAAGGGCATCAAGATTAGGTGAGCTAGAAGCAGTCTTGGCAGAAATAATTGATTGGTTTGTAATAAAACTTTTGGTGAGGAGCAGAAAGATGGATCAATTATGCCAAACCACCAAACTTGTACCTGCAAATCCTCTTTTCACATAACATATAAATTTAACATAATGCAATGACAATTATGATAACAAAATGTATGGATTCCCTACTTCAAGTGTTAAAGGTGGTTTGGAGGTTGGGAAAAGTCTATGGAAGGAGATATGGTCAAACATCAATATTATATGTTTGAGAGTGGGGTCAAGATTGAGAAATAAGATCACAGGGGAAAAATAATCTTTAAGAACATGAATCAGGCCTAGTATGCCTTATAGTCCTACTTGGGCAAAAGTGGAAAATAGGTACAAGGAATACTTGGGTCCTTCGATGAAAAGGTCGAATTGGTATGTTTTAGATATCATAAGTATGTTTTCAAAAAAATAAGATCAGTGAGAAGTTCAAATTGGTCCTTTGGAGAGTATGTATAGGGCATCGAAAACCCTAGATTAAAGAGCTTCAAGCATTTTTGAGATATTTAACCATGGGAATTATAATGAAACTTGTAATATTGATCCCATATACATATAAAAAGTGAATCAAAATGTTTTAACTCGAGATTGTATGGATGTGTATGGATTATAGGACTAAAGGTTTGGAATATGGCTAATTAGGCCTAAATGAGGGTAGGCCAATGAAAGAAGTGATAGTTAGAGGTGAATTTGGGATATGAAATTTGAAATAGACATGAAAAATAATAGAGTGTACCTATAAATGCCCTTATAATATCTTGAGAAATCATAACATTTTCGTACAAGGCAAAATACAGTAAAAAAAAGGCTACAAGCCTTGAGAGAGCATTATGTCCATAAAGTGTGGAATGAGAGAATGGAATTTTTTGAGTACTTGAAAGGTATTATACCAAGTATGTTACGATCATCTAAGACCATATGTGATAACAAGTTGATCTCTTGAAACATAGACCAAGATTTGATGCTTGAGACCCAAAGAAGGTGCTTAGTAAAAAACTAGAAAGAGATTGAGAGGAAACTTATGAATGAGACATGAATGGAATGAGGTAAAATATGTATGGAAAGAGATCAATTCCATCAAGGAGGTGATACTAAGAGTATAATGAATAATTATTAGGTGTAAGAAGCCAAATTAAGTCTAAAGAGTCAAAAGAGGAGTTAACTTATGAAATAAGATTCGAATCAAACCATAGCAAGTGAATGTCTAATTTGCAATATTATCCTAAAAAACCATAGCATAGAAAACCATATCATAGCATAGCATAACAAACCATAGAAAACCATAGCAAGTGAATGTCATTTGGGTCTTAATTTATTATAAGCGTCCGATTTGCAACATTATCCTAACAAGTTATCCTCAATCTCATAACATTTATAATCCTTAAGAATACTTCAAAACCAATTATTTATAATAATCTGAACACAAGTGATTCAAACAAGATTCGATTCATTTGTTTTCTTAAATATTCATGTACAAAATAAGAATTCCATGTACTAATGTCATATATAGGCATACAATGTCAATGATACATGCATTGCCATATAGGCATACAAAAAATTACATCATGTCTAACAACATACTATCTAATATCAAATGAATACATCATATATGCATGTACAATGCCAAAAATGTGTACATTTCCATATAGGCATACCAAAAATTACATCATCTACAACATCCTAATTATCAAATAGTATCCCTCTCTTTGCCTTCTTCAAAGAAGACTCTCCTTGGGATGCCCTGCTTTTAGAGGGAGATATCCCAAATGCCTTAGATTTCTCCAAGGTTTGACAGTAGGTATTATGCTCATAGCTCACTTGTAGCCAAACCTATTCAAATACAAAAATTATTATAAAATTAATAAGTATACATGAAACCAAGGTAAAAAAACTCAGGGTTTAAAATATAATAAAAAAATCATTTAAACATGCACTTATCACAATCTCATGGTCCTCTTTAATTTTTCATTGACGCTTGACTGGGTCAATGCCAGGTTCAGCGACATGAACAGGTGTGTCAAATGATGAATAAACATGAGGAGTTTTCACATTAGTTATCTGAATCAGACTATCAAATGTCATATGATAACCTTGCATACATAATACATTTGTTCATATAAGTTATATTTGCCAATGTATATAGTAAAATTATTAAAACAAAAGTACTAAATTATAATTCAAAATTACAAGTAAATATACATACTTTAGTGACTGTCTGTGCAGATGACATTGTAGCAGCAATTCTCGAGTCTGTCTCGACTCATAATTATGGAGGAGTGTCCACCCTAGTCATCAACTAAAAAAATAACCTAATAATTAATAACTTGGGTAATTTATTGATTAAACAAGTTGTTAACAAACTTAGTCTTACAAACAGTCCAAGATTCAACTATAGTCCAAGAATTTTATTCTTTTGCTATAAAGTTTTATGGAAGGCTAACAAAGAAACATGCATAAGAGTGTTGATAATAATATTTTTAGGAATTTAATTGGTTAAGAGGTGGTAAAATCCTATTTGTCCATAGCCCTTGTTATTGGATAATGTAGTAATAATAAAATTCAATTTTTACAACTTGAGAATGACTTGTGACACCCAAACCATAGGTCTCTCTTACTCACTTACACCACCCACTTAGGCATGTTTTCACTATTTCCTAGTCATTTAAAGCCTTCTAGGCTCAGCCTCTATTGTCTCAAACTCCTCTCCCAGGCACAGATCTATCCCCTAGGGTCCCTTTCCCCTGGATAATAGTGCCATAGGTTAGACTATAGTGTTGGGACCTAGGGTGTCCACTTTCCAACGCTATTGTCCAAGTCCACAATAGCCTCAAATGGTAATATTTTATCGAATCCTTATATTTTTCCTTGTCAGCCTAATGTGAGTTCATCTAACCCAAGATCACTAGTTTCCCTATAAAATCCCATTCAAATGTCATTTATAAGGGTTAACAATCATTCAAATTACACAAGATAGAAATATACTAAAGCACACTCAAGCAAATATTCTTATTCTCTACATAAAACTAGTCATTATACCTATCATTTAACCAATCAATAGATTGGTGTCATTTTCTACCAGGGCCAGTGTCCAAAGGGTATACGTAATGATACCATTTGATATTGGAGTTGTACAGTTTAATGTTTGGGGGGTTTTACTTCTACTATGATTTCTAAATCTTAAAAATAGTAAATAACACTCTAATTCTAGTTTGCAGAAAAGTAAATCTAAAAGGTTTACTAACTAAATATCTCCTATGACATTCACACCATCAACATCTAAAAATTAAACATTTGGCATAAGACATTGTGATGTCCTCACTTGATTTTCATGACTGGGTAGGATAGTGTGGTATTTTAGAATCTGAGAATGTTGTATATTATCACTTAGACAACTTTTGACAAATTATGAATATGGAGATAGGCTAACAACCTTTACTTTCTATGAAATTAAAATAAATGCTCTTGAATAAACACAACTCACTTGTAATCAATTTAAATAAATCTTGCATGTAAATGAAACACACTTGCATTAAAAGAAATTTACACTTGCTTTTGAAAAGAAAATTCACACTTATTTTTGAAAAGGAAATTCACACTTTGATTTGAAAAGTAGTCATTCTTGTATCTAAAAAAATAAATTATACTTTGTAGTAAATGAATTATACCTGAATTAAAAAAATACTTCTAAACTATATACTAAAAGTACCAATTTGACCTGATCCTTGGAGAGAAGTGGGCCCTTGTTCCTTCCTCAGAATAGGAACTTCTTTACTCAGTAATAAAAAGAGCTGCTAAACTTTATTTTGTTATAAAAGAAACATATACAAATATGAAATGCTTTTCTAATTTCTAATTAAATAACTTTCTAACTCCTCTCATTTTTCCAACTGATAGCCCCCTAGAATGAGAAGGAGATATGTATTTAAGCACATCTCAACATATATTCACAGAGTACAAAATCTAATGATTAAAATAGCCAAATCTACTTATTGAAAATATATACAATCAAGGAAATAGATCCCATGCTTCTAATAAGGTATTGGAACTGACTCGACAAATAATAAATGGAAAATAACTAATATAAATCTGAAGAGACTTATCGAGTTTTACAAAACAAAATTAAAAATATATCCAAATTATTTTAGGCCATTACCATGAATGGTAATTTATAAAATAATATATCTAAATATAGAAAGTCTAATTATATATAATAGTTATCTTTAGAATCACTATTTCAATTAGTAGGATCTAGTTAGATTTCTTTAGAGAATGCATGGGTGTCTTTAGAGAATTCCTAGACATCTTTGGAGCATCCTATACAAGTTTTTGGAGCACCCTCAGAGCATCTTCAGAACATTAGATCTTTAGAGGTATTTTTCCAAATTATTAAAGTAGTAGCCAAAAAGAGTTGCCAAAACTATTTGATGTCTTCTAAAAAATAATCCTACCATTGGGATGTATTTCTATACACAAAATTTTTCTATTTCATCTTATTTAAACACTATAACAAGATAAAGAATCAGCAATGTATTACATACAAATAAAGGACAAATTGCATTCATTTCCTACCTAGATAAGAGCTTAACTATTAAATGCAATGCAATATATAACCAAAGGTAATACTTTATGAATAGTTTGTATTAGATATAATGAGCTATATGGAATGATCATTAACAAGTGTAGGATGAGATTGAGTCTGAAGAACAATAAATTAAGAAACATTAGCATACTTTAACTATTTTCAGCTATAAGCATTTGAATAATGTTCTTGGTCGACCTACATTCATAAAGTTAATAGTAAGCAGGTGAATAGTGTAGACATATTCTCCATCCCCTTCCCATCATGATTCAATAGTTCATTCATTCCCATATCCATCTCCATATTCTGCCACTCATGCATAGGAAGCTCAAGTAAGTGAGCACCAATAGTTCGAGCATCCAAAGATATAGGAGGATATATCAGTAGAATTAGAAGCTATAAAAGCTAGAATAATACAATAGAAGGTGTAGAAGTAAGTATAAAATAAGATAAGGAGAAGAAAAAGAGTAAGAATTTTTTTTTTGAATAAAAGGAGGAAAAAGAAGAGAAAAAAATAAACAAGCAGAAGAAGCTACACATAAGAAGAAGAAGAAGAAGAAGAAGAAGAAGAAGAAGAAGAAGAAGAAGAAGAAGAAGAAGAATGATGAAGAATAAGAATGATGAAGAAGAATAAGAAGAAATTATTATAAATTAAAGTAATAACTAGAGAATGAGTCATAAGAGGAACAATATAAAAATTTGATGCTGAAAACCAAGGAAGAGTAAGAGAAAAATAAATAGGTCCTACAAAAGCATGAATAATAAATTAAGTAAAAATTTGAGGATCAATTTGCCAAAGATGTTGTGTATAAGGTAGGAAAATTATCTAAAGGTAGAGGTAGTATCCACATCCAATCAAGAGCATGATAAAAATAAAAAGGCTAAAGTCACAGCCCAACCAAAAATAATTTAGGTTAAGTAGGTGTAGATAACTGAAGATCAAAAACCTTCTAGGATGTTAGAAGGCTCCAAATCAACCTAGGGACGTGCAAAAATAAAAAGCCTTATATCATAGGATAATATATATCTAATGGCTATGGTATGTCATATCATCATTGACATAGAGGATAAAATTTACACTCCCTATGGTATAGATCTGACACCACCTAGTAATGATAGTAGTTGTCACTTCTTCACTCACTATGACCATGATATCATATGTTTTCACCAATGTGAACAAGAGATACCTGTAAAATAATATTGAGGGACCTATGGCATCTTAAAAATTAAATTCATTAAAGGTATCTAAATTAGAATATGAAGCAACCCAATTTAAATAGGACAACATATAACTATATCATTAACTCAACAAATCTAGATAAATAGTTGATGAAACATTACCTAAATTTGTCATTCAAATCTTTGATAACAAAGTCGTGTTTGGGAAGATACAAGTCACATTTTTTTTTTTTATAGATTAGTAAGGATTGGCTCACTCTGTAGAAGCTAAAATAGTTTCAAATGAAAATTTAGAACTTAAAGGCACAAATAAAGGTATTTTTTTTACACCATTGAAGAGAAAGATCAAGTTTTATACTATTGTGCTTCAATCTCAACATATGTCCTGAAGTATGATTGATTAGAATCATTAGCTACATAGCACATGGAGTGAAATCAACCTAGATTTCACCAAGGCCAATCAATACAAAAAAATAATTAGGGAGAATTTGGCTAAATCTGAGTAGCTAGATGTCACACTAAATACTTCTCTTGATTCAAGATAAAGGTGATGGAGAAACTACAAACATGGAAAAATGATATTTTATTTAGTAAATTTTATGGCATTCAGATGCAAAGGCATATAGATAGACTAGAGGAGCTAGTTTTATAAATTTGATTAGAAGTGATTCATAGTAGGTCCAACCTCACAATAACATAAGATGTTGGCATCCATGATATAATTGTGTTCCAAGATTTTTTGTGCACTATGATCAATATGGTCCAGGAAGATCTCATCGATTGGAATATTTTCAAGAAGGACTTACTCCATATGGAAATTTTTATCACATAAATCATTAAAGATCCCAAATTCATCCATCCAAACCAACTCCAATAAGATCTCCAAAAAATAAAACTCACTAAATTCACATAGCCAAGCATCCATTCACATAAAATATCTTTGATGACATATTCTTTTGGTATAAATTCATCAACAACAATTCTTAAAACACCATATTCATAGACTCTTTTAGTTAAAAAAACACAAGATTTTCCTCTGCCCTGTCTTTAAGTATTTCAAGATCAAAATTTTGAAATTTTTTAAATTTTTTGTGAGTCGGTAAAAATTAAAAGTGAGACCAGGATGGTAGGAAACCCATAAAGGGTATTTTCCTAGTTATTAGTCTAGTATATTGGTGTCCTACTTAGTTGAAGCCCTAAAAAGGAAGATAAGTAGTATACAAGAAGTGAAAACCTGTAAATGACGCCTTGAGCATTACCAAAAGTAATGTTTTTGGATCAACCCCTCAAAGCATGCAATTCAAATAGCTCAAACACATGGAACACTTCTTGTGGCTTTATCTCAGTATGAGATATTTATTTAAGTCCAAAAATGTGTTGGTAGTATAATTAGGAAAGTAAGATCATAGAGTGTAGATACATTACAATTATGAAATGTATATCTATTTCTATAATGTATATATTTTTGAATGTGTTTTTCCTATGTATGTATCTAAAAATAATGAAAAATATAAAATGACTCCTTTGAGCTATAAATGGAAATACATAATTTAAAGCATCAAAGCTTTGAAAGGTCTATATATAGTAATTATTTGTAAAGTAAAAGGGTTCTAAAATATAATGATTAATAAAGATATTAGATGATTGGTTTTTTTAATGTTTTTTTTGTACTTATTATAGATGTAATGTATACCATGTTTTACTTACATCTATTTTAATTAAATATCATGAAATACCACTTTGTAAAAATTAAATCTACATTTTTTATTGAACATTTTATTTCCAACTAAAATAATAATCTATCTTTCTACAGGTTTTCCTATCTTTTAAATCGGTAGCTTATTCCACATAGAAACATAGAAGTTGAGATTAATTACCCTCAAGGACAAGAACATAAAATAGGGGACATGATTGAATAACACTATTTTACCTATTGTTTAGTCTTGTTCTTTTATATAAAATTGAAACTTTCTAAATAATTAAGTGCAACACTAAAAATTAGATACTATTGTGTTGATTTCATCTTTGGAATTATTCAGAGACCTTTAGTGTGCCTTCATGAATTTAAGAACCCTAGATTTGTGTCATACAGTGATAAATAGATATGAAGGATTAAATAGGGACCTTAACAGTTGGATTAGTTCTAAAACTTAACATCCCACTCTATTGAGCATTACCTACATACTAATACTTTGAAGAGTGATTAAACCTCCATGTAGTTATTCCACCTAAGTGTTTTTTTTTTCAATTATTCTCTTTTTAGTATATGAATGCATCTAAAATCATCTTGTAAATTTGATCATGTAGGAATATATTTGCATAAAATTGGAAAAATATTTGGCTAAACACTAGTTGAATTGCTTAGAACCTGATCTAGGAAGATTAGAGAACTTTTGATAAATGTGCACTTGTATCAATAAGCCTAATGAATTTCAATTTCCAACTATGTAATAAGTTATTTGAATGTGTATTTGTATAAATAGCATCAATATGAAAACATGCTAGGAATCCTAAAAATAGGGAGGCTGACCTTATGGAGGGTTTAATTTTAAAATATGATCCTTGGTAGGATACAAGGAAAATTGATGGATAAGGAAGGATTGATGGTTATGTTTTCCCTATATGTAGTTTTTATCCCCTAAGGAAACATGATGGGATCTAAGTCTAGACTGAAGCATGCATATGCATAGATGTTATTTGTTAGTCATAGATTTTTTTATGTGCAATTGATGATAGATACCATATCAAATAGGCCTTATTTTAGGTTTAGGATATGTCAAGTTTGTGAAATATATGACATTTAAGTGCATAAGTTAGTTAAGGATAGAAATGGGTAAAATTGACATGATCAAGTATTCATGACCAAATTTATGTTACTACATTCCCCACCCCTTCCCCTCCCCTTTTATTCTATAAATGACATTACTATATTAAATGAAAACTATGATTTAGTGTATAAGACACACTTTATCTTTTAGTTATATACTTCAATCATGAAAGGCATCATAAAAATTGGAAAACCCTATAAAACACATAAAGTAGTTATTTCATTCCTTTGAAAACTTAAATTTGAGACCATGAATTTAAAATTTTGAAACATTTCTTGATCTTTAACAATTTTTAGTTTGAAATTAACTTTGTTAAATTTAAAATTACTTGTATTTATATAGTTTGTAACTTTAAATGAGAGTATAGAATGAATACACCTATATATGTGAAGTAAATGCTATTCTGTATGAATTTTCTTTGTGATGATGCTTCCTTTAAGCATTTGGGAATTGGCGCCTCTCTTTAATCACTTGAAAAATATGGTTCCGTAGCTAAACCATTGACAAAAAATTGGGGTGATCAAACCCCGAATTGGATTTTCTCTTTTGAAATGAAAATAATACCCATTGAAGGACATTGAAACTAAATTTAATTATACTAATCTTTGTAACTCAAAAAATGTGAATCATGTTAAAATTTGTAATAGATTTGCACACATAATTTTAGAATACTCAATGAACTCTAGGTCATGCAGTATTCAACTAAACTGAATCATCCACTGTAGATATCTTGTAGATTCAATTACATCATTCTGGTACATAATGGTTCATTATGATATTTTAAAGCATGACCACAAGAGAATGGATTACACCAATTCTCCTATCATGTCCATAGCTAAAAATATGTGGCATAAAACTATATTAGTCCCCCATTGTAATTACAAATTTTGAAAATCTATGTGAATGCTCATTATATTCTACTTGAAACTTTAAAATTGTGTAATTTCTATCTTTTAAACTAAAAAAATGTGCATATGCAATGGCATATGCCCTCATAATATGTGACAATAACTTCTTTTTTTCACATTGTGTAACTTTGAAACTATGAGTGTGCAAATAACTATTTTTTTTTCTATTTTAAATTGTCTTATATCATGGATGACGATCCCACTAAAATGCTTTCTATTTGAGGTGAGGATAACATGGTAATTTTTATATTTTATATAGAACATAAGAGGCAGGGCTTATAGAGTGTATCATTAAATCACAAAAAAAATAGTATCTTAGTAGGGCATGATATGGATTATGGCACTTATTAAAGTCATCAAGCTTAGAAAAAACACAAACAATAGGCAAAAATTATAGAAAAAATAAATCTATAGGACAAGAGCCAAAATCAAGGACACATTCAAATCTCCTAAATAACATGCATAAACATTAGTAATGTCACAAACATGGTAGCTGTTTAAATGTCACATAGACATAAGGCCAAGGGCCAAAGCAAGGACATGTTCAAAAGTCACACAAAATAATAAATATTCCATAAATATGAATAAATTAGGTATATTGAGATAAGGTCCAAGGTCCAACATAATATATAATCCACGTTGTAATCTACTATGTAAAATTATGCAACATTAATGGAACATAGAATTATAAATAATAGTCTAAGGTATGCATATGCCATGTGATCATATCCTAGAAAAGAGAATGTTCATGTACACCATATAAGGTAGATATTTTTTCAATACATGTGTAAATAACTTGAAATATCAATAATAAATGGGTTATATAATAATAACACCTATGTATGATCACCTGCGAATAAGATGCCCCTAACAAAGCAAGGCCAATGTGTAGAGGAGAGTCCAACATCTTAATTTATGAAAATGAATATATGTCCTATATAATAACTCATAGATATATTTTAAATACAAGTGTGACATATAAATAATATGATGAGATTAAAAAATATACTACAAAGGTGTAAACTAGACTACTAGTCATGTTTAGGACCTGATTTTGAATTTTTTTGAAATATTTGAATGTTTTCACACTTTTTTAGAATATATGAATATTTTATTATTATTTTTATAGTATGGAAAATATTAAAAATAAATAATATAGTAAAAATTAGTTGTCTAAAATATAATAAGAGAGACAAATATGTGAAATTTACAATAAGTGTCAATAAAAGAAATGCTCTAGAATAAATTTGAAGTGCCCAGATTTAAGGAATTTGCCCTTTATGGAAAATGAATTGGAAATATTAGAAACTTGTAAGAGACTTAAAAATACATGAAAATAAATAATTATACATTCTCATTTTTTCAAATGTACAGTTGTCAAAAATCTGTCACATGGATGAAATAATTAATGTTGAAAAAAAAATTCACAAAACACTTTAAATTGCATATTGGGAATGCATAATTTATGTAAAATTAAAATAATTAAGGCTCTATTTTTTGGAAATACATATTTTTGGAATAAATAGATGAAATACAATATTTACTAACTAGAACAGTAGTGGTCAACATTTTTTCATGTTATATTTGATTCTGTCCTAGAACTAAAATGATAAAATTCTAGACAAACTATACATGCATGTAGATAAATGTCATTGTTAGAAAGTTTGAACATTATTTGATATCATATATTCTTGGAAGAAAAAATATATGGGCCAAGAGGCAAAAAAAATAAATTAAATTCAAGGGCATATAATAATGGATCAAATGATCATAAAATTAAAATAACATAAAAAGAATATGTTAGAACTCATAAGTTATGTACAATCATATTTTTGTTATTTTTAATCTTTGTAAAAATTTAATGATCAAGGTTGATAAAATAAATAATTTTCATCAATGATCAAATATCTGAGACTCATGTATGTAGATATAATACTCTTCTTCTCCATTTATTGTCTTATCATTATCACCATCATGTGGCATGTGAACTAATTGTCCTTCATGTGAAAATGTAATGCCTTGTTGATCAGGATCTATTTTAGCTTGCATTTTTTATAATCATAATTTTCAAAATGAATAGTATTAAAGATATGAATAAGGTACCCAAACCTTTGTAAGGGTAAATTTGGGACCACAAGTAATTGTAAATATGATGTATATCAAGGATTCTATCCAAGGATTATATAAAAGCTATCAAAATAAGTATAAATAGTATGCAATGATATTTATTTAAGTAAAACAATAAAACCTCTAATGAATATGAATTATAGTTCCAAATTTGAGGGTCAATGTGTCAAATAATAAAATGTATTTTTAAATTAGATAAAATAATAGATAATAAACTCATCATTTTTTTACTATAATCCTTGTAAATGTTTTAATGTTAATTTAGGCACATCATGTTTATGAAAATCTTATAATAATATATCCTCTAGTTTTTTTGAGAGTATATAATGAACCATTGGGAAGGATATAAAACCAATCACTAGATTCTTGTCTTACAATTATATGGAAATATTTTAACAATAAACATCCATCTTTAACCCAATAATAAAAATAATTCACATATTGAGTTAAGTGGTTGGAATGATATCCTTAACCATCAAATAAAGTTAACATAGGCATGATGGATTATTTTAGATAAGGATAATAAAATAAAGTTTGTGTGAGAGGTTAAATTTTGATAATGTTATCATGAATAATAGCACTGCATGATAACATTTTCAAATTGAGAATTAAAACTCACCTTTGGAGATCTCCTATAACATTCATCATAGATATGATAACACTAGTAGGAATTGTTGAAGTTTGAAAAGATGTATTTATGGGTTTTAACTTAGCATTTATTTGAAACACATGAATAATGTATTGATTATCATTATTATTCCATTCAAGACTTAAATAATTTTAAAATGTAGGAAATTTACATCATTGTAAGCAATTGCATGAAGGGACATTCATATCATTTTATTTTTTAAAGGAATACATGATATAATTGTGAATGTCATGGAATTTTTTATCATTGTATAAATAATTATTAGTCACATGTGTATTTAATTAGTTCAATGGAGGGGGATGGGTAGAAACATGTTTACCATCTCAATGATGTCATATCCCACCTTATTGGTTATTAATATCATGGAATACGGTGTCCAATATAAGTCATGGGTGAATAGTGGAAGTGGGATGATGATAATTGTAACATTGGAGTGTAGACAGAGAAATGAATGGTAGCACACATGCCCTTATTTGTCTAACTTTTATTGGTAAGATTTCTATTTGAATATTGAATCAATGATTTTTTTTTAACATTTTGAATTGATTTTATTCGAGATATATCTCATTATAAACATATATAACTCATCTTATTCATAGGTTTTTCTTTATTTAAAAAAGAAATCCATTGAGGATGTTAGTATTTTATATTTTATAACCATATGATTGTGAGAAAGAATGATGAAATTGATTGAATAAAACATAAAACCCTAGAAGTTTAGAACCCTAAGGACTTAGGGTTTGGCATGGTTCAAATAATAAACAAGTTCACCAACTGTTTTATCTAAAATTGAATTAATGTGGTGATTAATTCTTAATTAGATAAATAGAATAAAATAAAGTAGGGTGTTATAAATATAGTTTTAAACAATGAACCAAAGACAAATAAGTAAAATTGACAAAGCTAAATATAAAAAACAAGACTAAACTATGAAAAATATATATGATCTTATCTTTTTTATTCATTATTCAATTGAATAGGAAAACAAAACGTAGAAATAGATAGAACATAGAAAATATAAGAAATTTCTAGAAGCTAACCTTGAGTGCCCTCAAGGATAAGAACATCTAATAGTGGTCAAGATTGACTACTTCTATTTTACCCATTGATTGATCTTGTATTTTTTTACAAAAACTTGGAACTTTTGGAATAGTCTAGTGTGACAGTTAAAATTAAGTCTTTTTTCACTAATTTCATCTTTGAAACTATATAGAGACCTGTTATGTGCCTTCTTGAATTTGAAAACCCTATCTTTGTGACACAAGGAGATAAATTGGTGGGAAGGATTAAAAATAGGTTAGTGGTTGGATTTGTGCTACACTTAAACACCCTAATGTGCTGATTGTTCCCTACATACCAATAATTTGAAGAGGAATCAAACATTCATGTAGTTATTCCACCTATGGGATTTGTATAATTGTGCTCCTTAGACTATATGAATACATCTAGAATCAAATTGAATACTTCTTCATGTGAGAATAGGGATGTATAAAATTAGCTTAATATTTTACTAAGGATAGTTTGATGTGCTTGGAACTTGATCAAGGAAGAGTATGTAACTTTCACTTAATGTGCACTAGTGTCAATAAACCTTGTGAATTAAAATTGATAGTTATGTAATAAGTGACTTGAATATATATTTATAGCAATCTCATCAATCTAACAACATGATATGAATCCTAAAAATAGGGAGGATAACCTTAGGGAGGGTTATAATTGAAAATATGATCATCCGTGGAATAAAACACAATCAAGGGATACGGACAAGATGGACAATCATTATTGTCCATATTTGTTGTTCATGTCTCCTAAGAAAATTTACTAGGGTCTGGGTCTATGCTAGGTCATACAGATGCATAGAGGTCTTTTGTTAATCATAATATTTTTGTGTGCAACACATGATTGATACAAGATAAAATAAGCCATCTCTTAGGCTTAGGGTAGGTCAAATCAATGAAATAGATGTCAATTAAATTCACATGTTAATTTAAAGATTAAAATGAGTAAAACACTTATCATCATGTATTCATGACCAAATTTAGGTTACTACAGTGCCATGATCCATTCAACCACACACATGGTGTTTTCATGAAGTCCATAAGGTGATTAAATTGAGGAGTCTTTTCTATTGTTCTATCCTTAGATATTATGTGTGCTCTATCTTGAATTAAATGGATTTAGTTTAGCATTTAACATGTCGTTCAATCCTTTCCCCAAATTAATGGTATTAGATTGATCTTCTATTAAAAATTATGTCTCCATACTATAATACTGCTTGCCATTGTAAAAATTTGTATTGGGGATTTACTTTCCATTTATATATATGTGGTCCCACAAATTTTCCCTTAGTTGCAACTATCTTTATAAAATCTTCTTCTCAAGAAACTTATGTGCCATCTTTGAATGGATGCCTCCTATATGTATATTTATTTATTTCTGAACAAGTATTTTTTTGCCATTAATTATTGAATCAAAATTGACCCAATCAAATTAAATATTAGATGGTGTTCCATATTATAAGTTTTAGTTTCAAGGTTTTATTGTGGATCCACTTTATTTTACTCACATTTATTTTTTTAAGGCTATAAGGGTCAAATGTTAATGTTGTAGTCCATCTTCATTCTTTTCCTATGAAGTTTAAGATTTCCCATCCTTTTTGGCTAATTTCTATACTATATGTATTTAAGTTTTTTGAGCAACTGTGTTTCTTGTCACAATCCACTTAATTATTATGGACTCTTTTTACAATGCACATGGTGGTAACTTTTTCATTTATGTATTTTAGGGTTATGATCCATCACAACCTTTAATTTATTATTCATTAATTGAATATATTTTTTGTATACCACTAGGTGGATTATGTTTTGCATTTAGATGATTTTATATTATTTTATTAAATGGAGATATTTTCCTTTTGATTAATTATATGGCTTATCATCTCATTTTATAAATGTATATTTATGTGGTTTTATAATGAATCTTAAACTATCAAGATAATCAATTATCAATAGACAAAGCTTCTAAATACAATTATCTGTATTGATTCATATTGAATGACTTTAAATAATTACAAATCCAAACTATGCTTAATAAGCCTCAACTCAGAATTTAGATTTGACATGCAAAAATTTGAAAAAAATTAAATCTAAAAGAAACTTCTATTTTTAACAACTACTATTTATAGTAAGTTTCACATGCAAGTACATGCAACTCTATAAATCTTCCAAAAATTTATAAATGCTAAAATTAACCTATCAAATGAAATTCAACTGAAGTCGACGCCCAGACCTAAAAATATATAATTTCTTAAAATAGAAAATTCTTAAATAAATCGATAAACGGTAATTTCGGACCCTTAGATGATCACGTATAGCCTCCGAAAAATATTGAAATCAGTTCTAAGTGGCTAAGATGACTTAGGACAACATCAAACTTTTCAATATGATCGTTTTGGTAGGTGAAAAAACTCAAATAAAACAATGGATCCAAAATGATAGCCTCCAAAAAATTAACCTAGCTTTATTTATCACTTTATTTTACTAAATGACTTGTGTATAGCTTATTAATGATCACAATTATAATTTCACTTTACAATTACATTTTACTTTAATAACTATGAATCCTTTTTATCTTTCTTTCTTATCATATTTCCCATCCATGTACAAATGGATAATGGTCTTCATTAACCATAATATTATCTTGTATTTATGTCATATAAGCATAACGTTTTAATTACCCATGCATTTAATGTGTCATATATTTAAGTGCATTTAAAGTGAATTTTTTGGACAATAAATTACCGTGATCTATATTTACTATGGACATATATTTGGGGGCTCTTACTTACAATATTTTCACTCATACGAAAACCTAATTGATCATGTGAAATCCCTTAAAACTCATCTCATTTTTGGTATACAATAATATATAAAAAAAAATAACACACGCATAAAACTTATGATAGTATTTCTATGGTTGAAAAAAATAAATAAAAAATATTAATCAATTACTTATTATTTATTAAAATATTAAATATCACCTTCTCCATGATCCAATATGATATCATTATAACATAATATCAATCATAAATAAATGACATATTAATTAGTTCAACTTTAATTAATACTTAACTAAATACTTAAGCCAAAATAAAGCTGAATGAAACATTATATATATAAATATTTTTTAAAAATATTTAAATTTAATATTTATCCTGCAAACATCTTGATGCAAAATGCAAAAATAAACATAAGACATCTAACTGGTAGAAAAATGCAAGAAAAAATATTGTTCCATAGACAGTACCGAAAGATTAGGACACTTATATGTATTTTTTAATACACAGGGACGTTAGAATTATGGTTTTATATATAAGTGAGTGCAATATTATATCGAGGATCAAAATTTTGTTATAATCTAAAAGTGCTTATAGGATTCCCAATGTTTGAATTTCAATAACTGATAGTTTTGTTAAATGTAATTATATATATATATATATATATATATATATATATATATATATATTATTGAAGTTTCACGCACTGTGCATTTTTCTCTTGAAGGAAAACAGGGGAATGTTTTATTTTTTAAAACATTTCATTCCCTTCCTCTATGTTACCACATTATACAACTTAGATTATATTATTGGGTTTTTATTTTACACGATATTTAAGGGTTTCCACATAATTGTATGTACATCGGTTATAACGTAATTGAAAGAGAATATTTTTCATACGTTGAATTTGAAAACACCCTGATTTAAAATGTGACAATATATGGGGTTTAAAGGAGTATTTAATTTATATTTTAATATTTTATATATTTTTCGAAAATATTTCATTTATTTATGTCTTTAATTATTTATTTGTTCATTTTCAGACACTTTTCAATAATTTTTTGAAAAATAATTGAAACTTTAGTTAATTCCAATTTACTATCTAAATATTAGAATAAGTTTCAAAAAGAAAAGGAACATTTTTAGCATTAATTAGATAAAATAAAATTTTATTTAAATTAATTTTATAAAATAAAATTTTATTTAAGTTAATTTTATAAAATAAAATTTTATTTAAGTTAATTTAATAAAATAAAATTGAGATGTTATAATGGTTTCTTTTATGATAACCAAAAAATTATTTATTAGTGTTAATTGCATAACGTTATTTATTTAATAAAATTATGTACAATAGAATATGATACATTAATTTGAATCTAAAATATATCTTTGCAAGTTTGAAGTTATTTAGTACATTTTTATTAGTGATTTCACTAATAACACAATTAGTTTTATAGCTAGTACTTTTGAAATAATTTTGTTGATATATATTTTCAATTTCACAATAAAATAAAGTTAATTTTTACTCCATCAATTCTTGTAGAGGGTAGGGATTGCACACCTCATATTCATAACACAGTAAGGTGCATCCCCATGATGAGAGTATGAGGTATATTATTATTATTATTCATTTAAAATTTTCAATTACATTTAAAAATTTAAAACATTCAATTATATTTTATGAAAAGACAAAAATAATAACTTGAATAAATATTTCTCTCATATCTCATAATTTTAATATTTTTTAAATAATTATAAATTAATATTTAATTTATTATTTAAATTAATTAATTAAAGATTGATGTGACATGACGTTTAATGTTTTTGATATGATGGGATTTATTTATAACATAGTAATTATAGGTTTCCACATGAGGGCATGTGCATCATGAAAGTTTAATTGAAAGTGATTATTTTAATATGGTGTTTTTTTAAAAAAACCATGATAAGGTATGGGATAAAATGAACTATTTGAGAATATGGTACATAAGTTATTTACTTTTATTTTCTAAATACAATATTATGGCACAAAGATTTTCGTTATAGTTTGAAAGTTTTTTTAAAGGGAAAACGAGCCTTCAAAAAGATATATTTGATAGTTGTTCGAAAAGTAATTACGTTTGTTTTAGGTTTAATGTGTTATAGAAGTTTTGCCAAATGTATTGGCACATGAATAATGTATTTTGTAAAATATTTTTTTCTATTATAAAATTGTATATTAAAATTTTATTATAAAATTTATATTTTATATAATATTTAAGGTTTTTGATAAAAATGTTTTTAATATATCAAAATTTAACTAAAAATCAATATTAAAATATTTATCATATATTATAATTGTAATCAATCAGATGCAAAATGTAATATCATACATAAAACAAGTAAATTATTAAAATGTTTTTTTTTTTAAAAAGTGGTCGCGTAAATAAAATACTACTTTTCATTGACTCATATGAATAATTTGTTTTAAATTTAACTAGATTTTAATGCATAAAATATTTAGTTGTTATTTACATTAAAATTGATCTTTATATTATATTGATATATATGAGTTTTATTTTTTCGGTTGAATAAAAGATCAAATAAAGTTTAGTAAAAAATTTTTAGAAAAATTGTGTATGAATATTGTTTCTCAATATTTTGATTATATTGGATGATTTTTTATCAATAAAAAAATGATAAGTAAAATAATAGGACCAAACATTTTAAAAAAGAAAAAATGACTGTTATAAAGAATTTATAAAAACAAAAATTAATAATTATAAAAAAAATCTAAAAATAAATCAAGAAACCGTAATCAATACCAAAAAATTAATTAAATTAGAAAATCAAAATTACAAATAAAAAACCACAAAAAATTAAAAAAAATATATTCTAATTTTAAAACAAATAAATTAATAATTAAATAAAATCTGTAATTATTAAACAACAAATTAAAAAACCTCACATAATATATAATGTTATTATCAAATTAAAAATGACAAAAATAAAATAAAAATATTCTAATTTTTAAACAAATAAATTAATAATTAAATAAAATTCCTAATTATTATTATTAATAAATAACAAATTAAAAAACCTCACATAATATATAATGTTATTGTTATAAAATAAGAAGTCATTGTAACTGCTTTGTTCTGCAACTGTTCTTCTGTTTCCAGCTCTAATGCGTTTAATTTTTTAATGTGCATTATTTCAATATAAAAATTAAAATAAAATAAGAACAAGCTATAGTCATTATATATTATGTGAGGTGTTTTATTTTTTTTTGGTTTATTATTAATAATAATTAGGAAGTTATTCGATTATTAATTTATTTGTTTTAAAATTAAAATATTTTTATTTTATATTTTTGTGGTTCTTTATTTTTAATTTTAATTTTTTAATTTAAATTTTATTTTTTATATTGAAAATATGATCAAAATATTGAGCATCAAAATTCATACATGATTTTTTCCACAACAAATTTACTAATCATATAAACTATGAAAGCATTAAATCTTTAACAAATAAAATTTGTTTGACCTACTTAATAAAGTGGTACTTTATATCTGCTCCCTCAATGTCATATCTTATTAAAAACCTTAATTTTTCAAAAAAAAATTGAGTCATTAAAAACACTTCTTACCTTAAAAAATTCAAAACTTTTTTATTATTATTATTATTATTATTATTATTATTATTATTATTATTATTATTATAAAATGAAAATGTGGTATTTAATATTGTTAAATAATAATAGTGTTATGTTTATATATAAACTTTATATTAAATATTAGTTGTATCTTAATTTTGGTACCACTTTAATATAAAAAAATTCAATGAAAATGGGGTATTTAATATTGTTAAATAACAATAGTTTTATATATATATATATATATATATATATATATAAATTATATCTTAATTTTAATACCACCTTAATATAAGAAAATTGACTTATAATTTGGATGCAAAATTCTGGGTTTATAAATTTTTATCTTCATTTATAACCCTAATGATGATTATGTGAACTTGAGGGTGGGGTGCATTTTAAAATTTAATGGTGAAGTTGTAAATGACATGCTTCTGTTAGAAAAAATTCCAGCTACTTAAGTCAGTCAAAACTTTCCTCTTACAATTTATCGCCGCGGAAAATTTATACGTGCCATTCAATTCTTTGGATTGTAATTAGCTGATTTTTAAGACTAGAAAATCAATCCTGCTTTCTATTTTTAAGATTGTATTTCAATCTAAATAAATAATATAACCTATAGATCACTTATAATCAATTACTATACAGGAGATTTTTAATAAGGAGGAGATTTTATGATTTGTATGAAAGACTATTCTTTCATCTAGCCACTTTCGTGCAAAGTTTTGAGTTCTCAAAGGCACAACAGGATGCATTAAGGTGGTAAGTTTAAGGAGAAAGAATCCAATATGTATTTATGTGATAAAATATGATTATAAAATATCAATTTTAAGATAAAGTTGAAATAATAATTGTTCAATTTATATTATTATTGGATTGTATCAATATTATTAATTAAAAAATAATTATATATATTAATAATTATAAAAATAAGGTTGTCAAATAACTTTAAAAAGTGGAGTTACGATTTTTTTTTGAAAGATTGAGCACTCCTAATTAAAAGTTCAGTTAAAAAGAGGATCAAACATTATCTTGACACCTTAAATTTCATTTCGAAAAGATAATATTAATATGTAATAATTGATTATAACATTAAAAATAGAATATATAAACATTAAGAAATTATTTACAGGTTTTAAACTCAATTTATCTAGTGACAAATTGTTCCAAAATATATTTTATTCTCAAAAAAAAAAACTTCTTTTTTCATACAATATTTTGTTAGAAACTCAAGATGAATTGGAGTTAATTTATCCACTCCTCATGCATGCAAACAGTTAGCTGCAGTTGAACAATCAGTTAGTTTACATACAGTTAGTTAACTAACAGTTAGATATCAGTTAGTTTAAGCTGTTAACAATTAGTTAGTTAAGCAGTTAGAAGATTAGTTAATGATGAGTTAAACAATTAGTTTATTTTCAATTATTTTTGGATTCAAATATATTTAAAGACGCCTTGGGCGCAGCATTGTAAGTAAGGAAAATTGAAGATCAATAAAATTCTTATTTTCTAGAAATTGCTGTAGTAATTGGGTTTTGTTCTTGTTTATTTATTTAAGTTCTTGTTTTTGCATGCTCTCTTTTAGTTTCTATAAATTGGTATCAGACCCTGGTAAGGAAAGAAGCCAAGGAAGAGTGCAACAGACAAGGAGAAGCGCAGATTGGAGAAGTGTGCAGTCAGCAGAAGTGCATAGCAGTCACAGTCAACCGCGTGAAAGAAGACCCAGTAGGGAGTGCAGCGACCGACATCGACAACTAAACCGACGTCGGTCGACAACATTGACCGACCTCGGCAAAGCCCACCGACGTCGGCAATATTCCTGACCGACCTCGGTAGAACAATCGACGTCGGTGACTGTGTGCTAAAACAGTGAACCAAAATTTATTCACTTCAGCAATTGACATGACAGTGAATAACAATATCTCTCAGCCTCAAATTCCCATTTTTAATGGTAAGAATTACGATTTTTGGGCAATTAAGATGAAAACATTGTTTTGCTCACAAGAAGTTTGGGATTTGGTAGAAAGTGGTTTTGTATAACCGCAGGACAAGGCAGCCCATCTAGCATTAACTCGAGCACAAAAGGATGAGCTTAAGGAGAACAGGAAAAAAGATGCAAAAGCATTATTTATAATCCAACAGGGATTAGATGAATCAATTTTTTATAGAGTAGCAGCAGCAACGAGATCTAGAGAGGCATGGAAAATCTTGGAGACTACCTATAAAGGTAATACAAAGGTAAAAATTGCTAAATTGCAATCTCTTAGGTGAAGTTTTGAAAATTTTCAAATGAATGATTCAGATTCTATAGACCAGTTTATGGGTCAAGTGTTGAATATAGTGAATCAAATTAGATCTAATGGAGAAACTATCATAGATCAGAAGATTATAGAAAAAATACTCAGGAGTTTACCCAGTAAATTTGATGAAATAGTTGTAGCTATTGAGGAAACCAAGGATTTGGAACAGTTATTAGTAGATGAATTAATGGGTTCTTTGTTAACACATGAATCCAGAATGAATAGGAATAACAACACTTCTCTTGAGAATGCTTTCAAGTCACAGGTATCATTTGACAGAGGAAGAGGAAGGTCAAACTTCAAAGGAAGAGGCAGAGGCAGAACTGGAAGGAACAATCCAGATCAAGGTAAAAACAGTAATCAAAACTACAGCAGTAGAGGACGTGGCAACAATCACTTCTAGCACAATTCATAGAGGTTTGATAAATCTAATATTCAATGTTATTATTGCAAGAAATATGGACATTATGTAAGTGACTGCAGAAGGAAACAAGGATATGTGGACAAGCAGAATGCTAATTACACAGGTGAATCTAGTTCTAATCTAGGTGAAACTAGTCTATTTCTCACTTGTCATGTTACTCAAGAAAAAGCTAAAGATATTTGGTTCTTAGATAGTGGATGCAGTAATCATATGACAGGAAATAAAGAATTTTCTGCTAGTCTTGATGATTCTGTAAAATCAGAAGTGAAATTAGGTAATGATATCACAGTGGATGTAATGGGTAAAGGAATAATAAATGTTTTGGTAAAGAATGGTGAAAGAAGGTTTATACCTGATGTTTATTTTGTACCTAGACTAAAGCATAATCTTATGAGTATTGGACAGTTAGTACAAAAAGGCTATAGAGTATCCTTTATGGATAATGTTTGCACAATACTGGACAAGTTTCCAAGTGACAAGTTGATAGAAAAAGTGGAGATGACCAAGAATCGGATGTTCCCTCTTCGAATTCAGTGCATCCAAGGAGAAGAGGAAGCCCACTTAAAAACCATGCATATAGATCAATCATGGTTATGGCACTTAAGGTATGGACATTTACATTTTGGAGGTTTGAATTTGTTACAGAAGAAAAATATGGTGAAGGGATTACCACCAATAAAAAAGCCAGGAAGTTCATGTGACAGTTGTATTTTGGTAAAACATCATAGAGAGAGCTTTCCAGTAGGAGGCTCATATAGAGAAAAGGTAATATTGGAGCTAGTCCATAGTGATTTATGTGGACCAATGCAAACTACATCATTTGGAGGTAGTATTTATTTTCTAACCTTCATTGATGACTTTAACAAAAAGACATGGATATATTTTCTCAAAAATAAGTCTGAAGCCTTTGGAAGGTTTAAAGAATTCAATGCTATGGTTGAAAAGCAGAGTGGCCATTATATCAAGGTACTTAGATCAAATAGAGGAGGTGAATATATGTCTATCAATTTCAAGATTTTTGCAGATATCATGGCATCAAAAGGCAATTGACTACAAGGTACACACCACAACAGAATGGTGTAGCAGAAAGGAAGAATAGAACAATCATGGAGATGGTAAGAAGCATGTTGAAGGCCAAATGCTTGCCAAATGAATATTGGGCAGAAGCAGTAGCATGTGTAGTGTATATTCTAAATAGAAGCCCAACAAAGAGTGTTAGAGATCGAATTCCACAAGAAGCGTGGAGTGGTAAGAAATATAGTGTACAACATTTCATAATTTTTGGTTGTGTTGCATATTATCTTATACCATCTAAATTGAGAAGAAAGCTTGATGATAGAGGTGAGAAATGCATTTTTATTGGCTATAGTGAAGAATCAAAGGCTTATAAGTTGTATAACCCTATTTCAAAGCAAGTGATTATTAGCAGAGATGTTGAATTTAAGGAAGAAGAAGCATGGGATGGTAGCACCATCACAATTGGAGCACCAATTCCACAAATTGAAGAAGAATCTGAAGAACAAAATTTTCAAGGAGATCAATCCTCTCCACAAGCAAGAGCAAACAATCCAATAAGAACACTTAGAAGGTTTGAACAAGGTGAATCATCTAGTCATGCATGTCACCCTACTCCAAATTCACAAGTAAGTGATGAATTAGATCCAACTCTCGCTAATTTAAGATCAAGATTGAAAGGTAAGAAAATGAGAAATTTGAATGAGATTTATAATCAAGAAGAAGAAAAATTAGATTTGGTTTCAAATTTTTCTCTTTTCACTCATGATCTTATGTATTATGAAGAAGCAGTTAATAAGGAACATTGGATAAAAGTAATGGATGAAGAGTTGAATGCCATTGAAAGGAATCAAACATGGGATCTAACTATTTTACCTGAAGGTAAGGATTGTATAGGAGTCAAATGGGTTTATAAGACTAAATTTGATGCAGATGGAAATGTTGAAAAGCACAAGGCAAGGTTAGTATCAAAAGGTTTTGCACAAGAACATGGAATTGACTATAATGAAACATTTGCACCAATTACTAGACTAGATACTGTTAGAATTGTTTTATCAATAGTTGCTCAAAATAGTTGGTATGTATATCAAATGGATGTAAAATCAGCTTTCTTGAATGGTTTTCTAGATGAAGAAGTGTATGTAAAACAGCGCACAAGTTATGAAGTACAAGGACATGAAGAAAAAGTCTACAGATTCAAAAAGACTCTTTATGGTCTCAAGCAAGCACCAAGAGCATGGTATAGCAAGATTGATTCATATATGATAAACAATGGATTCAATAGAAGCAATAGTGAGCCTACTTTGTATACAAAAATCAACAAAAAATGTCAGATTTTGATTGTGTGTTTATATGTTGATGATTTGATTTTTACTGAAAATTTGTCTGTAGACACTTTTAAATCAGCAATGAAGAAAGAATTTGAAATGATAGATTTGGGATTAATTAAGTATTTTTTGGGAATAGAAGTTGTACAATCAGAGAAAGAAATTTTTATCTGTCAAACTAAATATGCAAAGGATGTGTTAAGGAGATTTAAGATGCTGAATTGTAAACCAGCACCTACACCAGTTGCTACAGAGACCAAACTTAGCAAAGAAGACCAAGGGTCTAATGTTGATTCTACAACATTCAAAAGACTAGTTGGTAGTTTGATGTATCTTACAGCTACTAGACCAGATATCATGTATGGGGTTAGTTTAATCTCAAGATTCATGGAGTCATCAAAAGACTCACATTGGCAAGTTGGAAAAAGGATATTGAGATATGTGGTAGGAACTATAGAATATGGAATTTTATATTCCACAACTAACGATTTTAGTTTGATTGGTTTTATAAATAGTGATTTTGCAGGTAGTGTTGATGATAGGAAGAGTACTTCTGGACATGTCTTTCTTTTAGGCACAGGTGTGGTCACATGGGCATCCAAAAAGCAACCCATAGTGACACTTTCATCAGCTGAAGCAGAGTATGTAGCAGCCACATCAGCAGAGTGTCATGCAACTTGGATGAGAAGAATATTGAAAGATTTATTACAAGCACAGAAGGAGTCAACATCAATCTTTTGTGACAACAAATCAGCAATTGCATTATCAAAAAATCATGTGTTTCACAAGAGGAGCAAGCACATTGATACAAAACTTCACTTTATCAGAGAGTTAGTGAACAATAGAGAAATCCATCTGGACTTCTGCAGATCTGAAGATCAATTGGCATATATATTTACAAAGGCATTAGCAAAAGAGACCTTTGATTATTTGAGACAAAATTTAGGTATTGTAAATGCTAAAGTTGTAAGTGGTAGAAATTAAGGGGGAGTGTTAGAAACTCAAGATGAACTGGATTTAATTTCTCCACTCCTCATGCATGCAAGCAGTTAGCTGTAGTTGAGCAATCAGTTAGTTTACATTCAGTTAGTTTAAGCTGTTAACAATCAGTTAGTTAAGCAGTTAGAAGATTAGTTAAGGATGAGTTAAACAATTAGTTTATTTTTAGTTATTTTTTTATTCAAATTTATTTAAAGACGCCTTAGGCGCAG
Source organism: Torreya grandis (assembly GCA_037957365.1). Lineage (NCBI taxonomy): Eukaryota > Viridiplantae > Streptophyta > Pinopsida > Cupressales > Taxaceae > Torreya > Torreya grandis. The sequence goes on from JARHVA010003959.1 coordinate 1,571,271, forward strand.
CATTGTAAGCAAGAAAAATTGAATATCAATAAAATTCTTATTTTATAGAAATTGATGTAGCAATTGGGTTCTATTCTTGTTTATTTGTTTAAGTTCTTGTTTTTGCATGCTCTCTTTTAGTTTCTACATATTTTTTGATTGAAACTTCTATATATTTATAAAATATAATATAATACAACACACACACACACACACACACACACACACACACATCAAAGCTTTCTTTCTGTATTTCTATTAATATGACTTTAACTGACAATATATCAACTTAAAATTGCACCAATACAATACACACGCCACATATATAGTTATTCCTAACTTACTGCATTCCTGTTAGACCATCTATTTATATGACTTCAACAAACAATATATGTAATTGAAATTCTACCAATACAGTGCTCTTCTTTCTAATATGTTCATCCCACTACATAATTAGTATTTTAGCTTTTATTTCAACTTATCTCAAGACATAATTTTTGTCTTTTAATAGTTTTGGAATTTCCGTTCATTTTATTTTCAAGTCAATGCGTTTTCTATTGACGTTAAAATTATTATGCGCTTTTCAACATCTAAATAAATAAAAAATAATAATAATTAAATAGAAGGTTTATAACTTCATTTTTTATTTTTATATAAATTTTATTTAATTATTTTTTTATATATTAAGTTTTTTCAGATTTATTATATAATAATATCCAATTAAATTTTAAAAAATTTATATAATTTTATATATATACTGTCCCAAAAAAGAATATCAACTTTCAATTAACTTTGTTGGGAATTACAATTTATAACTGAAACCCTTAAACCACAGTAGAATAAATTGGGAGGCTCATTGCATCCTATCCAAACCTAAGCTAAAGAGTGAGTAAAATAAGAATACCATAATAATTAAGTAAATTGTTTTGACTCCCTTAATTAAGAACCAAAACCCTTTTAACGGAGGGACGGGCCCGAAAAGAAAAAAGAGAGGAAAAAATAAAACAGAGAAAAAAGTTTTCTATGAATAAGAATTATGGCCGAACTCAAAAATATAATAGTCAAATCGGTAGAAGCTAGGGAATTATCTGGGCTTTTACATATTCCCTGGCACTTCAATTGAATATATTTATCATATTTATTGTAAAGGGTAAAATTTAATTAATATGTTAAATATGTAGAGTATTATTGATATGAAAGTGATGAAATTAATCATTTGTAAATTAAAAATTTTAATAGGCATAATTTAAATTTTTGTGAAATTATAATCTACAATATTATTTGATAATTAAAAAAAATTATATAAATTAAATAATTAATTTTATTATTTTTAATAGTTGATATTTTTAATATATTTTTATGTATATTTGGTAACTATTAATTTTTGTATATGAAGATAGATGGGTTTAAAATTTTGCATTTATATTTTACACATTAAATTTAAATTAATAGATAAATTTCAATTCAAGTTTATATTTGGTTATAAATATATTATATTTTTAAAATAAATTTTTTTTCTAAAAATATTTTTTCAATCTTTTAGATGATTACATATAATTTCTGAAATATTTTTAATATGACATTATTCTTTTTGATATATTTATTTTTGTCTGAACAAAATCTCAAAAAGACTTACAAATAAAATTTATGCTCTCTACTAAATATGTGTGTACATTATTTTTCTCTGATTGAAAACAACTCAACACATGTGAGTTGCTTTGATTGTAATAATGCAATTTATTCTTATCAATATTAACTCCCATTCTAAAATACTAATATTTTCTTTTTATTTTAATCCTTTCCAATATACCAAATACCTATTATAATTTACATATTTTGTCTTCACTATCTTCTTATCTAAAACTTGCGATATCTTTTTCTTGTTCTGCTTTGGTCTATGTTGCTTCTAATCCACTACTTTATTTTCTTCCCCTTCATCATATTTTCTATGAAAAATATATAAATATGAAACATTAAATATTAAATAAATATAAAAACTATGTGATAGACTCACCTCATAACTATTATCACTGATTTTCTTTATAATTCTACATGGACCAATATTCTTATATTTCAACTCATACATTCGTTAGAAAAATATCTCTTTTCTAAATTATACTATGACCCAATCTCTTTCTTTAAATACCTTTCATCTTCTTATTACATCTTCTATTGCATTATACTTTACATTTCTTACATGTAGTTTTTATTTTTATATCTTCTTCTAATTGTTATATTTATTTTACAAATGATTCTACGTTGTTGCTATTTGATTCTATAGTTGGTGACTAAAATAAATGTAAAATATCATTAATACTTATGCCATAAACAATTTGTAATGATTATTTTTTTGTTGATCTTCTCATAATTATTATATGCAAACTCAATTTTTGGTAGAGCCAATTCTCATTACTTTGGTTCCTCTCCAACTATACAACTCAACCAATTTTCCAAACCCCTTTTTACTACTTTTATTTTTTTTCTATTTTTAAGTTACATGCACTACTAAATTGTAATCTACTTCTCAGATTCTCCCAAAAAAAAAATGACTTAGAAATTATTTATCCCAATCAAAAATAATAATTTTTGAAACATTGAAGATAATGTTGAAACCAAGAATGATGACTCAAATTTATTTTTAAAAAAAAACAAAAAAAAAAAAACTAGATCCATAATTGCAGGGATGCAAGTTAAGGAATCTATTAAGGTTCCAAGGTTTCAAGCTCACCATCTAAAGTTGAAAATTGTAAGGGGAGAGGAAAAAATGAACTCAAATAAAAATTGATAGACATTTCTCTCTTGTTTCAGATCTAAATGACTTAACATGGCTATCCATCTCAAAGGTTTAATAGAAGTAAATCGCAACGGAGAGTTTTTGTAGGATCTTGTTGGTTGGTTAGCTGGAAGTAGTGGTATTTTTGGATGATTTTTTTATGGTTTTTTGCTAAGTTTTATTGTCCATTTTTTAATTATGTTTGTTGTATGTACAATTTATTATTTGTAGGTTTGAAGTTATGTTCCAAGGGCCACTAATAAAGGTGTTATTTTTTTAGCTTTGAATTTTTTATCTTTAGTTTTGTTGTGCAAGACTTTGAATCCTTTAAAAATCTATTTTTTTACATATATCTAAAAAAATAGTTTTTTGAACATTATATAATCTCACAACATCTTTAAAAATATGTCATTCTAGTGTTATTATTGGTTTTCTTATATAATATAAAATGAACCATTTTAGAAAATCTGTTTGAAATAATAAAAAATAAATCATTACCTCTTTGTATGTTTAACAATCTCAAAACAAAGTTCATATTAAAATTTGTCTAAAATCTTCTTTGAATTGGGAATCATATATATAACCCTGTATTTTATGCATAATCTTTAAAAACATGTCATATCTTGTATCTTGAAATATAATTTTTCACATATTTCTTCATCGTTGACAAAAAATACTTCTCCTCTACTAAAATTATTATCTTATTCTTATTACTGCGATTCTATAATTATCTTAAATATTCTCTATCATAAACCTAACTTTTATAATATAATCATAATAAATAGTATTTATTTCACTTTCTAATAAATTTTTGTAATATTAAACTATCATCCAAAAACTTGTATCACTATCATATAATTATTTAACAACTTCCAATTCAATTCCTTTTTCATCATAGTGGTTAACAATACCACTTGCATACTCAAAACATAATCTACCTAATTATAGAGGGTAAGGCATGCAATAAAATAGAGAAAATCAGTGTACCATATATAATATCTATTTTTTTAATAAATAAAATGGTTATTGAACTAAAAATATAACTAACTAGAGAACCATGTGAACTCTTACATTTTCCTTAAAACTTTAATTGAATATATTTATTTGTATTGTAATGGGTGAAAACTAACAAATATGTTAAAATATGGAGGGTATTATTTATGTGAAAGCCATGAACAACTATAAAAGTAAAAAATTTAACAAGTACAATTAAAATTTTTGTGAAACAACTACTTTTATTTTTTTTCCATGAATATAATAAAATAGTTATATAAGAGATTATAAATGAAAATTAAAATATATTTAAAAAATTATATATATATATATATATATATATATATATATATATATATATTATAATTTTAACTAAAATAGTTGTTATTAAATTTTCATACAAATTTGACAATTGTTATTTTTAATGATTTTGGCATATAAGTTTGGATGGTCCTAAGAATATTTATATGTTATTTAAATATTATTTTAAAATTAATGAATGAATTTTAACTCAATTTTATTCATGTTTGATTACAAAAATATTTTATTTTTAAAATTTAAAAATAAATATCTCAAAAAAACATATTAAAATGCATTTTCCAATTTTTATATTCCAAAAAAATTTAACAATAAAATTATTTTTATTTAGATATTTGTTACAAATCAAAAATTATAACCTCTAAAAAAATAAATATATGCATCTATATTAAACTTTGAAACTATAAATTATAATATCAAAATAATTTTAAAATTAAAAATATATATATTTAAAACTACTAATATCATTTAAAAATATGTGTTGATATTGTCAACTCTTTTTTTTTTTCACTTTACAAAGGTTTTATGTCTTTTTCAATTTTCTCACGCAACTATTTTTTTTAATATTGAACATGTTAAACAATTTTTCTAACTTAAATATTTAATATTTTAGTTATATTATTTTCAACAATATTTTAAATTATTTATATTAAATATTGATAACAAAAATTATTTTATAAAAAATGTAAATTTAAAATATTATTTAATTTAATTATTAAGATAATCAACTCAAATAAATGTTAAAAATAATTCACAATGTATCGAGTTTTAAAAAAATTAAAGAAGAAAATTGTCATAAAAGCTTAAGCAATGTATAGTTAACATCAAAAATATAATTACAAATATTTGGGTTCAGGTTTTGTTGAAATTAAAAAAAGGAATGTGATTTCAATTTCATATATAAAATTTATAACCGCTAAAAATTAAAATATTTTTTATATTATAAATCTGTAATTTTAAGCAAGTGAAAATTATTTTTCACAATGGTTTCACCCTACATAAAATAATAGTTTAGGCAGTAGATAACACAATGATTTTAATGGATATACAAGTTTCTGGGATTCGGTTTCGAAATCTTAGGCTTCTTTGTTTGAATGGGTCTTATGCATTTATCCGCAAATGGGGATTAAAAAAAAAAAAATCATTCATTTGAGCGTGTCAGTGGATACACTTGGTAAATAGTGGATTTAAAGAATAATTGTTTAGAGATGCACAGATGATAGTAGAGGAAATAAAGTCACTGAGTGAGAGATTTTTAATGTGTAGAGAATATTTGAGTTGAAGATTATACAATTGAGATGGTCAAGTACAATAGTATTTCTTATTTAAAAAAAAGTCGGTAATGTAATAAAATGTGCAAAGATCATTTGGAGAGGATGATTTTTAGGTTGGCGTCCATTAAAATTTATGAAAGAAAAAATTTATAATATAATAGATATGAAGAAATATAGTTTCACTTGAATTTATGTAAGGTGATATTTTATGTTATCTCTTTTTATTAGTATATTTATTTTTTTGATTGTATGAGAATTCAAGACATATGTATCATAAATATTTATACTTATTATTATATTATTAAAAATCAATAAACTTAACATTTTTATATATTAATATAAAAATATAATAAATTTTAATCATGTTATTAATAATAATATATATAAAATGTGAAAGATAATATGTAATATATAATGTATATAAATTTCATGTAAAAAACTATGTAAATAATTGTATAGTCAATATTTTGAAATACATCTTTTTATGATATTATACTATTTTTTCCTATAACATATATTTTAAGGATAAATTTGTATAGAAGATTTCAAATTTTGAGGCAAAAATATTACAGTATACAAGAGTATACAGATAAATTTTATAAGTTTTCCATATTATTGGAGCATGATTAAATATAAGAGTAGATAGCTGCAAGGTATGTAAATGGTTTGAAATTTTCTATTCAAGATAAATTAAGCATGCATAAAATACTTTGCATAGAGGAGGCTTATCAATTAGCTTTGAAAATAGAAGAAAAATAAAATAGATAGAATTTCACAAGAACGTCTCTTGATCTAAGAAGAGGTGGATCCCCTCCAAATAGGGGATGAAGTGGTTTAATACCACTAGAGGTGGGTCTAATACCAATAGAAGTGAATCATCACATGATGTATAAATGCAAGATGATAATAGGCAAGAGTTTCAATACAAATTAAAAGGAAGAGGGTTTTAGAGAAGATGAGGTTATGGTGGTAGTAGAGGATGGTTTTAAAATCAGTGTAGATCGTTTATCTATTATAGATGTGGAGAAGAAGGACATGAAGTATTTAAGTGTCCACACTATCAAGATCAAGAGAAGAGGTAAGAATAACCCCCAAGAGTAAATCTAGTTAAGTCTGATATAGAAGAGCAGAATACTGAAGTTGCACAAGTAGATGTTGGAGAGAATATCATGATAAGAAAAACCATGATCGCTCCAAGGAAAGAACATGTTCAGAATATAGAAGGTGGTGATATATGGCTGTGATTAAATATTTTTTGAACAAGATGTAATTTGGGTCGAAAGGTATGCAAAGTAATTATAGATGGTGGTAATTGAAAAAATATGGTTTCCAAAAAAATGATAGAGAAACTAAATTTACAATGTGAAAAACATCCTAGTCTTTATTAGATTTCATGGTTTAAGAAAGGAAATGAATTTAGAGTAGATAAAAGGTGCTTAATCAAGTTTTATATAAGAAAATATTATAATGATGAAATATGGTGTGATGTTATTTTGATGGATACATTCCATGTGTTATTAAGGAGACTGTGGTAATTTGATAGGAAAACAATTCATGATGGAGCAAAGAACACATACACTTTTTTGAAAGATGGTACAAAGGTAGTTTTGTTACCTCTTAAGAAGGAACAAAAAATAGAAAACATGATCTCTACTAAAGAATTTATCTAAGATATGAAGGTAGAAGGTTGTTGTTATGTATTAATAGCAAATAACAAAGAAATAAAAATAGTGCCAATACCAATAGACTTAGGATAATAGCCATTCATCTTGTAAGAGTGTTGAAATAATATGTAGATGATATGTCTAATGAGTTACTAGATGGTTTGCCATCGAAGAGACATATTCAACATCACATTGATATGATTCTAGGATCGGCTCTACCCAATCAAGTAGCTTATAGGATGAGTCCAATAGAATATATAAAATGAATAAACATGTTACTCAATTGATAAGAAAGAAGGCGATAAGGGAGAGTATGAATCCATGTACAACATCAACATTGCTAACTCTAAAGAAAGATGGAGGATGGAGAATATGTGTGTATAGTAGAGCAATTAACAAAATTATAATAAAGTATAGATTTCCTATACCTCATTTAGACGATATGATGGATGTGCTTGTAGGAGGAAAAATATTTTACCAATATTGATCTAAGGAATGGCTATTATCATATTCAAATTTGAGAAAGATATGAGTGGAAAACTACATTCAAGACTAGGGATGGCTTATATGAGTGGGTGGTGATGTCATTTGGATTATCTAATGCACCTAGCACATTTATGAGGGTGGTGAATACAATGCTATGAGAATATATAGGTAAGTTTTTGGTTATTTATTTTGATGATATTTTGATATTCAGTAAGAATAAAGAAAACTTGCAACATTTAAGAATAGTAATGATTTTTTTAAGAAAAGAGAATTTGTATGTAAATTTGAAAATGTGTAGGTTTATGCAGAATAGTTTGGTATTTTTAAGATTTATAATTTCAGCAAATGGTGTGAAAATGGATGAATAAAAGATAAAGGCAATTGTTGTGTGGCCTATTCTAAAAATCATTATAGAGGTAATAATTTTTCATGGTTTAATAAATTTTTACAAAAAAAATATTAAAATTTTTAGTAGTATTGTGGTACAAATAACCGATTGCATGAGAGGGAAAGAATTTACATGGATTAGAGTAGCCACAGTAAGCTTTTTATTTTTGAATAAGAATATTACAGATAGACCAATTTTAGCATTATTAGATTTTACCAAAGTGTTTGAGGTTGATTGTGATGCTTCATTTGTGGGAACTGATGATGTGTTAAGTCAAAAAAGAAAGCCAATAGAATATTTCATTGAGAAATTGAATGAGGTAAGAACAAAGTATTCTACCTATGATGTTGAACTTTATGCAATTTTATAAGATTTAAAACATTAGAGGAATTACTTGGTGCCTAAGGAGTTTATACTATTTACAGATCATGAGGCTTTGAAGTATGTGAATACCTAAAAGAAGTTGAATAGTAGACATGTAATGTGGGTTTCTTTCTTACATGGGTATAATTTTGTGTTGAAACATAAATCAAGAAACTAGAATCAAGTAGCTAATGCATTGAGGAAAAAAGTAGCATTATTAACTACTATGGTGAGTGAAGTAGTTATATTCGAAGCTATCAAAGAATTATATGATACTAATTCATATTTTGGCAAGGTAATTGAGTAGTGCAAGAATATATTAATAGGTGAGACAATTTATATTCATGATTAGTATCGTATACAATAATTTTATCTCTTCAAAGTGAAACAATTATGCATTCTAGTTGGGTCTCTACGAGATAATATAATAATAAAATTACATAGTGGCAGTTTAGATGGACATTTTAGTAAGATAAATACAATAGATTTAGAGGAGGAAAAATATTTTTGACCAAAGGTGAAGAGATATGTTACAATATATGTTTCAAGGTGTATAATATGTCAGGTGGCTAAAGGACATGCACATAATACTGGACTATACATGCCATTACCGGTTCCAAGAAGGACATGGACAAATTTGATTATGGATTTTGTGTTGGGATTGCCAAACACAAAGAGAGGTAATGATTCAATTTTTGTTATTGTAAACATATTTTATAAAATGGTTCATTTCATTGCATGTAAGAAAACTAATGATGCCACTAGAGTTACTGAATTATTTTTAACAAAATTATGAGATTGCATGGTGTTCTAAAAACTATAACTTTAGAGAGGGACATGTAAGTTCTAAATCATTTTTAGAGGAATTTGATAAAGAATATGGTTACTAATCTACAATTTAGTAGTGCATATCACCTAAAAATAGATGGATAGATAGAAGTTGTGAATAGGATCTTGGGAAATTTATTGAGATGCATAGTGGGAGAGAAGCCCAAGCAATGAGACTTGGCTTTACCACAAGTTGAGTTTGCATATAATAGTTCAATGAATAGATCAACAATAAATTCACCATTTAAAATTGTTTAGGAGATAAATCTTATGTGTATTTTAGATTTTATATAAATGCCAATTGTAGAATGAATTAGTGATGACGGAAAAGTGTTTGCAGAGCATATACAGTAGTTGTAAGGAGTAAGAAAAAAGTTGTAAGAAAGTAATGATAAATATAAATCATTAGAAGATGTCAAAAGAATATCCAAGGTATTTGAACAAGGAGAGATATTAATTGTTTACTTGAGAAGAAAAATATTTTCAAAAGGCATGCATAATAATTTGAAGTACAAAAAAATTGGACCATTTAAAATTATAAAGAAAATTAATGACAAAGCTTATGTGGTGAGTTTACCACATAATTTTGATATATCTCTAATACTTAATGTCTTAGATTTATATTAATTCCATGGAGAAGATGGTGAAGATGATGAAGATGAAGAAGTAAATTAGGAGCAGCAGGGTCCAAAGAAGAAGAAAGAAAAAAGTGCAGATTTTGGATATGAAGATAGTGAGCACAAGGCAAGGGAATTATAATAGGTATTTGGTGTAGTGGAAAGGATTGCAGCAAGAAGACAACACTTAGATTACAAAATGATAGTTTAATAAGATTGATAAATATAAATTTTAGTAGTATTATTAGGCCAACTCGCAAGAGCTAAGTTGTTTCCAACCAGATAAGAATGATGCAGAAAAAATAGGCCAATCTTTTAGAGGCCATAAATTTTGACTCGTAGCTTCATTTGAGATCTTCTACATGCCAAAATGACTGTCTCAAAATGTTTGATGCTATTGTAATCCACCCTATCCTCTTATATTTTACTTTGATATTTTTTGAAGGCTATACGTGATCATCTAAGGATCTAAAATTAACATTTAATGATTTTTTCAAGAATTTTGTATTTTTAGAAATTATATATTTTTAAAATTGGATTTAAAATTAAGTTAAATTTCATCCCATATTCTAATCATAGTGTTTATACTATTTTAATATATTTTTAGAGCCACATGTGCTTGTATACAAAAATTACTATAAATAGCGGCTACTGAAAATAGATATTTTTTTTTAGATTTTAGTGTTGTAAAATTTTTGCATGTCAACTCTAAATTCCAAGTTGAGACTTATTTAAGCATGGTTTGATTTTATAATTATTTAAAGTCATTCAATATGAATCAATTAAGAGTTATTATTTCATATCTTAGCCTATTGGTAATTTTATTATCTCGATAGTGTTTGTTTCCATTAGGATTTTATTCCTAAACACCTCATTTTAAATAGTGGTGATTCTATAAGTGATGTCTTAGATTAAACCTTATACAATCTTAAAGCTCTTGACACAAGTGAGGACCCTAAATAAAAAATTTCAAGTCAAATACTATGACAAATCCTAATCAAGAAAAGGAATTTACTAAGGAAAAACCAAACATGACAAAAGGTAAAGGTGGTTTTGTTTCAATAGGGTAGTATCTCAATCTAAGTTGATATTCACTTCTCCCCTGATAAAGATTATGGGGATAAGGATGATTGAACTATGCTTAAAAGGAAAATAAAGTAAAATTCAATAAAGCGTCTCTTCCAAAGAATATCTAACCAAAAAAGGATAATAGGGGTAAAGCGTAGTGCAATAGATTTGTTGAACTTGGGTAGTAAGCAGTTGTTGGATTTTTATAATGAACCTAAATACTATCAAGAAAATAAAATATTAATAAGCAAAGCTTTAGAAACAATAAGCTATATTTTATTAAGCTATTCAAATAATTACAAACCATACATAATTAAGTCTCAACTCAGAACGGGAGTTGAGATGCAAAAAATTGAAACTCTAAAAATAATAAAACTTGACCTACTATTTTTAAAAGTTGTTATTTTTAGTAACTTTCACATGTAAGTGCATGCAGCTCTAAAAATATATATAAAAAAACTAAACACTAAAATTAACCTATCAAACAAACATCAACTAAGGTTCATGTCTGGTTATAAAAATATATAGCTTTTTAATTTAGAAAAATATCAAAAACAATATTAAATTGTAACCTCAAACACTTAGATGGTCACGTATGGCCTATAAAAATATTAAAAATGTATATAACTAGATAAGTAAGTTAATGTCTACATTGAACTTTTTAAGACAATCATTTTGGCATGAATATGGGATGAAATAGAGCTATAGATAAAAATTTATAGCCTCTGGAAGTTTGGCCCCTTTTTCTACATCATTTGCCTTTGGTTGAAAATAACTCAACTCTTACAAGTTGCTTTAATCGTACTATTGTCATTTTTTCTTATCAATATTCTTCAACTCCCACTCTATAATCTAAGTGTTGTCTTCCTATTGTAATCCTTCCCATTGTACTAAATACATATCATAACTTCCTTTTCTTGTGTTTACTATCTTCTTATCCAAAATCTGTAGTATCTTTTCTTTCTTCAATGTTGGCACTTATTACTACCAATCTACTTATTCATCTTCTTCACCTACACCATATTCTGCATAAAAATCATAAAAATCTAAAACATTAAATAATAGAGAGATATCAAAATTTTGTAGTAAACTCACCTCATAAGCATTGTCATTGATTTTCTTCATAATTATACATGGTCTAATTTTATTGTACATTAATTTTTTATATATGCCTTTCCATTAAACCATTACTAAATATATTTATTCAATAAAAATTGACCTTCCCTTGACATCTATTATTATTTTATACTTCTCATTACTTTCTTGCAACTTTATTCTTACTTCTTTTAATTATTGTATATGTTTTACAAACACTTCTACATCATCACTAACTTATTATGCAATTGGTAACTATAACAAATCTAAAACAATCATAGGATTTATCCCATAAAAATTATGAAATACTAACTTTTATATTGATCTATCCATTGAACTATTATATACAAACTATGCTTGTAATAAAGCCAAGTCCCATTGTTTGGGCTTATTTCTAACTATGCATCTCAATAAATTTCCCAAGTTCTATTTACAAATTTTTTTTATCCATTTCTTTTGGGGTGCTATATAGTACTAAATTATATCTTAGTCCCCATATTCCTCCATAAATTCCTCGAAAAATAACTTTCAGATTTTGTATCCCTATCTAATGTAATGGTTTTTGGAACACCATGCAATATCACAATATCCTTATAAATAGTTTTACAATTTAAGTGGCATAATTGGTTTTCTTACATCCAATAAAATGAACCCTCTTAGAAAACTTGTCTACAACAATAAAAATTGAATCATTAGCTCTCTATGTGTTTGGTAATCCCAACACAAAATTTGTACTCAAATCTATCCATGGTCTTTTTAGAACTAATAATGGTATGTACATCCCTATATTTTATACATATTTTTTTGCCACTTTTGAAACATATCTTATCACATCTCTCTTCATATTTGGCCAAAAATACTTCTCCTCCATCAAATCTATTGTATTTGTTTTACCAAAATGTCTAGCCAAACCACCACTATTTTAATTCTCTTATAATATTGTCTCTTAAAGACCTAATTGAAATACATAATTATTTACATTTGAAAAGATAACCATTATACATAAAATACTTATCATAAACATTACTTATATCATCTTTCAATGGATTTTTGCATTGCTCAACTATCTTGCCAAAATATGGATAAGTATCATATACTTCCTTAATAAATTCAAACCCAACTACTTCACTCACTATCATATTTATCAACCCCACTCACCTGCTTCAAGCATCAACTACCTGATTTTGTTTTCTTTATTTTCACTTCAACATAAAAGTATAAACCTACAATAAAGACACCCACTTTTCATGTATATTATTTAACTTCTTTTGAGCATTCAAATACTTCAAATCCTCATGATCAATAAAAAAGATAAACACCTTAGGCACCAGGTAATGCCTCAAATGTCTTAATGCTCGTACAATGGCATAAAATTCAACATCATACGTATAATTCTTAACTCATTTGATTCCTCACTAAAATATGATATTGGCTTCCCTTCTTGACTCAACACAACACTAATTCCCACAAACGAAGAATCACAATCAAGCTCAAACACATGGCTAAAATTTGGTAATGATAAAATAGGAATTTCTATAATTTTCTTCTTCAACAACTCAAAGCTTTCTGTTGTATCCCTTGTCCATGCAAATTCTTTTCCTTCCATACAATTTTTGATCGGTGCAACAAGACTAATAAAATTATTAATAAATTTTCTATAAAAAGTTGTTAAACCATGAAAACTTCTTACCTCTATGATGCTTTTTGGGATAGACCACTCAAAAATTGTCTTTAATTTTAATTCATCCATTCTTATACCATCTATTGAAAATACAAATACCAAAGATACCAAACTATTATGCATAAACTTGCTCTTCTTTAAATTCACATAGATCTTCTCTTTTCTTAACAATTTTGATACCATTCTCAAATATTGTAAATGTTATTTATTTATATTGAATATTAAAATATCATCAAAATAAACCACCACAAACTTACCACTATATTCTCATAACATTATGTTTATCACCCTCACAAATTTGATGGGTGATTTAGATAATTCGAATGGTATCACCATCTACTCATATAAATTATCTCTAGTCCTGAATGATGTTTACCATTCATCTCTTTCACAAATCTGAATTTGATAGTATCCACTCCTCACATCATTATTTGTAAAATATTTTTCTATTGTAATAACATCCATCATGTCATCTAAATGAGGTACATGAAATTTTTACTTGATTTTAATTTGACTGATTGATCTACTATCCACACACATCATTCTTTGGAGTTAGAAACACTATTGTTGCACGTGGACTCATGATCTCCATCACTACACTCTTCATCACCAATTTAGTAACCTATTTATTTAATTCTACATGTTCTATTAGACTCATCCTATAATCCTCTTAATTAGGTAGATCTGAGAATGTAATCAAATTAATATGATTTTGAATATCTCTCTTTGGTAAGATACCATCTAGTAACTCATTAGGTATAAGATTTACATATTATTTTAAAACTAATACTTCTTATGTATTGAAACTAGCTCTTATTAGGCTAGATCCAAAGGCTCAAATACAAATTACTGATCAACTTCATATTAATTTATTATATCACACTCCCCTAATGTGAACTCATATACGTCAGTTTCTACCAATAATACATCTGATCCAATAAATCAACCTTTTAAATTGAAGAATAAATTTATTACATTGAATCATGCCTTTGATAAGCTTATTTGAATACTTGTAATTTAAAAATACTTAACTCATAAAGGACTTTAGACAATGACACAACATTTTTTAAAAATGACTCTCATAGACTTGATTATAAACATAAAAGACACTTTTAATTTTTGACACTATTTGATTAAAAATAACTAACTCAATTTAAAACATGTTAACACCTAAATGACTTAAAGTCATAAATTATCAAATAATGACATTTAATTAGGTGACTTTATACATAGACCATTAAAAAAGACTAAATCAAGATTTATTTTTTATTTTTTTTATTTTTAAAAATCCATGAATTAAAAGCTAAACACTAACCTAAAACATTTAATATGTAATATTTAACTAAACTAAACTAAAAAAAAACATATAAACACATAAATTAAACAACAAACCTAAACCTAAAATCCATTTGAAACTCTATGACACTTATCTATGAATGGAGCTTGTTATGTAGATGCTAGATGGCAGTGGTAGAAAGAGCTAGGCAGTGGTGATTCCATTGAAAATATTGATCCAAGGATAGGATAGTGATATTTTATGATGAAAACAACTATCTAATTTTTAGTGGTATACAAATGTGATATGAGCATCAATTGAGTGAGATTCAGGCTAGATGCAGGTTGGATCTAGCACTAAACTGGTTGAATCTGTGAGGAGATGTTGTGGGAGATTAAAAAACAATAGTTTCCTTATGTAAATACTAATTGAAATGTTGGGTATGTTGATTTCATCAAGGGAGCTCAGATCTAAATAGAAAATCTTGATTGAGGAAATAGAGAGCTCATTGAACTCACCTAGGTTATTGCAATTGACTACCTTTGAACTTTATGCATAAGAATATAAACTTTTCCCAAATAAAATATGAATTGAAGTGAGAAATTTGGGATGAATTCTTTACATATTGATCCAAAAAATAGAATATAAGCAGGGAGTTCATAGTTTTACGGCTCTATCAATCGAATATATCATATTTTTCTTTTTAATTTTGTAAATGAACATAATGAATATTATGTGTAAGTAGACAATGGAGAGATTGGATAGGATGAAAAAGGATATTAATGCAAATGGGTGATGGAGCCAACAAATTTGCACAAGGTCTACATTATAATTTATTGATAGTTTCAAGTAGGGGTGGATGGACTACAGTGGCTTTTGCTCATGGTCTACATAGCATAGCCATCAAGCCCTTTTGATACATAAAACAATGAATGGAAGACATAAATAAGTCTAAGATGGCCCTACTCTAATAATATATATTGAAAATAGCCCTTACCAGGCTAGAGTTGAAGGCTCAAATACAAAGTATCGATCAACTCCACATTAATTTATTCTATCATTATGTTGGTACTTGCCCCATTTATGTGTCTTCTTTATTTTCTACTAATGCATAACAATAACCTATCATCTTCATTTATTTGATAAATTAATTTATAGAAAGCATGATTTCAGCCTGAATTCCTTCTTTAAGAGGTAACAAGACTATCTTCATACTACATTTCCTAAAACTATACATGTTTTTCGACCCATCATGAGTTGCTTTTCTATCAAACTAAAGTTTTACCTATATAAAACTTGATTAAACACCTTTTATCTACTGTAACTTCATTCCCTTTCTTAAACCATGAAATCTGATAAGGATTAGGATTTTTTCACACTGCAAACCTAATTTCTCAATCATGTCCTCAGAAACCAAGTTTTTATAACTACCACCATCTATTATTACTTTACATATCTTACCTCATGAAGTACACCTTGTTGAAAGATATTTGTTCACATCCACGCATCACCACCCTCTTTATTTTGCACATGTTATTTCCTTGGAGCAATCATGTTTCTTCTCATCATGAGACTTTCTCCAATGTATATTGCTATGAATTCAGTATTTTTCTCTTCTGATTTAACTTTAACTAAATTCACTCTTGGTAAATCCTCTTCCCTTCTTTATTGATCTTGATAGTTTGGATAATCAAATTATCTATAACCTTCTTCTCTACATTTGTAGTAAACATAAGACCTACATTGATTTATAAATCATCCTCTACAACCACCATAGCTTTGTCCCCTTTAAAATCCTCTTCCTATTTGTTGGTATTTAAAACCTTATCTATTATCTTCTTATCTTTTTTCACCACATGATGATCATCCTCTAGGGGTATTGAACCCATCTATATTTTTATTAAATACACCTCATCCTCTTATTGGAGGGGATCATCTTCTTCTTGGCCCAATAGACATTCTTATGAAATTTTGTTTATTTTGTTTTTCTCCTTCTTTCAAAACTAATTGATAAGCTTCCTCCATGTAAAGTATTATATGCATGCTTAATTTAACTTGAATATAAAAATTTAATCCATTTATATACAATTCATTAATCTAATACTCTATTTCATCATGATCCACTCGTATGAAAAGACTATAAAACTCATCTGTATACTCTTGTGTATTATGATCCTTCTACCTCATGTTTTGAAATCTTATGTATAGGGTTTGTACATAATCTACAGAGATAAATTTGTCCCTCAACTTCTTCTCCATATTTTTCCATGAGTTTATCTTCTCTTTATCTTTTTTTGTCTTTCTTTCTGTAAGTTATCCCACTAAATCATTGTATGATCCGTCAATTTTGTGCATGTAAAATTTTACTTTTTATATTTTCTCATAGTTCTCCATTCTAAAAATTTATCCATGTTGTTCGTCCAATATATCAACTCCTCTAGTTTTACACTTCCTTTATAACCTGAAAAATTAACCTTGATTCCTTCATTCCATCCTTTTGAATCTCTAACCATCCTCTCCTTTGTTGATGGTGGATATTCATGTTATTCCTCTTTAAAAATTTCCTCTTCATGATCTATGTCATCATCGATATCATCTTTTGTTCTCTTTTATCTTTGATTCATAAAGATATCAGTTAATTATTATATTTTCCTCTACAGCGCTTGTATAGCCTAGTTCATCTAAGTGAATCCTCCTCATCCTCCCATCATCTCTTACACCTTCAAGATTTGAACTTTCTCTAATACCAAATATTGAACCCAAATTCTATCAAGACAGGAAAATACCAATAGGCAATGCTTTTGAAATAATACCATGTATTTATTTGTATAAAATTATTCAAATAATTACAAACCATGCATAAATAAACCTCAACTCTAAATTAGAGTTGACATGTAAAAAATTAGAACTCTAATAATAATAAAAATTAACATACTATTTTTAGCAGTTATTAATTTTAGTAAATTTTGCATCCAAGTCTGTGTAGCTCTAAAAAAATTTAAAAATAAACTAAACACTAAAATTAACCTTTTAGATGAATATAAACTAAATTTAAAGTATAGTTAAAAAGATATACAATTTATAAATTTATAAAAATACCAAAAAATAATATTAAACTATAATTTTGGACTCCTAGATAGTTACGTATGGCCTCCAAAAAATATTTAAAACATATATAATTGGATAGTATGAGTTATAGATGCATTTAAATTTTTGATATAGTCATTTTGGCATGAATATGGGCTCAAATGGATCTATGAATAAATAGTTATGCCCTCAAAAAAATTGGCCTCTTTTTCTACATCATATTGTTTTCTTAAGGAAGGTAGAAGGTTGGTTATTAGTTATCCTACAATTTCTTCAAAGTAGCTATATTTTATGTTAGTTTCTTGTTGTGTTTTAAGTGTTTCATGCTTTGAAAACTTATACATAATGTTTACATCACTTCCATTGTAGGTTGTTAACTAATTTTTTTGCTTGTTTTATTTTTTTGGCCTTTTAGACCCTTTTCTAGGGACCCTATCAAAACCCTTATTTTTTGTTCTTATCCCCAAATTTCTTTAGTTTTTTTTAATTCTTGTGGATTTTATCCTTTGGGTTAGTGTATTTTTAATTATTTAGTGTATGATCCAAGTTTATCGTTGGAAGAGACATCTCATTTGTGTTTTATTGCTATATTTTTTTAATCCTTTGTAGAGGTGGGACCTCATATCAAAACCCATCCCTCTAGTTCATAGCTATGATTTCAAAAGTGTTTATACATATCTAAAAATAATATATTAATATAAATATTATTCTAATTATTTATATTCCAATTAAGGGTCACTAATAATATATAAATATTAAAGACATGATTAAATATTTATATTTTTTACTCTCTCTCTTTCTCCTCGTATTTTGAACCCCCTTTCTAAGGCATCATATACTTGTGGGACTTATTAGAGAATTGGAATGCTCATGAGCCCTTTTGTATACCCTTGTGGTTAGAGTTAACTCATTGTCATTGTTTCACCTTTCTCACCTTACAACTAATTGATATCATTTTGTGCACTAATAGAGTCTGATTTTAAATTTAATTATATATAAATACACAAGCACTATAGGGATGAAATATTGAGAAATCATTTTATTTTTATACTTGAATCCTATGATAACTTGCAAACATTCTAGCAATAATCAAGAGATCATTAGATTATTCATTGAAGTATAAACTTTTATATTTAGAAACATGAAAAGACACTCATTTTCATGCTATTCAAGACACTCAAATTATTAAGGTTAATTATTTTCAATATTATTGCTTGTAAGGTCATGATAAATAGTAATATATTTAAAGTATTATATGGTTTAATATAGGCCCTAAACGTCAAGATTGATCAAATATACTTTCATTTAATTCAAGTCCCAATTTATATTTTTATTTTTCTAAAAGTTTATAAAAAAAATCACACTCAAAGTAAAAAGGAATAAATAATTTTTTATATAATTAGAACACAAAGCACATGAATTTAAAAATGGTTTTCATAGATCAAAACTAAGTGAATTCTAAAAAGGGAAATTTTCTTCAAGACTAGTTTGTATGATTTCTAGGTTATTAGAACACTCTATAAACTATTAGTAGACTATAAAACATTCAAGGGAGGTAAAAATTTGGTATGACTTCATAGAACACATTAAAACTATCACATGTTGATGAATTTAATAAGATGGACAAATAAAATTAAATAAGCATACATCCTATGTTTTTGAAATGTTTTTATAAATGTGTTTACCTAATTTGGAAATCTCAATTAACTATAATTATTGTTATTTTTTTATATTTATTTAGTATCATTAATTGTAAATTAGTATTTGTGTAGTTACTTAATGAAAACCATTTAACAATTTTTGGCCCATATCACCTAATATTATACTAGAAAGTGATATTTCTAACCAATATAATGTATTGCACTCAAGCATGGATGTGATTGTTTTCAAATCCACCACTATTTTCATTAATGTATATTCTCAATAAATAATGATCAATTAGGGTTAATTTGGTTGGATTAACACAAAATTGACCACATAATCCAATATCAAGGGTTAATTTCAAATATTAATTACCAATTAAGGTTAATGAAGAGTATGATCAAGTCCAATTCAACCAATGTTTGTACTAATGAGGGCTAATTTTACCTAATATAAATAATTAGGGATAGTTTGTTAAAATTACCATGTTGAGTACTAAGAAGCATAATTATAACAAATAATAACCAGTCACAATAAATTATGTGAAATTATCTCCAAATTGATCAACTCTTAAACTAAAAATTATTATTGTAAATGATGAAGACATATTAAAGGTAATTAGGTTTGCAAGTACCCATAAACCAAAAAACAATTTGCACTAACACAAGATAATTAGGATCAATTAGGATCATATGACTCTAAATTAACCTATTCATACACTAATAAGGTATAATTGAGACATATAACTACTAGCTAAGATTAAAGAAGGATGTAGTTATCCCAAAATCAATAAATGTTTACAATAACAAGTGATGGTTGGGATAAATAATGTTGAAATTATCTCAATTAGGTGGAATTATGCACAAATGAACTAACTCTTATAATGATAATGGCTAATTATGTGGAAAATAATGACCAACATAGAGTCAAATGTCATTATTACCCCCAAATTGACACAACCTTCTATTAGCAATGATTAATTGTAATGAATAATGATTAATTAAGGTAGAAAAAGGTGCAGTTTATCCCAAATCAACCAATTCTTTTATATATATATATATATACAACCAATTCTTATACTTATATATACAATAAATGTCTAGTTAGGGTTAAAAATTAGACTTTAGCCCTGGATCGACCAAACTTTACCCACAAAAGGAGTCAATATGACTAATAAGACAAAATTTTGTGTCATATTAACATAAATGAAGGCTTATTTAGGGTTAATCACACATAATTAACCCATTTATATCATTATTTTTTGTTTTTATCAATTTATTTAATTGAATTAAATAACACAAGGACTTACTTGGTAGTAATCAGAGAAACGAAGGCTAATCTGCATACAAAATTAACTCATATTTTTCATTTATTTGATTTTTATAGGTCATTTTTATAATAAATTTGACAAATAAAGACCAAAATTAGGTGTGATAAAAGTAGATAAGATTGATTTATGATTAATGACACATAATTCATGCATATTTTTAGTCATTTTATATCCTAGATCATTATATAAACAATATTGACAAACCAATGCCCTAAATAGGAGTAAGTAGTGTAATGAATTAAAAAAAATTGGAGATATGCTCAAAAAAGACCTATATGATTATTGTTATTTGATTATTATATGTCATTCTAGACATAATTTTTAAATCCAAGGCCTTAGTTAGGTGCACTAAGAGTAATGAATCTTGAATTGGAATTATGCACAACAAATATTAACACTTGTTAGTCTTTTTTATACAACTAATAGATATTTTTTAGATAAAATTTAACAAAAAAAGGCCTTAATTAATATAAATTAGAGTCATATATCCTAATTTGAAGTTATGCACACACAACTAACCTATTTTTTAATTACTCAGTGTTGTAGGTAATTAATCATTGAATGTGATAAACAAACCTAAATTAGGTTTAATCAAAGCAAAGAAGTTGTATTTTGGGATACATCTACGTAATTAACCCTCATTTATAATTATTATTGTGTTTGTAGGATCTTACAAAAATTCAAAAACCTAAGTCCTAATTTTAGGATTGATAATGGAAATGAAAGTTAATTTTGGTTGTACAAACATAATTTATCCATGTTTTTTGTTAATAATCTTTTTTAAGTTTTTATTAGTCTAAATTTGACAAGCCATTTCTCTAATTAGGTGCTAGTATACTAATGGATATCAAATTGTGGGTATGCATATGTAATTACCCTATGATTGTCATTATTAAAATATATAGGTATTTACTATAATGAATTTGATAATCCAAGGCCTTATTTATTATAAATAAATTATATAAATCATAATTTGGGGATACATGCACACAATTAAAGTATGTTTTCCATTATTTGATGTTTCTAGGTCATTAAATCCAATTTTGATAAATAAGGGACCTAATAAGGTGAAATTTAAGCAATTAAGTTTTATTTGGGGATAGATACACAAATCATCTATATTTTTCATTCTTTGTGTTCATATATTGTTATTAGACTAAAATTGCTAAACCAATGCACCAATTACGACTAATCATACTAATGAAGATAGATTTAAGCCTATGCACATACAAATGACCATTATTTAATTATTCAATTTTTTTCACTAGAAGAAGATCTTCGTTAGGCGATAATTGTATATCTTTCTCTCAATTTTAAAACTGTAGGGTCCCTTTCAAAAATCTCCACTTTACTAATAAAAAAATTATAGGTTATTATTACACAAAATTTGATAAACCAAGGATCCAATTTAGTGTAATCAAAGTAATGAAGGTTATTTGATCTTCTCTCTACTAATTGGCTTTAAGAATTTATGGTTGCTTAGTTTTTTGGTTTTCTACCTATCTCCTTATGATATCCTAGAGGCTTTTTTTTATCTTTCTTCATTTGATTTGTTAGCTAGATGCTTTTGTACCATGGGGTAAGGGTCTATTTTACCTTATTATTATCAATAAAAAATAGTAATAAATGTTTTATTTGGTGATATGCACATATAATTGACCTTCTTTTTATTTAGTATATCTTTTTGTAATGCTATCAAATAAAATTTTACAAACTAAGGCCTTAGTTAGGAGAGATCATATTAATGAATAATATTTTATGCTATGCACATATAATTTAACCATGCTTTTCATTATTCAATGATATCAGGTCATTATAACACAAAATTTAACAAAATAAGGCCATAATTATGAGAGGCCAAAGAAATGAATATTAATTTGGATATGTGAAAAATATAATCTATTTATTTTTTTCATATAATCTATTTTGTAGCTCATTATTGGAATAAATTTAACAAAACCAAACCTCAATTAGATTCAAAATAAAATAAATGAAGGTTGATATGGGAATAAACAAATAATTAATCATAATTTTTCATTATTTTATGTTCATACATCATTATTGTCTTCTATCAAATTTTGGTAAATTGCATCCCTAATTAGGATTAACCAAAGAAATGAAAAATTACTTGTAGGAATCTTCCATAATATGTCTCATTTTTTTCATTATTCCATGTTTTTAGCTTGATAATGGGTCATTATTAGACTAAATTTGATAAACCATTATTACAATAATGGATATCAAATAAATAAAAGTTGATTTTAAGCTACACACACATAATTGAACCATTTTTATTATTATCCATTATTCATTACTAATTACTAGACTAAATTGGTAAACTAAATTTGCTAATTATGAGCACTAAAATAAATTAATTTTTTTTTTGGGGGTTTGAAATAAAAACAATTTACCCTTTTTATCACTATTTGGTGTTTTTATCTCTTTAGTAGACTATTTTTTAGAAATTAGGCCATAATAAAGTGTGATTAGGGTAATGAAGGTTGTATTGGGGTTTCATGCACATAATTGACCTTAGTTTGTCCTTATTTTGTGTTTTCATATCCTTATTATAGCATATATTATAAAATAAATCATCCCAATTAGGATCAATGAAAGTAACGGGTTGATTTTGGGTAATGTAAAAAATTAACCTAGTTATACATTATATTTTCTCAAGTATCCCTTATTATTATAAACATTGGTTGATTTGGGGATAATCTCACCTTGAATGACCTTGAATGGTTATTATAAATTATAAGTAACCTTTTTAAGTACAATATTTTACTCTTTATGAATAAATAATTCTAATTTATTGTAATTGGTAATATTGATCACAATTATAAGGTGAAATAACAAAAAAAATGTTGATTCAATGAGAGGTAAAAAATGCATCTCATATTATTGATATATCATAGGATTGGGGTAGGCTTGAAAAAATAAAATGTATCTATAAATCATATTTGAGTTTCCTTAAGCATGGCTTAGGTTCCTATGTATATCGCTTAGATAGCTATGAAAATCATTTTTAGTTATTTATTAGAAAAATTTGACAAACCATGCCCTGAATTGGATGCAATGTATGCATTGTAAATTTATTGGGGGATATGAACATATAATTGACTTAATCATTCATTTTCTAAAAAAAAATACAATCTTTAATACCTTGATTGGGAGAGATCATAATAATGAATATTATTAGTGGGAAATGCACATACAATTAAATAATATTTTTATTATTCAGTGATCATAGGGCATCATAAGTTCAAAGTTAATAAATAAAGGCCATACTTAAGAGAAACCAAAGAAATGAATATTGATTTTGATATGTGTAAATACAATTTTGATTCACACTACGAGGGCCTAGGACCAATTGTGTGTGTGGGGTGGGAGGGGGCGAGATCTATGTAAGAGGTAGATCATAGTTATAGAGAGTGAATACATGCAAAATGTTTAAAATGAAATGTTAAACATACATTAAAATTTAGTTGAATTAGTATAATAATAAAAATATAAGTTCTATTAAATGATAAAATAATAGGGAAAGATTAAAAGTTGTACAAGGCTTCAGCAAGGCTCGGAGAGTAGGCTCTTATGATTAAAGGAATAACACATTTTATTATTTGCCCAAGCTAAAGACTGCTTACAATATGTGTATGATAATACACATACTTAGAGCATGCTACCTATCATTATGACATTGTATGTGTTTATAAAATGTGGCATCAACTCATGGGCCTTCTATCTTCTTTCTGTTTAGATGGACATTTTATGTATTTATACATAAGTATATAAAAGTTGCTACAACTATTTTATATTAAAAATAAGATGGTTAAAAGTCCTTTCTTCTTCCTTGTTGGAAAATGATTGAGCTTCCAAGTATGATTCAACTAACTCCACAAATAGATCATTGACAAGTTTTAGGCTAATAATCATGACTTAGTAAGCCACGTATTTAGATCAACCTAATATGTGGATGCACTAGATACAAGTAGGTGTAAACATGGATAGATAATGGAATGATTTACGTAAAAGATAAGTGAATATAATTATGAGCATGTTTTATTAAGGCACTGTGAGACTGCAAAAAAGTGTGGATGTGGCATGTGTGACTAATAATAAGTGGGATTATCCTACACAATACTAAAAATAAGTGTTATAAATTTATCAAGTATGGATGTGGCACATAATACTAAGAAAAAGTATTAGTGTGCTACATAATACTAAAATCAAGTGAAATATTATGATTAAGTGTGTATGTTGTGCGCAAGATTATGAGTAAGCACAATTGAATCACATGAGTATTCCAACAATCACAAGAGTGGTGAACATGATGGAATTTCATAATAGTGTAGGAGAGTTTGTATGACTATGATCAAGCATGAATGTGGTGTTAAAAATTGAAAGTAAGATTAGTTATGTCATAGTCATCAATCACATGAATGCATAAATAGGATTGGCATATAGGAGATTGGATGAGCTATGAGAAAGCAAAATTTGGCCCATGGCATGTAGCACTCCAATGTGAGATGTGTGCATGTTGCACAAGTGCACAAAGGAAGTGTGTATATAGTTCTAACTATGTGCATAAATCATGTGCACTTTTTTGAAGATAAAGATTGTCCATTGGGTCCTTGTGTAGCTATGGAAAAATACACTAGAAGTTGTATATTATTATGCTTCTTCTCTTGATAGGTTCTATTATGGATGCCTATTAACTCTAAAGGGTATGAGTGATCCTTGTACTCTTAATGTAGATAATTAGGAGTGTATTTAATTATGATGTCTTAATGATAGATGTGAATAATATCTAAACACAATAACATATTATATATGAAGCATATCCATGCTAAATGGATGTGGCATACTCAGGAATGTAGAAAAATCATCAATTTTGTATTGTTGTTGAAACTAGTGATCTTTATGATGTCTAAGTCTAATGTCCAATATCAAAAATTTGAGGTACAAGAGTGTAGTTGAGAAATTTCTTGTTCTCTAGCTAATAAAATAACTTTGAAGCTTCATGTGTGGGTGTGAGACATGTTATAATAACATAATTTGGTGTGTTGATAAGACGGAACCATAGAGGTGTTGGTTCATAATGCAAGGCATGTTATTTAGAGATAAAAATATTCCAATATGTATAACATGAAGTGGAATTATATACCACATTACCTATGTGTAAATATTGGTGCTTTTAAGAACAATATAGTGACAAAGAAACATTCATCAAATTTTCAAGGTTTATTCATCTATTATGTAATTTCAATGAGTGTGCATTTATTTGCACAAGAATGTTTGAGAACCAACATGTTGACTGGGAATGGTTATTTCTTGTTATAGAACACAAGGATGGAGATTATAACACTATACAATTGAATTAAAGTCATAATGACAATATATGTAAGTAACTGGAGAGTAGGATGTGTGTCTCTGATGAGAGCATCTTTATGGCTCGCATGGTTGAGCCATGTGGTGTTCTTCGCACTGACAATGTGTAGGTTTCTATCAAGAAATGCACCTTGGTTAACATAATTGTTGTTGTGGATGGTTTTTCTACTTAGAATTATGTGTGTGTGCCTATGGTTTCTTATATATTGAGTGTGGTTGAGAATTTGGTGATTTTTATTGTGTGAAACACCACTAATGATATGTGCACCATATTTTATGTTTTCATGGCATAGTTTTCCATTTAAAGTTATGTGTACATTAAAATAGTGATTTTTCAATGGAGCATGGCTAGGATGATCATAGGACATCTTAAGATTCTTCATGGATATGTTACGATGAATAACATAGTGTTCAATTGGAAACACTTAAGCTATCTTTCATAGAGTGAAATGTGGATTCACAGTTGGTGCATGACTATAGCTAGGCATATAAGAAGCCTTCTAATATTGTGTTAAAACCAGTGTCTCCAAGATCATTGTTGGATGGTTTTATCTTTGTCTAGATTGGATTGAATATGCTTTGTCCCTTTTTTCATAATCCTTATCCTTCATAGCCCATTTTCTTTATCAACTTTGAACCAATTCCATTAGTGTGCTTCTCAAAACTACCAACAAGGTTATCAGTGAATCTAACAATGATGATTGACATGGAATTGCAAGGTCTTATTTCATCATTTTTCAACATTGCATGTCATGATTAGTCATGGAGATACATTATTATCTAGAGTATTAGGTGCTTTAAACATTATGCATTCAACTTTGAGGTGTTTAATTTATTTATCCATTGTAGAAAGGTCTAGCTATAGATTTTCCATGAGAAGGATACAACTATACTTTACTTAAATAAATTTTTGGTGGATAGGATCAAATAGATTAATGTTGGTTTTCATGAGATTTGTTAGCTTCTCCATGATAATATTTTATCCTTTCTCCTTGGACTAGAGAGTGTCTTTCAACTATTAACTTTAGTGTTGGAGTTGTTAGATCTCTTCGATCAAGTGTGTACCCTGTTCCATATATTTAAAAGGGACACTTCCATCTAGGAGTTATTCACCTTCCTACTTGCTTTGCCAATGATCTTAATCGACAAAAAATGGATCACAAATATAAATAACACTCAAAAATGATATGAATGGTATATGTGCTCTAATACCAATGATCTATGCTACAAGGGATCCATACAAGGGACAATTATTCATTATAGCTAACTCAAAATTATAAAGAGTGAATTCACATAGAAGGATTCAAATGTTCAACATACATTTAGATGGATTGAAAGTATTATACTTATAGAAATATAACTTATATTAAATGAGAAAAAAATAGGTAAATAGTATAAAGGTGTACAAGACTGCAATAAATCTATGAAAGTACACTCCTATGATCAAAAAGTGTAATGCTTCCTCTTAATTGACTAGACTATAGAGTTCTCACAATCTTTGTATGGTAAGGTAGATACTTAGAGCATCCTAAGTATTGTTACAACTATGTATGTGCTTATATTATTTTTGGCATCAACTCATGGGCCTTCCCCTTTTTTTGGTCGAATGTACATTCTATGTATTTTTACATAGTAATATAAAACTAGTTACAACTACTATTAATTACAATGAATATAGTTACAATTTATTTCATAGTTATTGTTAGATGATAGTTGAGATTCTATGTGCATTGTGGCTAACTACCTAATTAGATAAATGATAGGTTATAGGCTTACGAGTGCCACTTGGTAAGCCACATGTTCAGATTAAACTAATATGTGGATATACTAGAGTTAAGAAGGTGTAAACATGCAAAGATGATGATAAGATTTTTAAGAAGGATAAACACATAGGACTATGATCAAGTTCATGTAAGTCACATAAGATTACAAGTGTGATTGTGCCATGTGGGTTCATGATAAATTGTGTTTATATTGTGTAATATTTGAGCAAGTGCATGAATGAGAGAAAGTATGAATGTGGCATGCATGATTGTGAGGAAGTGCAAGTGTACTTCAAAAGGCTATAAGCAATTTTAAATGTGTCATATGGGACTATGATCAAGCATAAGTGTGTTGCATAAGACTGAGAGAAATAATGAAACTTTGATCATGCGAGGATGTGGTACATAGAATTACAATTAAGTGTAATTGAATCACGTGGATTTTAGAATAATTGTAGGAGTGGGGCACAAGACAACAAGTAAGTCTGTTGCAAGGGAGTATGCAAGACTATGAGTAAAGATGAGAGTGGTGAATATAACTATAATAAACCTTGGTTAGGCCATAAGAATGGGCAGATATAATAATTAATAATCTTGGTACAGAGGAGAGTACATATAAATGTGAGTAAGCATTAGTAGGCCCATGCCATGAATAACTTCACAATTAACTTGAAAACTATTAAGACAAATAAAATTACTAATAGGCCAAGATCTAAAATAATAACTCAAAATTGATTCATATTGAATGACATGAAATAATTACAAACCTAAACCATGCTTAAGTAAGCCTCAACTTAGAAATTAGACTTGACATGCAAAAATTCAAAAAAAAAAATCTTAAAAAAATGTTTATTTTTAGTAGTCACTATTTATAGTAAATTTTGCATGCAAGCACGTGTGGCTATAAAAATTTGATAAAATAACCTAAATACTAAAATTATTCCTTAGGAAAAAATTCAATTGAGGTTGATGTCTAGTTCTAAAAATAGAAAATTCTCAAAAAAAACATTAAATGTTAATTTTAGAGCTTCAAATAATCATGTTTGGACTCCAAAAAATATTGAAATCAACTCTAACCAGATAGAGTAGCTTGGAATAGAATCAATTTTTTTTTATGATTATTATTGTGTGTGGAATATCTCAAACGGAGTTACGAGTCAAAATTTATGGCTTTTGAAAGGTTGGCCTATTTTTTCTGCATCATTCTCCTCTAATTAAAAATAACTCAGCTCCTATGAGTTGACCTAATTATACTAATGCCATTTATCTTTATCAATATTTTTCATCTCATATTTTTTAATATAAGTGTTATATTCTTGTTTCAATCCTTCCCATTGCACCAAATGTCTATTATAATTCCCTTGCCTTGTGCTTACTGTCTCTATATCCATAACTTGCACTATTTTTTCTTTCTACTTCTTTGAAACCTATTGCTCCCAAATTATTTCTTCATATTCATCACCTTCATCATCTTCTCCATGGAATTCATATAAATATGAAACTTTTAATAATGGATATATATCAAATTTCTACAGTAAACTCACCTCATATGCATTGTCAATGATTTTATTCACAATTCTGTATGGTCTAATTTTCTTGTACTTTAACTTATTATATGTGACTTTTGGAAATATATATTTCCTCATTTAAACCATTACCAAATCTCCTTTTTCAAATACCTTGTATTTTTTTTTGACATATGTTGCTACTTTATATTTCTCATTTGTTTTATGCAACTTTCTTCTTACTCCCTCTTGAAACTGTTGCATATGATTTCCAAATGTTTCTACATCATCATTAATTCGATCTACAATCAATAATTATAATAAATCTAAAATACCCATAGGATTTCTCCCATAAAAAATTTGAAAATGTGACTTTCCTGTTGATCTTTTTACTAGACGATTATATGCAAACTCATTTTGTGGTAAAGCCAAGTCCCATTGCTTTGGATTCTCTCCCACTTTGCATCTCAATAAATTTCTCAATATCTTATTCACAACTTCTGTCAATCCATTTGTTTGTAGGTGATATGCACTACTAAATTATATCTTAGTAACCATCTTCTTCCACAAAGTCCTTCAAAAATGACTTAGAAATTTCATGTCCTTATTTGAAGTAATAGTTTTTGAATCACCATGCAATCTCACAATATCCATAAAAAATAATTATACAACTCTAGTGGCATCATTGTTTTTCTTACATGAAAGGAAATAAACTATTTTATAAAATTTGTCTACAACAAAAAAAAATTGAATCATTACCTCTTTGTGTGTTTGGTAATCCCAACACAAAATCCATACTCAAATCTATCTATGGTTCTCTTGAAACTAGTAATGGCATGTAAAGTCTAGTATTTTATGCATGTCCTTTAGCCATCTAACATATTCTAAACCTTGAAACATACCTTGTCACATCTCTCTTCATCTTTGGCTAATAATACTTTTCCTCCACCAAAGCTATTATCTTTGTCTTACCAAAGCATCCAGCCAAACTGATACTATGTAATTCTCTTATTATATTGTCTCGTAGAGACCTAACTAAAATGCATAATTGTTTCCCTTTGAAAAGATAACCCTCTTATATAATATACTCATTATGAATACCATCTATCCCACCTATTACTAAATTCCTACACTACTGAACTACCTTACCAAAATATGGATAAATATCATATAATTCTTTGATGGCTTCAAATATAACTACTTCATTCACCATAATAGTTAATAATGCTACCCTCCTGCTCAATCCATTAGCTACCTAATTTTATTTTTCTGATTTATGCTTCAACACAAAAGTATACCACTCCAAAAAAGAAACCCACTTTGCATGCCTACTATTCAACTTCTTTAGTGTATTCACATACTTCAAAGCCTCATGATTTATAAATAGGATAAGCTCTTTAGGCACCAGATAATGCCTCCAATTTCTTAATGCTTGTACAATTGCATAAAGTTTAACATCATAAGTAGAATACTTTGTTCTTACCTCATTCAATTTCTCACTGAAATATGTTATTGACTTTCCTTCTTGACTCAGCACAACACCAATTCTCACAAATGAATTATCACAATCAACCTCAAACACTTTTTTAAAATCTAGTAATGCTAAAATTGATCTTTTTGTAATCTTCATCTTCAAAAATTTTAAAACTTCATGTGGTTACTCTAGTCCATGTAAATTCTTTCCCTCTCATGTAATCTATTATTGGTGCCATAATACTACTAATTTTTTTTAATAATTTTCTATAAAAAGTTGTTAAACTATGGAAACTTCTTACCTCTATAATACTTCTTGGAATAGGCAACTCAATAATGACCTTTATCTTTTTTTCATCCATCCATCTGATGAAACTACAAATCTCAAAAATACCAAATTGTTTTTCATAAACCAGCACTTCTTCAAATTTTCATACAGCTTTTTTCTTAACAAATCCATTACCATTCTCAAATGTTGTAAGTGTTTTTCTTTAGTCTTACTGAATATCAAAATATCATCAAAATAAACAACCACAAGCTTACCAATATATTATCATATCACTATATTCATCACCCTCATAAACATGCTAGATGCATTAGATAATCCGAATGGCATCACCATTTACTCATATAAACCATCCCTAGTCTTGAATGCATTTTTACACTCATCTCCTTCATGAATTTAAATCTGATAATAACCACTCCTTAGATCAATCTAGGTAAAATATTTTTCTCCTATAACCACATCCATCATATCATTTAAACGAGGTATAAGAAACCTATACTCTATTGTAATTTTATTAATTGATCTACTATCCAGACATATTCTCTATCCTCCAACTTTCTTTAGAGTTAGCAATGTTGGCATTGCACATGGACTCATACTCTGTCTTATCACCTTCTTCCTTAGCAATTTAGTAACCTATTTATTTAATATTGCATGTTCTATTGGACTCATCCTATAATCTAATTGATTGGGTAGAGTTGATCCTGAAATTAAATCAATGTGATGCTGAATATCTCTCTTCAATGGTAAACCATCTAGTAACTCATCAGGAATAACATCTACATATTATTTCAACACTCTTGTTACTTCTATTGGTATTGACATCATTTTTATTTTTCATTCTTTGATAATAATGCATAATAATAACCTACTACCTTCGTATCTTGGATAAATTCTTCAATAGAGAGCATGCTTTATGTCTTCTCTTCCTCTTTAAGAGGTAACAAAACTACCTTTTTACCACTTTTTCAAAAAGTGTACATGTTCTTTGCTCCATCATGAATTATTTTAATGTCAAATTGTCATGGTCTTCTCAATAACACATGACATGCATCCATCAAAATAACATCATACCATATTTCATCATTATAACTCTTTCTTATAGAAAACTTGATTAAGAACCATTTATCTAATGTAACTTTATTCCCTTTATTAAACCATGAAATCATATAAGGATTATGATGCTTTTCTCATTGTAGATTTGGTTTCTCAATCATTTCCTTAAAAACCATATTTTTACAACTACCACCATCTATAATTACTTTGTATACCTTTCCATCTAAAGTCCATCTTGTTCAAAAAATATTTGATCGCAACCATGCATCACCACCTTCTTTATTTTGTACTTGTTCCTTCCTTGGAGTGATCATGGTTCTTCTCATCATGAGATTCTCTCCAACATCTACTGGTGTAGCTTTAGTTTTCTACTCTTCTATCTCAACCTCATCTAGATTCACTCTTGGGTGATCTTCTTGCCTCCTTTCTTGATCTTAATAGTGTGGACACTCAAATGCTTTGTGCCCTTACTCTCTACATCTATAATATACATAATATTTGCATTGATTTAGGCACTATCCTCTAGTACCACCATAACCTCATCCTCTCTGGAATCCTCTTCTTCTTTGTTGGTATTGAAACCCTTGTCTATTGTTATCTTGTCTTTTTGTTCCACGTGATGATTCACCTTCATTGGCATTAAATCCACCTCCAGTGGTATTAAACCCAGCTCATCCCCTTATTGGAGGGGATCTACATCTTTTTGGACCAGTAGATGTCCTTCTTAAAAAAAATTATTATTTTTTCTACCTTCAAAGCTAATTGATAAGCCTTCTCTATGTTAAGTATTTTATGCATGCTTAATTCATCTTGAATAGAAAATTTCAAACCATTTATATATTTTGTATCCATCTAATCTTGTTTCATCATGCTCCACTCATATAGAAAACTTATAAAATTCATCTGTATACACTTGTATACTGTGATCTTTTTGCCTCAAATTTTGAAATCTTCTATATGAGGTTTGTGCATAATCCACAAGAAGAAATTTCTCCCTCAGCTTCTTCTCCATATTTTTCCATGAATTAATCTTCTCTTTACTTTTTCTCTATCTCTCTTTCTATAGGTACTCCTACCAAATCATTACATGACCTTTCAATTTGGTGCATGTAAATTTTACTTTCTTGTCTTCTCTCATAGTCTTCTACTCAAAGAATTTATCCATGTTATTAATCTAATATATCAACTCCTTTGGTTTTAAACTACCTCCATAATATGGTCCATCAACCTTGATTACTTCATTTTTTCCTTGTAAATTTTGAACCGTCCTCTCTTCCATTGATGGTGGCTTCTCTTACAATTCTTCTTTTTTCTAAACGTCTTCATCATGATCTATGTCATTCTCATCACCACCTTGCCTCCTTGCTTTATTAGTGATAACCTATGTTAATTATTGAACTTTCCTTTATATCTCTTCTATAGTTTGGTTCATTTGTGCCATACCTCTTCATCTTCTCACCATGCTTCTCTCCTCCAAGATTTTAACTTACTTTGATACCAAATAATGAACCCAAAAACTATCAAGATAAATAAAATTACCAATAGGCTAAGATCTGAAACAATAACTCAAAATCGATTCATATTGAATGACTTAAAATAATTATAAACTTTTGGGTGAATATTTTTTCAATCAGCGTACTGATAAACAAAATAGGTCTGATCAACCACATCAGGAAGATTGATCGACCAAATGTGTAGGTTTACCACATCAAAAGGGGGACTAATCTCTCATCTCATCAAGGGGAGCTTCCCTATAGATATGCAAGAGATATAATATATATATATATATATATATATATATATATATAGAAAATAAAACTCAAGGGTAGGATAAACCATACATCTCTCTTTTTTTAGAGATGGTGTGCATGAATCAAAGGAGAAGTCCTGATGAAATGATATAAGACACTCATCTTCTTTTAGAAGTGTTGTTTAGCAGATAAAAGGAATCTTTATGGTGATGACAAGTAACTATAACAAGGTATAGTAACACAACAGGATGAAATGAGGCACAAAGTCTCCACCTCAACTGCCAAAGAGTGAAATATGAAGAATAATGAAGGCACAAAGTCGTCTCAAGGTTCTTTACATAAAAATAGAAAATAAACACATATTGAAGGCAATTATGATAGCACAAAGTTTGAAAGTAACTGGCTTCATGACACCTTATTTGTCACATCCGTTAACTCTACTTGTTAAATTGCATAAACAAGAATACATTTAGGAAATAAACATAAGAACAATCTCCTAGAATGATACAAGCTATAACATCACAAAGTCTAAAAGTAACTTACTTTCTGATTCAAACAAAGAAATATGATGAACAATCTGAGCTCAAAGTCTCAGTAATGCCTTTCAATTTAGACAAAGTTTTGTTTCTGATAACTGAGAGAGATCTCCCTAAAACAATAAGAGAGAGTCCAATATATAGCCCTCCAAGAAAAATTTGGGAGCAGTAACACATCATGTTGCATTAAATTTTGTTAAGAAGATATGTTGGAATTGGGCATATTTGCCCATTTGATTTTCTCAATGCAGAGAAATGAGTCACGCCATTGAATGTTTGTATCTTCCAATGTCCACCTAGTGGTCTGCTTCTAGAAACATATCTTATGCGTGAATATTTTTTATTCTTCTTCACTATTCCTCCTTTTTTAGCTATTGAATCAAGTCCTTGGTTTAATTTGATCCTCTATTCTTTGGTCGCTTTCTATTGGTTTTAACAATTGACACATGGCAGGTTTCACTGCAAATAGGTGAGGACACTTGGCAGCATCCGTGGGACTCTGAGAGATGTTTATTGAAAGAAGCTTTGAAACCTGTAAGAAACTCAAAGATGCAGATACAGACACTTGCCATGTTCCATGGAGTTATAATGAAATACGTGGCATATTTTGGGTGTTTTTTGAGAATCCTATGGAGGATGACATGTGGTGGCTTCCGCTGAGTTTAGCCACTCATCTGAGACCCACCACAGTCCTTACTAAATAAAGAGACCAAAGGAAGAAACTATGGATGTCGACACGTGGTGGCTTTCACTAAGCTTTAGCTTCTCTTTGGAAAGCCTTCAAGAATTCTATTAGTTTTCTGCAGAAGATGAGACATGGTGATCTCCATTGAGTTTTGAAGATGACACGTGGGACATTCCACTACATTTTTTGAGGGACACATGGCAGCTCGACGGGTTTTCTATTTTGGGGGATTTTTCCTTCAAACAAAAAGTCCGAACGAATTCTTTCAGACAATTTGTCTAAAGGAATTGTTCCTTTACAACTTTGTCGTGGGAACTTTTCTAAAGGAATTCCCTTGCTTTTTCGGCCTTTGAATTGGTCCTTTTACTCCCCACTTGCCCTCTGCAAGGGTTGTTTGAGATCTAAAGTGACCTTTCAGATTTTTGCAACAGTCCACTTTAGTTTCCAAGTGCCCTCCAAAAGGGCTGTTTATCCTTTGGCTTTGCCTTAGTCAATTTTTTGTTGATCTCAATAGGTGACATGTGGCAGCATCCATTGTGAAACAGGTGAGGACATGTGACAACATCCACTTAACTTGTATAGGCTTTGGAGGCCTTTTGAGTGTCCCATGGAAGATGACATGTGGTGGCTTCCGTTGAGCTTTTAAAAACACTTTAGATACACTCGGGACTCATTTTAGATTCATGCAGACGTTGACACTTGGCATGTTCCACTTATCTTACAAAGGATACATGGAGAATTCCACAGCTCTTAGAAATAAAGTAAAATGGGGCTCGATAGATGACACTTGGTAGCATCTGCTAGGCTCTGACGGACTTTTATTTCAAGCTTTTACTTTAGGCTTTTCTCACCATAGTCACTTTTGCCACGAAAGTTCCCTCCACAAGGGAATTTGTCTCTTCAACTTTTGGGGCACTCCTTTGAACTTGCCGCTTCAACTGACCGATTGAACCAACTTTGGTTCAACGGTTCAATAGTTCATTCCTTCATTTTTATTGACCACTTAAACCATGCTCTTTGAAACAAACCATGTTGAACCTGTCATCGTTGAACCTGTTGAAGCTTTCAACCCATTAAACCTTTGAACCTGAGTGCTTAATTCTTAAAACCTATTGATGTCGTTGAACCTTTGAACCCATTAAACCTTTGAACTAAAAATGGTTCAATGGTTCAATGGATCAATGATTGCATAGAAGCTTGCTGATAGATTCTTTTGGTTGAACCAAAGTGTTGAACCAGTCCTGAAAATGACTAAGTATTGGAAACTTGATCTTTTGATTGAACTCACTTGTAGAAGCCTTTGAACCTATTGAACCTGTTAGTCCTTTGACTGAAAAAGATTGAATAATTCCTAATTTTGAAATTTAGAATAATTTTTTGAAATGGGAAGAGATAATTTTATCTTGTAGGACCAAAATAGCTTAAATGTTGTCCCAAAAATGAGTGACATTTTTTTAGTACAATAGCTGGCTCCAGTTGGGGAACTTCCATCAATTGTAAAAAGAATTGAATTGAAGGAGTAGAATTTAGAATCTCCAGTGTCTTCATGTGTACCATTGGGCTACGGAGTCATGTTACCTAGAAATGAAAGGCATCAAAAATGAAAACAAACAAAACAAAATAGAACTAAAAATTATACAAATATACATATGTACAGGTGAAATGATCTAGTATTTCAAGAATTGAAGTGTTTCAGATGTTGCCCACTATGAGGTAGAGAAAAGAGTGTGCCATCTTGATACTTTAGTAGGAAGCTATTTTCACCATTAGGCTGATGAATAATAAATGGGCCTCTCCAAAGGGAGTCAAACTTTCCATGCATCCCTTTTGGTTCTCTCCTTTTGTCCCACAACAGGGCTTGATCTCCAACTTGGAAATCACAGTTTTTTGTCTTCTAGTCAAAGAGCTTCTTTACTAGGCTTTGATGGGCAGCAATTAAGTCTACTACCATAGTTCTCTACTCATCCATCTCAGTCATGCACATGATTCTCTTATCAAGGGGGCTTTCATATGTCTGATCTTCAATTGCCTTAGCCAGTTTTAATGTTGGAAATTCTAAGGTGATTGGTATCTCAGCATTGATACCATAAAGAAGTTGGAAAGGAGACATACCAATTGCCCTCTTTGGTGTTATTTTGTCTACCCATAGAGCATCAACCAATACTTTATGCCATGTCCTTTGATTGTCATCTACCAGCTTTTTGATGATAGTCACCAGGTTCTTATTGCTTGATTCAGCTTGTCCATTCCCTTGTGGAAAGTAATCAGAAGAATGGGAGAGTGTAATCTCATAATAGAAATAGAATTGTGTAATCTCTTGAGAAGTGAAACAAGTTACATTGTTAGTAACAATCTTGGTTGGGACTCCAAACTTGGAAATAATATTCTCTTTGAGGAAATTGCACACTACTTCTGAAGTGGCATGCTTGGTTGGGATAGCTTCTACCCACTTGGTGAAATAGTCAGTTGCTATAAGGACATAATCATGTCCAACACTTGAAGATGGGTTTATAGCTCCAATGAAATCAATTCCCTATTATTGGAATGGTTCTTTTATGATCACTGGTTTGAGAGGTAGGGTAGCTAACTTGGGTTTTCCAATAAATTGTTGGTAGAGTTCACATTTTCTCACCCACTTATATGCATCTTAGAAAAGAGTTAGTCAGTAATATCTGGCTCACATAATCTTGTGGGCAGTCACAGGAGTATAAAAATGTCCTCCACAGGCTAGATTGTGGAAGGATTTCAAAAGTTGGCTTTGTTTCTCTTTGTCTACACAATTAAAGAATACTCCATTTAGGCTTCTCTTGTACAGGCTATTTTCCCAAAAGACAAAATTGGCAGCTTTCAACTTGATAGTCCTCCTTTCTTTGTAAGATAAATGAGCAAGACATATACCATAAGTAATGAAATAAGCAATACCTAAATACCACTCGTTATTAGTGGAGACAAAGAGGACTGTTGGTGTGTCTTCCACCTCTGCTTCTTCATGCTCTATTTCTTCTGGGTTATTATTAGCAATTAATTGGCATAGGCCTTTTCCCCGTACCAGCTTTGTTGGTTTGATGTCTAGATCAAACTCTTGGATCTTTGTAATCCAATTGCCTCTTTTTGTCCTGAACTCTTGCTAAGTTAATATGGATTTGAATATAGTGTCAGGAACCAAGGCAGTAGTGTGTGAATTTAGGATATAGAAGCAGAAATACTTTACTACTTTCACCACTGCATAAGCATGCTTCTCCATGTTCGAGTACTTTAGCTCATAGATTTTGAGAGAGAAAATCATGAAATAAATGAGAGATTCTATACCTTCTTTATCTTTTTAAACCAAAATTATTGAAAGCATGTGTTCAGAAGCATAACTGTATATGATGAACTCTTTGTTGTAGTCTAGAAAAATCAGAGTTGGGGCATGGGCAATGGTAGTCTTGATATCCTCAAATGCTGACTTACCTTCTTTAGTCCAGCTAAAGGTGGTCTTCCCTTTCATCATGTTTACAATGTGTCGAGTCTTCTCAGCAAACTCAGGGATAAACCTTTGTAAGAAATTCATCTTTTCGAAGAAAGAGTGAACAACATTTTTACTTATAAGTAAGGTAAGCTCTTAAATAGAATTGACTCTATCTGAGACAATCTTTATGCCTTCTTTAGACACAATGTGTCTAAGAAGTTCCCCTCTGTTACTCCAAAAATAGTCTTCTTGAGGTTCAAAGAAATGCCATTCTAGTGGCAGTGCTCCAGCACTTATTGTAAGTGGTGTATATGATCAGAATGATGCTTTAAAAAGATGGTCAAGTCATCAAGGTATACCACAATGAACTTATCCATTTCATTTTTAAAAGTAAGGTTCATTGCTCTCTGAAAGGTGGTGCTAGCATTTATCAATCTAAAAGGCATCCTTCTATATGCAAAAGTGCCCCAAGGTGTGGTGAAGGTAGTCTTGTGTTGGCCTGTTTCACCAACTTTAACTTGATTGTATCCTAAGAAGTCATCTAGCATTGATAACATCTCTGAACCTGTCACTGTTTGAAGTACTTGATCCATGATTGGCAAAGGATAGTTATCCTTTAAAGATGACTGATTTGGATTCTTGAAATCCACACAAATGCAAATTTTGTCATTCTTCTTCCTTACAGGCACTATGTTTGCAATCCATGTGGAATGATGGATTAGGAAAATGATTATTGCATTTTACATTTTTATATCTCAAACAGAATAGTACCTAATATCTTTGGATTATACTATCTAGATTTTTGCTTATGAGGCACTGAGTCAGCCTTGAGAGGAATGTCATAGCAACTTTCATCAGGCCTGAGAGACTTCAAGTCATCATAAGAGTATGATAAGACATCCATGTATTGGTGGAGTAGAGTGGTGAACTTGAACTTCTCTTCCTGAGTGCAGCACTTACTAATGTTAACCATCTTAGGATTTTATTCAGTAGTTAGATTTATTTGATCAAATCCTTGAGAGGAGCTTGAATCTATTTGCTGTTGTTTGATGAATTTGTCATGATTGTCAAATAGTTTCTCAAGAGAAACCAAGCCTTTGAGAATTTTATTCTCTTTGAGTTGTAAGAATTCTTCATTTGCATCTAAACTTGATTCAGGGGCTGGTTCACACTTTTGAGGTTCACTTCCTTCAAAATGCAGTTGTTTAAAGTTGTCTTTTCATTCTAGAAAGGCAATTATTTGGTGATCATCATTGAATACTTGTCAATGATCAGCATTGTCAGAAACACTTGGTCTAAAGACTAGCTCTATGGTGTACTTGTTTCCTGTGAAGTCTGAGTGAAGAATTAAGAGAGTTGCTAAAATAGCAAGTGCATCAACTCGGTCATAGATTCTTTGGGTATGGTAGATATGTTGAAAGCATCAAAGCTTTCAATTTGGTTCCAGACTAAGTTGTGGTAGTGGCACAATCTTTCATTTTTAGTTTGGTATAGGTTTCTCACCTGACAAACCACTAGTTCAGCATCTCCTTTGGCATGAAGGAGTTTGATGCCTTTGTCTCGAGCAGCCCTCAATCGAAGCAATAGAGATTCATATTCA
Organism: Torreya grandis; assembly: GCA_037957365.1. Classification (NCBI taxonomy): domain Eukaryota; kingdom Viridiplantae; phylum Streptophyta; class Pinopsida; order Cupressales; family Taxaceae; genus Torreya; species Torreya grandis. Next base: position 1,611,626 of record JARHVA010003959.1, read on the forward strand.
CCTATGTTATTGGTGTTGCTAAATTGCAACTTATAAGATGAAGGAAAAATATCTCTTTGAGGAGATAACAACACAATCCCAACTCCTAAACTGGTAGAGGAGCAGCTACCATCGAATTCCAGAGTCCATACCTCATTAGACACTGATTTTTCTTTAGATTTTTTTTCATTAGAGAGGAAAGATCCTTCACCATATATTTTTCAAACTACCAATTCTTCTACTGGTCTAGCTAAACTAATTTCTGGATTGACACTTTCAAGAACTTTATTAGATGCTTCATGAACTTCATCTGTAGATAGAAAATAGTTACCCATGCCTGAAGACTCAAATAGAATTTGAGCTTCAGGGGCTGATGTCTGAGTGAATATATTTTGATTCTTTTTCAGGAAGTAGCCTCTACATGATGCCTTTGATAGGTATTCTTACTTCAGATATGTCCATGCTTAATTATCCACCAACATCTTTACAAAAATTTCACCCTAGTAGAATGCCATATGAGACTGGAACATCATCCACTAGAACTGTCATCTTGATTCTTTTGTCTAGAAAGGCTACAAATGCAAATTGGGCATCCTTGATTTGTCCCAACAGAGGTACTTATTTGTTTTCCATGGAGAAACATCTACCAAATGTTTTGATTATTGGGAGATCAAGAGATTCAGCTACTTTGGTAGGCATGACATTGTTAGATGTACCTGAGTCTATGATGTAGTTACTCAAGTTGTGACCATTTATCAACAAGGAAACATAAAAAGGTTCTATTTTCCCAGGGACATCTGGAAGAGTAATGACAAGATTATTTGGGATGGGAATGTTCTTTGGGAAATCAGGAGTTACATTCTTAGCTTCTTGTCCTGTAGGGACGGCCTTATTCTTCACACACTCAACTAACCTTCCAACTACTCAAGATTGGATTGTAAATATTTAAATTCATTCATTTGAATTTTGATTTTCTTGACATGATCAATTATGTCAAATGACTGAATTAGACTAGGAACAGAGGAAGATAATTCAACCTTCTATTTTATAAGGAGGAGAGGACTGATTTGTAAAATTGAAGTTAAAGGTGAAGGTGAAATTGATGTACTTACCTTTTTGGTGATCACCGGGTCCTTTGGCTGGAAAGGTAGAGAGGTTCCATGTTTAGCAATTGAAATTGCTGGTTGAGGTTGCTCTTCTATTTTTCCTTTATCAGCTTGTTGGGTTGATTGGTTCTTGGACCTGGTAAACACTGTGTATGATCCATCAAAAGCTTCTCCTTTACTTCTGGGTTCATCTTGGTAGTTCAAGAAACCAATGTTGGAGTCACCAACAGATTCTTCTTGGTTTTCTACAAGGAGATCAGCATAATTTTCTTGACTCAATTCAGGTTGGAAAGAGAAATTTGATTCTGCTTCAAGATATCCCACTATTGAATTGGCTAGGGGTACTTTAATAGCAAGTTTCCCTTGTGGGGGAGGAAGATGATTTAGTTACCCTTGATTCCTGGCAGCATTGCCCTTATATGACTGATTTGGAAATATCCTCCTTGGCATATCTCTATATGAAGGAGCAAAAGACATTCCTTGCACCATTTGCTTTTTGAGATCAAGCAACTCATTTGCCAACTTCTGCACCATTGGATCAGTGGTGCCCATAGATGGATATTCAAAAAATGATGAGGGTTTATTTCTATTAGGATCTCTTCTTATCTTCCCTACCAAGATGAGATCATATTCTACCTCAATGGCCAAATCTTGAGCTACAGCAAGGTCTATTTGACCAGCACGTCTCAAAAGGAAACTCACTTTAGGTAACTAAGAATTAATGAAGAAATATTTGAGATTCTCAGCTGTAGGTCGAGTAATTATAGGAATCTTGTTCTTTAATTTGTCAAACTTGGCTATGAAGTCCCTCATTGGTTCATGAGGCTAATTCTTCATCTGTGTAAGCTGAGCTAGAAGGGCATGTGCATCTTCTGCAAGCTTGAATCTGGCTTCAAACTTAGCTTTGAGGGTGTTCCAGTCAATTACTGACTGAGCATGTAGATGGTAAAACCAATCTACAGTAGCATCTTGTAATGTCTCTAAAAATAGCCTGACTTCCACGTCCTCAAATTCCACTCTAATTACACCATAGGCTATGCTGAAGGTTGCAATGTGTTCATCGGGGTGAACTTTTCCATCACCATAGAATTTAGGGAAATTCTTTCTTGAGCTGCGTGGGAGCTCATATAGAGGTGGAGTAAGATTGAGAGGACCAAAATAATTACCCCAGGTGCCTTGAACTACCATTGTATGACTATGAAAAGGAGGAATAATAAATATCAGAGGGGTAATTATTGGCAAAGCTTTATTAACAGTAGAAGTGGATGCTTCGCTTGGTAATGGAGACTTGACTTTAGTAGGAGGAAAGCTCTTAGTTCGTTGGAGACGAGATGGTGAAGGAGACAAATCAAAATTACTTTGTTGTACCAATTCAAATATAGGATCAACAATACCTTTAGCCCTTTGGCTTCATGTATACCTTAAATCTGCCAGGTTGTGAAACAAAAATGAAAAAGAATTGACCTTGCTTCAGCTTAAAACTTGAGGCTTTAAACTATGCTTTCTTTCCCAATTGGTGTGGAGGTGGATGGCAAGGTTATAATGATATTGGGTAGGACACAAAAATAGGGTGGAGTCACTAGAGTCTATAATGGATAAGGGTAGGGACTGCTTCAATCTGAAACTTGAGGCTTCAGAATGCACATAACATCCCTAGCAGAGTCGTCAAAAACTGTTGGGTGAATATTTTGTCAATCAGTGTATTGATAAATAAAATAGGTCTGATCAACCACATCAAGAAGATTGGTCAGCCAAATGCGTAGGTTTATCACATCAAAAGGGGGACTAATCTCTCCTCTCATCAAGGGGAGGTTCGCTGTAGATATGCAAGAGCTATATATATATATATATAACAAAAAATAACACTCAAGGGTAGGATAAACGATCCATCTCTCATTTTTTAGAGATGATGTACATGAATCAAAATAAAAATTCTGATGAAATGATAGAAGACACTCCTCTTCTTTTAGAAGTGTTTTTCAGCAGACAAAAGAAATCTTTCTGATGATGACAAGTAACTATAACAGGGTATAGTAACACAATAGGATGGAATGAGGCACAAAGTCTCCACCTCAACTGCCAAACAGTGAAATACAAAGAGCAATGAAGGAACAAAGTCGTCTCAAGGTTCTTTACATAGAAATAGAAAATAAACACATACTGAAGACAATTATGACAGCGCAAAGTCTGAAAGTAACTGGCTTGAGGACACCTTCTTTGTCACCTCCACTAACTCTGCTTGTTAAATTGTATAAATAAGAATACATTTAGGAAATAAACATAAGAGCAATCTCTTAGAATGATACAAGCTATAATAGCACAAAGTATGAAAGTAACTTGCTTTCTAATTCAAATAAAGAAATATGATGAATAATCTGAGCTCAAAGTCTCAGCAATACCTTTCAATTTGGATAGAGTTTTGTTTTTGGTAACTGAGAGAGATTGCCCTAAAATAATAAGAGAGATTCCAATATATAGGCCTCCAAGAAAGACTTGGGAGTAGTAACACATCATGTTGCATTAAATTCTATCAAGAAGATACGCTAGAATCGGGCGTATCTACCCATTTGCTTTTCTCAATGCAAAGAAATGGGTGATGCCATTGAATGTTTGTATCCTCCAATGTCCACCTAGCAGTCTACTTCTAGAAACATATCTTATGCGTGAATATTTCTAATTATTCTTCATCATTCCTCCTTTCTTGGGTATTGAATCAGTTCCTTGGTTCAATTCGATCCTATGTTCTTTGGTCACTTTCTACTAGTTTTAACAATTGACATGTGGCAGGTTCCACTACAAAATAGGCGAAGACACTTGGCAGCACCCATGGAATTCTGATATATGTTTATTGAAAGAAGCTTTGAAACCTATAAGAAACTCAAAGACAGACACTTGTCTTACTCCATGGAGTTATAACGAAATACATGGCATATTCTAAGTGTTTTTTGAGAATCTTGTGGAGGATGACACGTGGTGGCTTCCACTGAGTTTAGCCACTCATCCGAGACCCACCACAGTCCTTACTTAACAAAGAGACCAAAGGAAGAAACTACAGATGTCGACACGTGGCAGCTTCCACTAAGCTTCAGCTTCACTTTGGAAAGTCTTCAGGACTTATATTAGTTTCTTACAGAAGATGACATGTGGTGATCTCCACTAAGTTTTGAAGATGACACGTGGCATGTTCTACTACATTTTCTGAGGGACACATGGTAGCTCGACAAATTTTCTGTTTCAGGGGACTTTTGTTTTGGACAAAAAGTCTAAAGGAATTCTTTCAAACAATTTATCTGAAGGAATTGTTCCTTTACATCTTTGCCATGGGAACTTTTTTGAAGGAATTCCCTTGCTCATTTGGCCTTTGAATCAGTCCTTTTGCTCCCCACTTGCCCTCTGCAAGTGCTTTTTGAGCTCTAAAGTGATCTTTTAGATTTTTGCAATTGTCCACTTTGGTTTCTAAGTGCCCTCTGAAAGGGTTGTTTGTCCTTTGGCTTTGCCTTAGTTGATTTTATAATGATCTCAATAGGTGACACATGGTAGCATCTGCTATGAAATAGCTGAGGACATGTGGCAGCATCCGCTTAACTTGTCGAGGCTTTGGAGGCCTTTTGAATGTTTTGCAGAAGATGACACGTGGTGGCTTCTGTTGGGCTTTTAGAAACACTATAGATACACTTGGGACTCATTTTAGATTCATGCAGATGTTGACACTTGGCATGTTCTGCTTATCTTACAAAGGATACGTGGCAACTTTTGTAGCTCTTAGAAATAAATTAAAATGGGGCTCGATAGATGACACTTGGCATCATCCGCTGGGCTCTGACGAGCTTTTGTTTCAGGATTTTTCTTCAGGGTTTTCTCACCTTTGTCACTTTTGCCACAAAAATTCCTTTGTAAGGGCATTTGTCTCTTTGACTTTTGGGGCACTCCTTTGAACTTGTTGCTTGAATTGACCAATTGAACCAACTTTGGTTCAAAGGTTCAACAGTTCATTCCTTCATTTCTATTGACCGCTTGAACCATGCTCTTTGAAACAAACCATGTTAAACCTATCATTGTTAAACCTGTTGAAGCTTTAACCCGTTGAACCTTTGAACCTGAGCTCTTAATTCTTGAAACCTGCTGACATCGTTGAACCTTTGAACCCATTGAACCTTTGAACTAAAAATGGTTCAATGGTTCAATGGCTGCATAAAAGCTTGCCGATAGATTGTTTTGGTTGAACCAAGGTGTTGAACCAGTCCTGAAAATGACTAAGTGTTGGAAACTTGTTCTTTTGATTGAACTCGCCTGTAGAAGCCTTTGAACCTGTTGAACCTGTTAGTCCTTTGACTGAAAAAGCTTGAATAATTCCCAATTTTGAGGTTTAGAATAATTTTTTGAAATGGGAAGAGATAATTTTGTCTTGCAGGACCAAAATAGCTTAAATGTTGTCCCAAAAATGAGTGACATTTTTTGGGTACAACACAAACCCAAACCATGCTTAAATAAGTCTCAACTCAGAATTTAGAGTTGACATGCGAAAATTCTAAAAAAATCTAAAATCTAAAAAAAAAAGTCTATTTTTAGTGGCTAATATTTATAGTTAGTTTTGCATCCAAGCGCATGGCTCTAAAATTTTTCTAAAATAACCTAAATACTAAAATTAGTCTATGGGACAAAATTCAACTAAATTTGAGGTCTAGTTCTAAAAATATACAATTTTTAAAAATAAAAAAATCTCAAAAAATTCATTAAATATTAATTTTGAACCCTCAAAAAATCACATTTGGCCTTTAAAAAATATTGAAATCAATTCTAAGCAAATAGATCATCTTAGGGTAGAATCCAAGTTTTGTTATGATCATTTTGGTCCATCGAAGAGCTCAAAAGGAGTTACGAGTCAAAAGTTATGACCTCAGAAAGGTTGGCCTATTTTTTCTACATCACTTCAATGTGAGATGTGTGTAGGTTATGTAAGTACACAAACAAGGTTTGTACATGATACAAAATCTATGCATGAATATTTATTAATTTTTTTCATATTTCATTGTTTTTAATTTATTATTTAACTAAATTTGATAAATTTGAACCACAAATAGGTTCACAATCAAAGAAATGAAGGTTGACTTAGGGTTACACATAACTAAACCTATTTTTTCATTATTTTATGTCCATAGATCATTCTTGTATTGAGTCTAAATTTGGTAAATTAAGGTCTTAATTAGGAATAACTAAATAATTGAAATATGTTTTGTGGCTATTTTCCAAAAATTATCCCATCTTTTTCATTTTTCAATGTTTATAGGTTGATAATGGGTCATTATTAGACTAAATTTAATAAATCAAGATTCTCATTAGGAAAACCAAATAATTTAATGTTGATTTTAAGCTACACCTATACAATGGATGCATATTTATCATTATTTAATGTTTTCAGGTCATTATTAAATTAAATTAGTCATTTTTTTATTATATTAAGTTTGAGAAACTAAAATCACGATGATAAAAACAATTTAATATAATTGATCATAATTGATCACAATTATAATATATAAAACCAAAAAAATATTAATTAAATAAAATTTAAAAATACATCTTCAATCAATAATATATATCATGAAATTGGTGCGAGCTTATAAAAATAAACTATATTTAAAAACTATAATTTAAGTTTCATAAATATACCTTAAATTCTTAAATTTTATATTTAAATATTTATAAACATTATATTACCCTAAAACCTTAGAATTCCTTAAGGTTCTTATTATGTTACCTTAAAACCTTAAAATTCTTTAAGGTTTTTATGTGTAATACTTAAATACTTATGAACATCATCATAATTTAAAACCTTAAAATTATAAAATCCCAATATGTGGCTAAGTATGAATTTGAAGAGACCCTTCAATGTTAAAACTAGATATTTCAAACAATTCTTAAAGATTTGGGATGTTATATTTATAAAGTAAAAATATCGTAAGATTTCCACCATTTTCTATTTGAAGATTCTCTTAGCTCAAAATTTATCTCCTGAAAAAGATACGTGGAGCTTGATTAGAAATAAAATATAAATTTGTTTCAAATACTCTTAGCTCAACATTTATCTCCTGAAAAAGATATGTGGAGCTTGACTAGGAATAAAATATAAATTCATTTTTCAATTAGGGGATAGAATCTAGGGTTAGTGTAAATGAAATAAATGAGTATAACCATTTTGTGAGTCTACATCGAGCTCAAAGATTATAATAGTGAAGTGGAATAAGGAAACAATTCTCGATCTCTGTTTTCTAAAATAGTTAGGGGAAGAATGGATGATGATCTGTTTTGTAGTATCCATAGATTTTAACACACGTCTTTTAACTTTTTCAAATTAGGTTTTTTTTTTTGAAAGAACTTTTGATTGAAAGATAATTTTTTCATTTAAAAAAAAAGGTTCAGGAGAACAAGACTATATATATTATGTTTCACTCACAAAATCTACATGTATTTTAAATTAAAATGTTTGACACATTTATTATTATAAAAAAATATTGATAATTTAAAAACTAAATTTGATATTTGAAAATTCTTTAAAAAATATTTAAATTCTGAGTGTAGGCATCTCATGTAAATTTAGGCATCTCTATTTTCAGAAACAAGTTGCAAATTTAGGCACTATTTTAGTCTTCCATTATCTAGAACAGTCTTGATCTATACTTCTTATTATGCTATATTAATAACTCCACTATATTCTTCCTCGCTAGATGAAAGACCTATATCAATCCTCTTCTTACTTAAACATGATATTGGACCAAAATTATCCATACAAACATGACCTAAAGTTGAATATCTATCATCAAAATCTCTCAACCTAATACGAGTCTATAAAACTAGCAAGATAAATGTCTCCCTTGTAAGATAATTGTACACCAAGTTGATATGTACCTAAACATAATCCTATGTTAAGGGAATAAGGCTGAGTTTAGAAAGGTCAAATTTGGAGATCTTTGAAAAAAAGGATGGATTATAGCAAGAAAGATGTATATATGAATTTTATACACACACACACACATATATCCCTTAATTAGATTACAACAATGGATAATAGATTTAAAAGTTTATAAATGCATTTTATAGGAAGAAATACACATAATAGATTGTGTAGAATGTTCCAAGGCCCCTTATTGATTGGAACAGTTGTAAAAGCCCTTGGTTCACCAAAATATAGCATCTTTATTGGATAGTGAGGACTAAGAAAGTAGTAAAAAATATATTAACATATACTTAATAACTATTTTTGAAAATAAAATTAGAGAGAAATTAGGAATATATAAAATTTCTGGAGAAAAGAAGTCAATGCATTACGTTTACTCAGAGAGAGAGAGAGAAACTAGGAATATATAAAATTGTGGGAGAAAATAAGTCAAAAAGGTTTACTCAGTTTATATCTATCTAATACATTCATCGATTATTTGTTAGAATATTTAGTTTCTTTTGATGTTCAATGCACTATCACCTACTCTCTACCGATAGGGTTTAATGAGTTGCAACTTTACCACTAAAAGCCATCTAAAGACTTGAACTCTTTACACATGAATGTCTACATTGTATCGGTCCTCTAAATGATTCGAAGACCTCTATTTATTGAGGCAATTATATTGTGTTTAGTATGCATTAAGTGCTTACTAGTCGTAGCTGATAAGATGAATGTATCAGTTTCAAAATAGTGATCAAGACTTTATTTTAATCTTTTAGTGTTGTGTGTTTGTGGGTTCTAGTGCATTGTTGTTTTGTATTTATTTGCATAGTAAACTATGGAACGCTCTACTTCCATCAACTAGTATTAGATCCAAGATTGTGTGTTTTGTGTAGTTTTGGTGATCACTAGCAGCAATAGCAATGGCCATAAATACCATTATTTGATGGAAATAAAGGTGATGTTTGGAGTATTAAAATGAAGACCATTTTTTGCTCTCAAGAATTATGGGAGCTTGTTGAAAATGGTTTTTTTGAACCTGTTGATCAAAATGCATACAATGTACTTACACAAGCTAAGAAGAACATGTTGAAGGAGAATAAAAGGAAATATGCCAAGGCTCTTTACTTCATATAAATGGCAATGGAAGACTCTATTTTCCCATCAATATCAATAGCGATAAGATACAAGAAAGCATGAGATATTTTACAAATTGTATATGAAGGAAACAATAAGGTAAAGCTAGTTCTATTACAATTATTAAGAAGAGAATTTGAAAATCTACAAATGAAGGAATCTAAGTCTATAAATTATTTTTTACATGCACTATAAATATAATCAAGCAAATTAAATCGAATGGAGATACAATAGAGGATCAAAGAATAATAGAAAAAAATTTAAGAAGTCTTCCTACAAGATTTGATATTATTTTGGTAGTAATAGAAGAGTATAAGGACTTAACTAAAATAATTATTAATGAACTTATGGGTTCTTTACAAACTCATCAACAAAGATTGAATAGAACAACTAACTCTTCTTTTAAGCAAGCCTTTAAATCTCAAGTTGCAGTAAGAAGAAGAGGTAGAGGAACCAATAATAGAGGCAGAAGATATTTTGGAAGAGGAAGAGCTATTAGCATTCTGAAGAAGGAAGACATAGCTATGCAGTATCACATAAAAGAGGAAGGAGCAACAACACATCACATGGAAGCTCTTCACGAATGTATGACAAATCAAATATCCATTCTTACTATTGTAAAATGTTTGAACATTTTGTAAGTGAATGTAAAAAAAGGATATATGATATGTGACATAATAATGCAAACTTGGATAAATAAAGGCAAAATTAAAGTGAAGAGAATGAAAATTTGTTTATTATTTTCATTATAGCAGAAGAAAGTAATAATGAGGTTTGGTACTTAGATAGTGATTGCATCAATCATATGTGTGGAAATAAGGAAATATTTTCTAATATTGATGAAAGTGTAAAATCTGAAGTAAAAATGAGGAACACTATTAGAGTACCAATCATGGGTAAGGATGCATATCTATTCACACCAAGCATAGTGATAAGAAACAAATGCAAGATCTATACTATGTTTCTAGGTTAAAACATGATCTTATTAGTATTGGATAGTTTATTAAAAAGGGATATAGAGTTCAGTTTGAAAATGGAGAATCTATTATTTTTTATAAAAATTGTAGTAGTAGACAAATTACAATAATTAAAATGACAAGGAATAGATTGTTCCTCTTAAGATTGAAAAAAGAATTGTTAGTTGCATTCAGAACTATCATAATGGATCAATCTAGGTTGTGGCATCCTAGATTTGGTCACTTAAATTTTAATGGGTTGAATTTTTTATATAAAAATAAAATGGTAAGATGGTTTCCTTTGATTAAACAACTTGATAAAATTTGTGAAGCTTGTATTTTGGGAAAGTAGCATAGACATATCTTTCGATCAAGCAAATCATGAGAAACAAGAGCTCCACTTGAATTGATTCATTAATATTTGTGCGGTCCTATGCAAACCCTCTCTCTTAACAAAAATAATTATTTCATAACTTTCATAGATGATTTTAGTATAAAAACATGGGTTTTCTTTTTAAAGCATAAATCTATGGCTTTTGGGATCTTCAAGCAATTCAAGGCCCTAATTGAAAAATAAAGTGGACACTATGTGAAGGTCCTTAGGATTGACAAAGAAAGGAAATATCTCAAATAAATATTTAATTTTTTTCAAAGAAAATGGAATTAAGGAACAATTTACCACTGGGTATACACTACAACAAAATAGTTTTGTAGAAAGTAAAAATAGAAGTATTCAAGAAATGGCTAGGAGTATGTTAAAGGCTAATGAACTATTAAATGAATTTTGGGCTAAAGTTGTAGCATGTGTAGTTTATTATACTAAATAGATGTCTTACAAAAAATGTTCTTAATATTTCCCCTCAAAAGCCATGGAGTAAGAAAAGTCCAAATGTTAAACATTTAAAAGTTTTTGGTTGTGTAGTATATGCACATTTTTCTAAAGAAATAAGGAAGAAATTAGATGATAGAGGAGAGAAATACATTTTTATTAAATATAGTGAGTAATCAAAAGTCTATAGATTATACAATCTAATCACAAAAGAACTAAGAATTAGTACAGATGCCATCTTTAATGAAGATGGAGTGTAAGATGAAAATAATGATTCAACTTCAATGCCCAAGTGGAGACCTGTTTCGTTAGCAATACCGCCTATGGATGTTTCAAGCAACATTAATCATCTTGAAACTCAAAGTGTCGCTCAAACAACACCTTCATCACCTATAAGGCATTGCTCACAAGATATTGCTCAATCTACTACTCCCAACATAGGAGCAAGGTCTACTCCATCACCTATGCGGCATCACTTAGGGGATACATCAAGGAAAACAAAAAGCTTGAAGGAGATATATGAGGCATCTAGGTATGAAGAAGATAATGAATTCATATATTTTGCTTATTTTTTCATGTTGATCCAATTTATTTTGAAGACATTGTAAATGATAGAAAATGGTGTGAAGCCATGGATGAAGAAATGAAAGCAATTGGGAAAATCAGAAATTAAAGATAGCAACAACATAGAATGAAGAGAGAATAGAGCAGCAACTTAGAATGAGATGACCGGAGGAGCTGTGAAAAAAATAGATCAAAACAACAGTTTATAACAGCAGCATGTAATGTATTTTTGACAGTCCACGAAAGCTGTGTTTTTGTATTCATATAAATGAAAATCTGTATATTATTGTATTATTTCATTTCTATTAAATGAATAACATTGTTTCTGTGGTAATATACAGCAGTATATAAGAAAAGAACAGAGCATATATTTCTGATTTTTTGCTACATGCTCTAGGTCCTAATACCAACGACAAGGACGAATAACAAACACTATAGCAAGTCTACACTTGTTCGAACAAATTCTTAGACATGTTTGAAAGATAATATCTTCGATATACATTGAATTATTTGTATATTCAGTTATTTAAGATTGAATTGTTTATATATTTAATATTTTTTAATATTTATTTATGTTAATTTATAAATAATTAATCTATTTTTTCTGTTTTATTCCTCACTTACTTACAAGTTAGTCATATGAATATAACTCGGCTCCTTTTACTTGAGTGTATCTCTCTCTCACTCGTATTTTTATGGTATAGTGAATGGTTGAATCAATTTCCTAAGAGTTGATATGGTAAGAATTTTTTCCTAATGAATGAAATAAATTATTCTTGAGAAAAAAAATTATATTTTTATATGGAATAAGAGTTTTTTTCCAATAAAAGAATTAAATTTTTCATTCTGAAAAAACTTTTTACATATTTCAGTATGAAGTATAATAAATAATCTTCTGCATATTTCAGTGTGGAGTATAATAAATAATCTTTTTCTAAGGCTTAGTTTTACTAAGTAAAAATAAAAAAATTGAAATAATAAGATTTAAAATAGAGAGATCTTATATATATAAGGTAAAGAAGTGTTTTCCTTGCAAAGGAGAAATTGATAAGTTGAAAAACAGTAAGGCGCACAAGATAATATGAAGTTTTAAAAGGAATTGAAACTCATTCTCCCAGGATCTCTAGAAATACTAATAAACAAAAATAAATACAAGAAAAGCTGCAGCTCTTAATATATATTCATCATTCTACCATTTATAACCCTAAACATTTATCTCAATTAGTAACAATTGACTATATACCTGTAACTTAGTGTCTTCCCCAGATAAATTGTGTTAGTGGCAGTCAATAAAATGGACAGTTATTTTGTTTTAAATGGAATATAAAAGAGTACGGATACCATTGTGGAATATGGTAACTAGGTCCAAAGTATGCAACAGTTTTCTATACAAGATCACATCAGTTCAAAGTACGCAGCAGTTTTCTCTTCAAGATCACATAAATTCTACATTATCTTCCAAAACACATAGGGTCTCGAGATCCGCCATTGAAATTGGTCAGACTTTGTTTAACTTTATTAAAACTTATAGGAACAGTAAAAAATGAATCCTAGATAATTTTCCAACCGACACGTTCTTCTACAACCTCCACAATATGAACAAATTCTGTTAAGAATTTGGAAGCCAGTCCAAAAAATATATATGATTGGTGAGGCTAGATTACTTTTTTATTGCTTTGCATACTTCCCATAGTTTTATAATCTTTCTACCCTGTAATTTTTTTATTAAAAAAAACACTATCCCAACTTAAAAGAATATGAAACTAACCTAATTATACAATGTAACACCAGAACTGTAAATATAGATTTCTTATCTTTTGCATCATCTTGGGACAACAAGCGGTTACGCACCTCGAATGTAGTTTTGCCCGATCAAATTAACTGCCAAAGTTTCTTCTGTAACTTGGCGCCGCTCTTCTTGAAATTCTGCAGATCCAGTACCTGTAATGGATATTCACAATTACACCCTCGCCATCTGTTTTGAATTAATTTAATACTGAAACTATGTTTTAGCTAACGGATTTCTACCTTGCAGTGAAGGGCATGAAATACTTTGTCATCAGCGGTGAAAGATGAGGCGGTGAGTATTTGAAGGCCTTCTTCTTCAACTGCAAGGAGAAGCGCAGACAATAGCATCTTCTCTCTCGAGGTGTTTGTTGTGATTACTACACCTGATCCAACATGGTTTACATTCACTACAGGAAATCCCTCACATTCATTGAATAATATAGCAGCGTTGTCCTCTTTATCCCTCCGCCATAAATTCATTTTCATCTTCATGTCATCTCTTTTCTTGGCAAGATCATCCACATTCTCCTGGAGATTGCGGATATACTGTGCGGCTTCTGATAGCTGATCACTAATGGAAGTCTTGCCCTGCACAACAATCCAAGGAAATCTGTATAAAAATCTAAGCTAAAAATACTATTTAAGGTTAAGTAGTTACTAATGACCGCCAATGTTTTACATGAGCCCAATATTTAAAGCAGAAACACAGGAATAAATATCTCATACCCTCGTATTGCTTTGTGGCAGTAAAGATGTCAGCTGTAAATAACGGGATTTCATGTCATTTCTTCTGTCCCTTTCTATTTCTCTGTGAAGGCACTTCTTATCCATGCCCTCCATTCTGTTAGCCTCACCGCTACATCTGGCAGAAGCAGCACCACAATTCCCAAATTCGAGTGTTTACTATATGAGCAGAATCGCAGTCCTGGTAAAATAGCGGCTCCGATATAATCTGTTCTCCGCTGTGCACATGGTTAACGGGAAGAAATGTGGAAAAGACGGTGGGAAAGTCATTCATTTTTGTTATTCGAAAAGAAAGTCGGTGGAAGAAAATTGTGAGAAAATGAGAGAACCCGATGTAAACCTAAGAAGCCTGAAACAACTTTTTAATAATTGCAGGAGGAGGCGCCTACAATCCCATTGCGGCTGATTTGATCTCAGCCAATCTACGCCTGCCGACCAACGACAAAACCCCAAGTGTAAATATATCTTTCCACACAGCATTTACTCCCCGTCAAAGGATGTGAAACATTATCTCAAAAAATTAAAGTAGGACACTCGTCAGCAATGACCGAGACATCCTACCAGAAATATTTATACGGATCCAGCTGTCAAATGTAATGCCGATTCTGCTTATCTTGTCTCCGGACAATAAAATTTGTTTTGGCAGGGCAGGGGCCCCAGATTTTCTGCCTGCCAAATTTGGCGGATCCCTAAAAGTGTATGACAGTTTAGTTAAGAATTGAACCTTTAATCTGCGACGGGCTTATTAAAATGGAGTGCAAAAGATATCAAGTAGAGCACACAATCACTTGACCAGGCACTTTTGTTTACACCAAAGTTGGCAGGCGGATGATGAGGATGACCATCCACCAAAGAAAGGATTTCCCGTTGGATTTTATTCCAACGCGTTTGTGTGGTGGATGATTGTAACGTACTTAAACCACTACCATTGTTTCCTAACTAATTTCTTTGTTGTTTTTTATAAGAATATGTTATGAATCAAATAATTTTTTAATTTTAAATTTAAAAATTCATATAATATATATATGAATATGATCTATTTGTACATTTATTAAATCATTCATAATAAAATGACAAAATATAAAGAAGGTTTACAATGAAAAAGGTTATCAGTTAAAATTAATCTTTAAAAAGAAAGTCTTAAAATACATTTATCAAATCAAAATGAAGTAAAAGAGCTTACAAAATAATGTTAAGCATTACAATAGTAAGAGGAGGTGGATCAAGGTGGATCATTTTATTAAAAAAAAGACTTTCAAGTAGTGAGCTTTTTTAATAGAAGTTTAGCACCTCTAAAATATTTAGACAATCTTAAAAAGGTACAAGAAAAATCACACTAGAGGCCATTCCACGTGCATGGATTGTCTATGTTCAAAGGTATGCTCAAAATTATCTATGTTTGTGTATATGTTATACAATGAAAAATACTTCCTTATTGGGATTATATTTAGTCTATCTCTAAATATTTACCCCATTTCTAACCTAAGTTACAATATGGTGTACCATTAAGGACATGTGAGAATACTTAATGGTGTGTAATTGCATGTTTCAAAGTTTAAAAAGTATAAACCACTTTTATATTAAAGAGGTCATTTTAAAGTGAAAATTATCAAATAATATACATTAAAAAATTTGATCAAATTTTTGACCTTGATTTCAATGTGTAGGGATCAAATAGGGATTATATGACGTGAAAAATATGCAAATCCACATCAAAATTTTCATGTCAGAATTTCAAAATTCAAATTTATGTCAATTTGACATAGTATGTAGGCCATAATTTTGAGTGAAACCTTGACTATATTTTTTAGCTTATTTCACTAGTGCTAAGGAAAAATTATATAACACTTTCCCATACTACTCCAAAACTAAATACAAAATATTTATTTTAGTTAACTTAATTATGACTTCAAATAGAATATGAACCCATTTATGAACAACACATCAACATAATATTCACTCTAAAATGTAATAATCATAATATGTCTTCATCCATAATTAATCATATCAAATTAATATGAATAAGTTATTAAGTTAGTCTCACTTCATCTCATTCATATGCAAAGTTATGATCCTTAAAAATATAGTTTATAGATTTATAAGAAATAATTTTTCCTAAATCTTTAAAATGTTAAAATAAACTCACACCAATTTAAATTAAAGCATCTTAAATATTAGTCTTTAACATTTACGTGCCCACTTCATAAATTACCTACATATAAAATTATACTCTAAGATATAAATAAAATTAAAATTATCATATTATCTAAAAACCCAACGAATATCTTTATCCATTATAAACATTAAATATTAAATCCTTATTTAAATATAATTATTTTCCTTAAATTACATTAAAAAAACATAACCTTATTTAATTATTTACCATATTTTAAAAATAAACCTTAACTAATAATAATGATTTACACTTCAAAAATATATTAGGTCAAAATATAAGCCCGCGAGTCCAACACACCCCAAAGCTCATGGGTCACATTCGAGCCATATCACTATGATTAATAATAATGGAGTGGCCACCATGATATAACAATATTTGCCTTACATAAAATATTCATTTATCGAAATATAACTAGATGCTTGCGGTCACCTTATATCATAAGCTGATATCAACACATCTATATGGATTTTGGATGCGACCAAAAATATGTATCGAAATACATAGTAATTGATCCAATAAGGAGTCCCTCTATTGCCTATACGGCTACCATAGTCATCGAATATAACTTAAAAATTTCCACATAGCGTCACTAAAGTGTCCCAATTGCCACACAACTACGTAATGGTTTGCACTTCTTACCATACACATGCGCGACCCAAACATAAGTTCGTTCCCAAACATAAGGATTCAACATCACACTCGAGGTAAGCATCACGGCCGTGGCCACTAATATTGATGTGACCTTCGTAGATTAAGTGCTTATGGTATATACATGTGGTCAGCGTTCACGGTCCGTGACCACAAATTTCAAATAGAATAGGTTGTATTTTATAATTCAACTGGTTCTCGTATATCTAGCATTTAACGCTGGGCCTTAGTCTACTACATGAATGCGAAGTTTTAGAATTGTATTGGGTATATACAAATTCATAAATCTTTGAAACATCCTTAATATATATAATATGTTGTATAAGTGAAATCAAACATGAACAAAAATAAATTGTATTATCATCATTAGTTAAATAGATTTTTAAAAGGTATATAATATAGAGAAGCAAAAAGTAATTCAAAATTAGAAAATAGGTTTGAGTCATATTTCTCTTAATGATTTAATTAAAACACTTAAGTAAGCTAAACAACATGTATAGGAAAAACTATATAATGGTATTAAAAACCTACACAATTCTCACCAGTCTTCCCTCACCCCCCTCCCCCTAAACGTAGCTTAGGTGACTATAAGAATTATGTCCCAACAACAAACCCTAATGAGGTACCTATGTACACAAAGAATCTCTTAAAAATAATTTAGAGAGAAGCCCTACCCCCAAAATTAGAGAGAGAAGGAAGGAACTAAAAGCCCTCTAGAGAATAATGTCAGAGCTGTCTGAACTTAAAGAAGAACCCACAAATGAAGATGATTGCTCTATGTGAAAGGTTTAGTGAACATATCAAAAAATTACTCTGAAGTCTAGCAATAGTAGAGATCAATGAATTGCTAATGAATAAGCTCTTGAATGAAATGCATGTGAATCTCGATATTGGTCCATTGATGGAGGAGTGGATTCTTACAAATATGGATTATGCTTTGATTGTCACATAAGATGACTATTAATCATTGAAAATGGATTCTTAACTTAGTGATAATGATCCACACCACGGGGCCTAGGATTGAGGTGCATGGGGGACAACTAAGCTATGGCTATGTAGAGCGAATGTGCAGTGTAATATCAGAGATAAAAAAACAAAAAACATTCAATAGAGTGGAAGTCTTTACTTTCAGGATATGCAACTTATAATCATTAACAAAGGATACAGAAAATATATAGAGTACAATGCCAACATTATGTGTATATCAAGTAGATGTGTAGAGCAAGCTAATGATGTTACGATTGTGTGTAGTAACATAAGTCTAGATTCATGCATCCTGAACCATATGCATATGTTAATATTTATAGTGTAGAATACAAGAATAGTTAGCATTATTGTTCAATTACTAAGAAAGATATCCGCGACGCTTTGATCTTGTCAAACATGATAGTTGGCAATGGTTAGAATAATTAATGTTTAGGTTGTCAATCATTTGAATTCAAATATGAGATTTTTTTTGGCAGCAATGGTAGATGGATGACTTGGATCATGTGGTTTAGGTAGGTCAACACATGGATGTGATGTGGGGCTAAAAAATTCAATAGTCTATGAGTGGATGCCAGCTAGGCACACAGGACTATGAAACACATAGATAACATAAGAGACGGGAAGTCTACAAGTATGAGGTGCGTGAGGTGACGAGCTGTGATGGGTGCATAAATCAGTGAGTAGGCATAGGAGTTGGCATGAAAGTGTAGGGCACATAGGTAGTCTAGTGCATGGTAGTCGATGAGAAGGCACAAGACTTGACACAGAACTATAAAGTGCAAAGTATGCAGAAGTCAGCTTAAGACTTAGAGCTGGGCAGCGAGCTATGAACCGTGCATACTTTGATATAGGGTGATCAACATGAAGGAGTCTGTAAGATGGCAGATAACTTGTGTTTATCACTTCGATGATCAAGGTCCCTTTTTATAGGATGCAAGTGTGTAAGATCTAAATCAGAAGGATGTTGTGTCACTATTAGCTCAAGAAGCGATAGGGTGTAAGGATTGAGAAGCTCCATGTTGAATACTAGGTGCATGTCCAAGTAATGTCGTAGATTAAGACCAAAGGCATTCTCACCGGTAACACACAGAATAGTGTAAGCACTATAGCGCAAGGGCTTGATCTTTTAATGTGGGCTTTTGAATCATTCCTTTTGAAGTTATAACTAAACCTTATCACCAACTCAAAATGTATGAGGTGTGATATGTGCATCATAGCACTCCTTATTTTATCTTGGGCATAATATAAAATATGCTTAACCTATTAGTCAGCAGACTAGATGTGGTGCATAAACTTCTTGACTTTGTGTGCTTCCCATTCTTGTGCATGTGACTCAGTGCCTAATGGTGCATGATGAGAGACATCTAGATGTGTCAAAGTTTGGAACCCAATACATGTTTAGAATGGACTGTGGATAATAGATCTATGGAGTTCCTTGTTGTAGGCATGTTGAATTTATAAGAGATTATCATCCCAAGTGCGAGGATGCACATAATTGTACATTCATAAAAGATGAACAAGTGTGAGATTGACCACTTCAGTTTGCCCATCTGTTTGAGGGTGAAAATCCATCTATTAATCCAGCTACATACCCATCAAATCCCATAATTATTACCAAAAGTGACTAACGAAGCATGGATCATAGTTAGAGATGATGGATGTTGGTAGCCCAAAAGTAACCCAAACATGGTTAAAGAATTCCTGAGTAGTACCATTTGCATAAATGTATTTCTTCTATGCAACCATGATAGTCATCTTGGAGAAGTAATCCATTATAATAAACATAGTGTCATATTGTTGTTTCATCATGTGTAGCCCAGTTGTGAAATACATGTTGATATATTCCCATGGTCTGAATGGAACTAACAAAGGTGTGTAAAGTCATATTTCCCTGTTTGTGGGCTTGACGATGTAACAATGAATGAAAGACTTGATGTGGCACTTCATGTCTATGTGCATGTGCATCTAGTAGGAATATGATTACAATGTAGCTAGAGTCTTTGTCACACCAAAGTGTCTTAAGGTCTTAGCATAGTGTGCCTCCTAAATAAGTCATTGGTGAGGTGCACTAGAGGGAACACAGAGATGTTCGATCTTGTAAATAAGCTAGTCAGATAAGTAGAACTCTGACACTTATTTACCATACATAAGGTTGGTATAAGTCACTATGAAGTCCTAATCAAATGAGTGTATGGGTACCTAAACTGTAAAATTGTGGATGCACATGTCCAACACCATGATGAACGTGTCAATTGGAGGTTGACTATGGGAGTCTATAGCTTTTTTGTCCTTCCCTTTGTTATGCTTGATCATGAGATGTAACTACCATAGGTAAGTCATCCATTTCATGTGGCACACATTTTTAGCTTATTCTATGACTGTAGGAACTAAAGTAGTTTACGGTCTAAATGAACAATGGTCTCCTCCCAAGAATGTAGTATTGCCATTGCTTAATTGCTTACACAATAACACATAGTTCTTTCTCATAGGTGGAGTACCTTTGCACCATGTTGTTAAACATTTATGAGTGGTGAGCAATCAGATGTCCATGTTGCATGAGCACTATATTGAGTGCGTAATTAGATGCATTAGTTAGAATTTAGAAGGTCTGCATAATTTTGGGCATTACAAGAATAAACACTATGCATAGGCATTGTTGAGTGCCTCAAAGGAATGTTTTTGTGCATGATTCCAATTGAATTTGGCTCTTACATGTGTTATCTAGGTGAGATCCCAAGAGATGTGCAAGAAACCAAGGATGAACCTGCGGTAGAAGTTAGCAAGTCCCAAAAAACTCCTCAATTATGGGTAAGTACACCAACTTTGGAGACAAAAAAGGGCCTACCCATGGACATGATTTTTTTAAAATTTTAGAAATGTGAACTTCTGTAGATAATTAGATATAGTTACACTTAAAATTTGAAGATGGTATAAAAACATGAATTGTAGCATTTTGAGTATAGTTTCTAAAAAACTATTTTTTTTAAATGTCTAAGTATAAATAGGTCAAACATCTAAAATTTTAAG
>JARHVA010003959.1:1637500-1730000 GCA_037957365.1 Torreya grandis
ACACTTCCACAGGTGTACTAAACCTACACACATGGAAATCTTTGATTGCATTGGGCATTCTGAAGCTCTAAAAAATTCGATGCTTCTAGGACAAGTGATAGTTAGATCTCTAACACAAATATATGTGTGTAAAAGATACACACGTGCATACATATCTAATTGGATTGGGCCTCACATGGATCTGATATCTAGCTCTTTAAAGCTTTTAGGACCTGATACCTCTAACAATGTTGACAAATTTGAGTATGTACGAGGTACACATGGTGATATGTAATTAAATTTGGCCTCCTAAGGCATTGTCAACTCTGAAACTTCTAGGATGTGATGCATCTTTGATAGCTTTAACACTTTTAGGTGTATGAGGTACACATGTGGCATAACAAGGTTCAATTAT
This sequence comes from Torreya grandis, assembly GCA_037957365.1. NCBI lineage: Eukaryota > Viridiplantae > Streptophyta > Pinopsida > Cupressales > Taxaceae > Torreya > Torreya grandis. The sequence goes on from JARHVA010003959.1 coordinate 1,637,895, forward strand.
AAGGGCAATTCAATCCAGGAGGCATGGGAGGATAATTTGAACCCCTTCTTGACATTACTATAAGATCATGATATATATGATTTGGGTCAAAATTAAGTATGATTTTATTTATCATGAATTGAACCAATTAGTTGATTGGTTCAATTAGGGACGTGATTTGGAAAAAAATGAGCCCCTAAACCAAATTTATGGCCCAATTGATTGTATAATCTAGATGCAACATGTATGACATAAATGACCCTAATTTAATAAAAAATGCATATCCAAATGCAAATGTGGCTAATTTAAACCCATTGAACCTAAATTAGAGTCTACAATGTGATTGAAAGGGATAAATTAGGTCACATTGCATGACATGTTGATCATAAACCCTAATTTTCTCACTTGAACATTTGTTGTCAATATTTTCATGCTCCAGAATAGTAGTGAAAATTCACTTGAAAGTGGAAGTGGGTGTCAAGGTTCTTGGAACATGTATAATTTTCCTCCATAGATGTGCTCAAAGTGGTGGATTTTCCCTTGCCAGTTCCAGAGGCAAAGTTCCTAGTTGTAGGTCAAGAAGGCATCTCTTCACTACCAAAAATTTGCATTTTAGGACCCTTTACTGCAATTTCTGGCACACATTTCTCTTAGAAGTGATTTAGACTAGATTGGGGTACAATTAGAGGAGTTTCCCACACACATGAGGGATCTTACAGTTCCTCCATATGACTTATAATTTTTTTTTATGCATGCCTGAAGTTAGGATAAAAATCAACCTCTTTCTTGTATTGGGAAGGGTATCCTTGAGCCCAAAATGGGTGGTGGGTTTGTCATCCGGGCTAGATGGGAGGTCAAGAACCTGGTCCTAGACATTATTCACCCCTTTAGACGTGTTGGTAATGATATTTTTAGTCAACAAGAACCAAAAATTGAGTTCTCAGATCGTAGCTTCAATTTTGACAACAAATATTATCAATGTTTTCATTTTCTAGAATAGTAGTGAAAATTCACTTATGGGTGAAAGTGGGTATCAAGGTTCTTGGAACATGTGTATTTTTCCTATATAGACATGCTTAAAGTGGTGTATTTGCACCTACTAGTTTCAGAGGCAAAGTTACTAGTTGGAGGTAGAGGATATTATGATAAAACTTTTGGTAAGGAGCAGAAAGATGGATCAATTATGCCAATCCACCAAAATTGTACCCACAAACCTTCTTTGCACATAATATATAAATTTAACATAATGCAATGACAATTATGATAACAAAATGTATGGATTCCCTACTTCAAGTGTTAAAGGTGGTTTGGAGGTTGGGAAAAGTCTATGGGAGGATATATGGTCAAACATCAATATTATATGTTTGAGAGTGGGGTCAAGATTGAGAAATAAGGTCACAGGGGAAAAATAATCTTTAAGAACATGCATTAGGCCTAGTAGGCCTTATAGTCCTACTTGGGCAAAAGTGGAAAATAGGTACAAGGAAGACTTGGGTCCTTCAATGAAAAGGTCGAATTGGTATGTTTTAGATATCACGAGTATGTTTTCAAAAAAATAAGATCAGTGAGAAGGTCAAATTGGTCCTTTGGAGAGTATGTACAGGGCATCGAAAACCCTAGATTAAAGAGCTTCAAGAATTTTTGAGAGATTTAACCATGGGAATTTAATGAAACTTTGTAATCTTGATCCCCTATACATATAAAAGGTGAATCAAAGTGTTTTAACTCAAGATTGTATGGATGTGTATGGATTCTTGGACTAAAGGTTTGGAATATGGCTAATTAGGCCTAAATGAGGGTAGGCCAATGAAAGAAGTGATAGTTAGAGGTGGATTTGGGATATGAAATTTGACATAGACATGAAAAATAATAGAGTGTACCTATAAATTCCCTTACAATATCTTGAGAAATCATAACATTTTCGTACAAGGCAAAATACAGTAAAAAAAAGGCTACAAGCCTTGAGAGAGCATTATGTCCATAAGGTGTGGAATGAGAGCATGGAATTTTTTGAGTACTTGAAAGGGATTATACCAAGTATGTTAAGATCATCTAAGACCATATGTGATAATAGGTTGATCTCTTGAAACATAGACCAAGATTTGGTGCTTGAGACCCAAAGAAGGTGCTTAGTAAAAAATTAGAAAGAGATTGAGAGGAAATTTATAAATGAGACATGAATGGAATGAGGTAAAATATGTATGGAAAGAGATAAATTCCATCAAGGAGGTGCTACTAAGAGTATAATGAATAAGTATTAGGTGTAAGAAGCCAAATTAAGTCTAAAGAGTCAAAAGAGGAGTTAACTTATGAAATAAGATTCAAATCAAACCATAGCAAGTGAATGTCTAATTTGCAATATTATCCTAAAAAACCATAGCATATAAATCCATATCATAGAATAACAAACCATAGAAAACCATAGCAAGTGAATGTCATTTGGGTCTTAATTTATTATAAGCGTCCGATTTGCAACATTATCCTAACAATTTATCCTCAATCTCATAACATTTATAATCCTTAAGAATACTTCAAAACCAATTATTTATAATAATCTGAACACAAGTGATTCAAACAAGATTTGATTCATTTGTTTTCTTAAATATTCATGTACAAAATAAGAATGTCATGTACTAATTTCATATATAGGCATATAATGTCAATGATACATGCATTGCCATATAGGCATACAAAAAATTACATCATGTCTAACAACATACTATCTAATATCAAGTGAATACATCATATATGCATGTACAATGCCAAAAATGTGTACATTGCCATATAGGCATACAAAAAATTACATCATCTACAACATCCTGATTATCAAATAGTATCCCTCTCTTTGCCTTCTTCAAAGAAGACTCTCCTTGGGATGCCCTGCTTTTAGATGGAGATATCCCAAATGCCTTAGATTGCTCCAAGGTTTGACTATAGGTATTATGCTCATAGCTCACTTGTAGCCAAACCTATTCAAATAAAAAAATTATTATAAAATTAATAAGTATACACGAAACCAAGGTAAAAAAACCCAGGGTTTAAACTATAATAAAAAAATCATTTAAACATGCACTTATCGCAATTTCATGGTCCTCCTTAATTTGTCATTGACGCTTGACTGGGTCAATGCCAGGTTCAGCTACATGAACAGGTGTGTCAAATGATGAATAAACATGAGGAGTTTTCACATTAGTTATCTGAATCAGACTATCAAATGTCATATAATAACCTTGCATACATAGTACATTTGTGCATATAAGTTATATTTGTCAAATTATATAGTAAAATTATTAAAACAAAAGTACTAAATTACAAGTAAATATACATACCTTAGTGAGTGTCTGTGCAGATGACATTGTAGCACCAATTCTCGAGTCTGTCTCGACTCATAATTATGGAGGAGTGTCCACCCTAGTCATCAACTAAACAAATAACCTAATAATTAATAACTTGGGTAATTTATTGATTAAACAAGTTGCTAACAAAATTAGTCTTACAAATAGTCCAAGATTCAACTATAGTCCAAGCATTTTATTCTTTTGCTATAAAGTTTTATGGAAGGCTAACAAAGAAACATGCATAAGAGTGTTGAGAATAATATTTTTAAGAATTTAATTGGTCAAGAAGTGGTAAAATCCTTTTTGTCCATAGTCCTTGTTATTGGATAATGTAGTAATACTAAAATGCAATTTGTACAACTTGAGAATGACTTGTGACACCCAAACCATAGGTCTCTCTTACTCACTTACACCACCCACTTAGGCATGTTTTCACTATTTCCTAGTCATTTAAAGCCTTCTAGGCTCAGCCCCTATTGTCTCAAACTCCTCTCCCAGGCACAGATCTATCCCCTAGGGTCCCTTTCCCCCTGGATAATAGTGCCATAGGTTGGACTACAGTGTTGCGACCCAGGGTGTCCACTTTCCAACGCTATTGTCCAAGTCCACAATAGCCTCAAATGGTAATATTTTATCGAATCCTTATATTTTTCCTTGTCAGCCTAATGCGAGTTCATCTAACCCAAGATCACTAGTTTCCCTATAAAATCCCATTCAAATGTCATTTAGAAGGGTTAACAATCATTCAAAAGGCACAAGATAGAAATATACTAAAGCACACTCAAGCAAATATTCTTATTCTCTACATAGAACTAGTCATTATACCTATCATTTAACCAATCAATAGATTGGTGTCATTTTCTACCAGGGCCAGCGTCCAAAGGCTATATGCAATGAGACCATTTGATATTGGAGTTGTACAGTTCAATGTTTGGGGGGTTTTACTTCTACTATGATTTCTAAATCTTAAAAATAGTAAATAACACTCTAATTCTAGTTTGCAGAAAAGTAAATCTAAAAGGTTTACGAACTAAATATCTGCTATGACATTCACACCATCAACATCTAAAAATTAAACATTTGGCATAAGACATTGTGATGTCCTCACTTGATTTGCATGACTGGGTACGATAGTGTGGTATTTTAGAATCTGAGAATGTTGTATATTATCACTTAGACAACTTTTGACAAATTATGAATATGGGGATAGGCTAACAACCTTTACTTTCTATGAAATTAAAATACATGCTCTTGAATAAATACAACTCACTTGTAATCAATTGAAATAAATCTTGCATGTAAATGAAACACACTTGAGTTAAAATAAATTTACACTTGCTTTTGAAAAGAAAATTCACACTTATTTTTGAAAAGGAAATTCACACTTTGATTTGAAAAGTAGTCATTCTTGTATCTAAAAAAATAAATTATACTTTGTAGTAAATGAATTATACTTGAATTAAAAAAATACTTCTAAACTATAAACTAAAAGTACCAATTTGACCTGATCCTTGGAGAGAAGTGGGCCCTTGTTCCTTCCTCAGAATAGGAACTTCTTTACTCAGTAATAAAAAGAGCTGCTAAACTTTATTTTGTTATAAAAGAAACATATACAAATATGAAATGCTTTTCTAATTTCTAATTAAATAACTTTCTAACTCCTCTCATTTTTCCAACTAATAGCCCCCTAGAATGAGAAGGAGATATGTATTTAAGCACATCTCAACATATATTCATAGAGTACAAAATCTAATGATTAAAATAGCCAAATCTACTTATTGAAAATATATACAATCAAGGAAATGGATCCCATGCTTCTAATAAGGTATTGGAACTGACTTAATAAATAATAAATGGAAAATAACTAATATAAATCTGAAGATACTTATCTAGTTTTACAAAACAAAATTACAAATATATCCAAATTATTTTAGGCTATTACCATGAATGGTAATTTCTAAAATAATATATCTAAATATAGAAAGTCTAATTATATATAATAGTTATCTTTAGAATCACTATTTCAATTAGTAGGATCTAGTTAGATTTCTTTAGAGAATGCATGGGTGTCTTTAGAGCATTCCTAGACATCTTTGGAGCATCCTATACAAGTGTTTGGAGCACCCTCAGGGCATCTTCAGAACATTAGATCTTCGGAGGTATTTTTCCAAATTATTAAAATAGTAGCCAAAAAGAATTGCCAAAACTATTTGATGTCTTCTCAAAAATAATCCTACCATTGGGATGTATTTCTATACACAAATTCTTTTTATTTCATCTGATTTAAAACTATAACAAGATAAAGAATCAGCAATGTATTACATACAAATAATGGACAAATTGCATTCGTTTCCTACTTAGATAAGAGCTTAACTATTAAATGCAATGCAATATATAACGAAAGGTAACACTTTATGAATAGTTTGTATTAGATATAATGAGCTATATGGAATGATCATTAACAAGTGTAGGATGAGATTGAGTCTGAGGAACAATAAATTATGTAACATTAGCCTACTTTAACTATTTTCAACTATAAGCATTTGAATAATGTTCTTGGTCCACCTACATTATAAAGTTAATAGTAAGTAGGTGAATAGTGTAGACATATTCTCCCTCCCCTTCCCATCATGATTCTATAGTTCATTCATTCCCATATCCACCTCCATATTCTCCCACTCATGCATAGGAAGCTCAAGTAAGTGAGCACCAATAGTTAGAGCATCCAAAGATATAGGAGGATATATCAGTAGAATTAGAAGCTATAAAAGATAGAATAATACAATAGAAGGTGTAGAAGTAAGTATAAAATAAGATAAGGAGAAGAAAAAGAGTAAGAATTTTTTTTTTTAATGAAAGGAGGAAAAAGAAGAGAAAAAAAATAAACAAGCTGAAGAAGAAGAAGAAGAAGAAGAAGAAGAAGAAGAAGAAGAAGAAGAAGAAGAAACTATTATAAATTAAAGTAATAATTAGAGAATGAGTCACAAGAGGAACAATATAAAAATTTGATGCTGAAAACCAAGGAAGAGTAAGAGAAAAATAAATAGGTCCTACAAAAGCATGAATAATAAATTAAGTAAAAATTTGAGGATCAATTTGCCAAAGATGTTGTGTATAAGGTAGGAAAATTATCTAAAGGTAGAGGTTGTATCCACATCCAATCAAGAGCATGATAAAAATAAAAGGGCTAAAGTCACAGCCCAACCAAAAATAATTTAACTAGGCACATAGGACTATGAAGCACATAGATAGCACAGGGGACAACAAGTTTACAAGTATGAGGTGTGTGAGGTGATGCATTGTGATGGGTGCATAAATTAGTGAGTAGGCATAGGAGTTGGCATGGAAGTGTAAGGCACATAGGCAATCTAGTGCATGGTAGTCAGTGAGAAGGCATAGGACTTGACACAGAACTACAAAGTGCAAAGTGTGTAAAAGTCAGCTAAAGACTTAGAGCTAGGTAGTGAGATATGAAGCATGCATACTGTGATATAGGGTGATCAACATGAAGGATTCTATGAGTTGGCAGATAACTAGTGTCTATCACTTTGATGATCAGGTTCCCTTTTTATAGTATGCAAGTGTACAAGATCTAAATCAGAAGGATGTTGTGTCACTATTGGCTCAAGAAGCGATAGGGTGTAAGGATTTAGAAGCTCCATGTTGAATACTAAGTGTATGTCCAATTAATGCGGTATATTAAGAACAAAGGCATTCTCACCAGCAACACATAGAATAGTGTAAGCACCATAGTGTAAGGGCTTGATCTTTTAATGTGGGCTTTTGAATCATTCCTTTTGAAGTTATAACTAAACCTTATCACCAACTCAAAATGCATGAGGTGTGTTATGTGAATCATAGCACTCCTTATATTTAGCTTAGGCATAAGATAAAATATGCTTAACTTATTAGTGAACAAACTAGATGTGGTGCATAAACTTCTTGACTTTGTCTACTCCCCATTCTTGTGCATGTGACTCAGTGCCTAATTCTGCACGATGAGAGATATATAGAGGTGTTGAAGGTTGGAACCCAATACATGTTTAGAATGGACTATGTACAATAAATTTATGGAGTGCCTTGTTGTAGGCATGTTGAATCTATAATAGATTATCATCCCAAGTGCGAGGATGCACACAATTGTACATCACAAAAGATGAACAAGTGTGAGATTGACCACTTTAGTTTGCCCATCTATTTGAGGGTGAAAGTCCATCTATTGATCTAGCTACATACCCATTAGATCCCATAATTCTTACCAAAAGTGACTAATGAAGGATGGATCATAGTTAAAGATGATGGATGTTGGTAGCCCAAAAGGAACCCAAACATGGTTAAATAATTCCTGAGTAGTAACATCTACATAAATGCATCTCTTGCATGCAACCATGATAGCCATCTTGGAGAATTAATCCACTATAATGAACATAGTGTCATATTATTGTTTTGCCATGTGTAGCCTAGTCATGAAATACATGTTGATATATTCCCATGCTCTGAATGGAACAAACAGAGGTGTGTAAAGTCCTAGCTTCTTGTTCATGGGCTTGACGATGTAACAAGGAATGAAAGAATTGATGTGGCACTCCATGTCTGTGTGCATGTGCATCTAGTAGGAATGTGATTACAATGTAACTAGAGTCTTTATCACACCATAGTGTCTTAAGGTCTTAACATAGTGTGCCTCCTAAATAAGTCATTAGTGAGGTGCACTAGAGGGAACACAAAGATGTTCGATCTTGTAAATAAGCTAGTCAGATAAGTAGAAATCTGACACTTATTTACCATACACAAGGTTGGCATAAGTCACTATGAAGTCCTAATAAAATGAGTATAGGGGTACCTAATCTATAAAATTGTGGATGAACATGTCCAACACCATGATGAGTGTGTGAACTGGAGGTTGACTATGGGAATCTATAGCCTTTTTGTCCTTCCCTTTCTTATGCTTGATCACGAGATGGAACTAATACATGTAAGTCATCCATTTCATGCGGCTCACATTTTTCAGCTTATTATGTGACTGCAGGAACTAAAGTGGTTTACATTCCAAATAAACAATGGTCTCCTCTTGAGAATGTAGTATTTCCATTGCTTGATTGCTTACACAATAACACGTAGTTCTTTCTCATAGGTGGAGTACCTTTGCACCGTGTTGTTAAACATTTCTGAGTGGTAATCAATTGGATGTCCATGTTGCATGAGCACTACATTGAGTGTGTATTTAGATGCATTAGTTATAATTTAGAAGGTCTGCATAATTTTGGGCATTACAAGAATAAACACTATGCATAGGCATTGTTGAGTGCCTCAAAGGAATGTTATTATGCATGATTCCAATTGAATTTGGTTCTTGCATGTGTTATCTAGGTGATAACCCAAGAGATGTGTAAGAAACTAAGGATGAACCTACGGTAGAAGTTAGCAAGTCCAAAAAAACTCCTCAATTATGGGTAAGTGCACCAACTTGGGGGATAAAAAAGGGCTTACCCATGGACATGATTTTTCTAAAATTTTAGAACTGTGAACTTCTGTAGATAATTAGATATGGTTACACTTAAAATTTGAAGATGGTATTAAAACATGAATTTTATCATATTGAGTCTAGTTTCCAAAAAACTATTTTTTTAAAAAAATGGTTAAGTATAAGTAGGTCAAACATCTAAAATATTAAGAGGACCTCCTATTTTTTTTAAAAAAATTGAATTGTACCATTCTGTGCAACCCACCATTTTCTTAGCATCATTTAAAATTGTTATAAACCCTTTGGTGAATATTTAGATTAGCTATTCTAGTGTGTTACGAATTTTTTTTTATATTTTTTTGATGAATATTTCTTTTATTAATTTTGCAATAAGTATATCCTAAAAACTGACAAAAAAATGGATAGTATTCTGTGCGACCCACCCTGACTACCTCAAAAATAACAAAAAATTGATTTTTTTTAATGTGTGCAGAATTAGGCCTAGTTTGTTATCATATAATTTTTTTTACATTTAGATCAATGAAAAATAAATTAGATAATCATGAATAGGCATATATGGTTGAGGCATGTAGTGGCCTAAAAAAGGTGTTGTTAGAAATAAATATAGTTTAAACCCTTAAAATAGCCCAAAAATATAAAAAACATACTTTAGAAAGAGGATAATGTGCTCATCATAACGATAATATTGTTTTAAGTTTTGATGTTGAAATTCATAGTGTATTTGACAATTAAAGTTGAAATTTGTTGGTTTTTCCTAAAACTCTTAGTCTAGGCTATAGATGCATAGTCCCAAGCCTTTGGCTCGAAAATCCAAGACATTTATGAGCCTAAAGGCTCAGCTTAAAATTCAAATTTAAATAACGTTTACATGTTATATATTTTGCACATGTTATATAATGCAATAAATAACATGTATGTGTTTCTTAGACATAAAATGAAATGAACAAATTTCATGTTTGTTATGGGGGAAAGGTCCCATTAGCTATGCATGCTTATAGGAGAAATGTCATATTTCATATTTATTATAGGGGAAAAGTCCCATTAGCTCTGAACAGTGAATTAAGGTGCCATAACATCATATTAGACTTTGAAATTTTTACCTATTTCAATGTCATGTTAACTAATTCTAACTAAGGTTTCAAGGTCTAACACATTATACATTTCATAATATAACTGATTTTATTACAAGAGGTCATAAAATGCATTTTTTAAACCTATGATCAAAACTTAATCTTTAGTGTACCAATCATTGTGCATTAGAGTATCAATATTTGACTCTTACTTGTCAAGATGTGATTGGTTACTTTTAATTTTATAGAATAAATGTTGAACAAGTATTAGATATTACATGTTTAGCTTTTGGTGCACTTTAATATATATGTATACACCAATATATTTCATCAATAGAACACATGTTAACAAAATCCTTTTTTGACAATTGAAACATGCACAACTATTGGGATCTTTCCCTTAGTAGGGCAAGGATATACCTTACCACCTTACTTGCCTAAAATACTACTTGCCCTTAAATTTTGTGTTTCTTATTGATATTATCCTACTTGCCTAAAATCCTATCATACCCTTTTGTTGTTTCTTTGATATATTTGACCAAAACCCTTTATTTATAAATTTTGAACAAATTTGTTTAAGTGGCAAACCCATTGAATTGGACTATTTAGTATAAATAATCTTGTGTAAGTAGAAATAAGAATTGAGATCTTGTTGTAACAATGCATCTCTTTGATATCTATTTCAAGAATGATATCTTACGGAGCCTAATACCTATGAATCATGCCTTGGATTGTCCCAAAAACATTCCTAAAATGTGTTGAATAAAATCCCTTAAGTTTCCTCCAAGGTCACTTAGTGCATCTAATTCAATAGGTGCATTTTGAGGTCCCAATTGAAAGTCTAACAAGATATTCTATTGTTACAATTATTCAAGTTTGATTCCCCTAATGTATTCAAATACATTATTCAAATTTTGCCTAAAATTAAGATCTCTTGTGAAAACATGGTTAATCCTCCATTCCATGCACCTCCTTCATCTACCCCTCCATCACACATGGGACAACCATCAACCACTCCATCCATTCCCACATCATTTGAAGAGTGTGTATTTGACATGGGACTAGTCCTAACCACACCATGGATGCAATAATTGCAAGCTCAAAAACAAGCTAGAAAACACTTTAATGCTTATCAATACCATAGAGATTTATACCTTACTATGTAATTGAGATGGTAAGATACAAAAGTAGGATGATGGACATACAATGTATTTACATGTTAAATTGTTAAATAATTTGGTCAAGTTGGGTACATGTTTTGTTTTGTATAAGACGTGGTTTTGAGCTCAACAAACTTGAAATGGTCACATGTATCCATTAGTGATGATGTGGTAATTTATTACGATGTTGTTTTAAGATGATGTACCTAGTGATGAATGTATAGCTTAGAAAATATCTATTTTCAATAGGGACGTTGTTCAAAACCATTAAAGGATGGTGTAGACCTAGCATTGACCAAGTACAACATATTTATAAGTTATCCCAACTTAAAATCTATTGAACTTATTCAAGATACATTAAACCTGTGACAATGTCCCCTAAATCTGAGACTTGCTTCCCCTCAAGGATGATGTTGAGCAGAGAGACCCAATAATTATTCATGTGGATGATGAATTATTCACCTCATATAGATGGTTGATCAAAATTTAATACCAGTGTGCACCCCTTCACTTAAGGTTTCAAGATTATATATAGTTTGTACATACATCTTCAATCATCTTGTTCATATTTCATTGTAATAAGCTTAAACCTTATGATGTGGATTGTAATAAAGTAGTACATGTCTCATAATTATTGTTTTGGCTTGGGATTTGAGGTTGAGGCTCGTCCATTGTTTAATTGTGTTCTCTCCTACTTGTAGGACTTAATATGAATGTAAGTTTTGGGATCTCTAGAGGTAATTCAAGGCAGAGGGATATAAACAATTTGAATATGTATACATGTAGAAAACTGATAACATTTGGTGCTTTCTTAAAATTTGGATGGGACCTTAAATGTCACTACATGATAGTTTTTGTATAGTAATGGTAAGTCAGAGGCTCACACCACATGTGTGAATTATTTACTAGACATGAGTTGATTGGATCAATGTCAATCTTTAAACATTATTGGCTTCTATGTATGTATGATAAATTTATGAATAGGCCTTAGTTGGATTGGTTGGATTGGTGATGGAATATGTATAAGTATCAAAGATGTGCATATATGACAACTCTAACACTTCTCTAGGTGTACTAAACCTACACACATAGAAATATTTGATTGGATTGGGTGTTCTGAGGCTTGATAAATTTGATGATTTTAGGATAAGTGATAGTTAAACCTCTAACACAAATATATGTGTGTACAAGATACACATGTGCATACATATCTAATTGGATTGGGCCTCATAGGGATCTAATATCTAGCTATTTAAAGCTTTTAGGACCTGATACCTCTAACAGTGTTGACAAATCTGAGCATGAATGAGGTACACATGGTGATATGTAATTGAATTTATCCTCCCAAGGTATTATCAACTCTAAAACTTCTAGGACTTGATGCATCTCTGATAGTTTTAACACTTTTAGGTGTATGAGGTACACATGTGGCATAACAAGGTTCAATTATAGGGCCAATTCAATCGAGGAGGCATGGGAGGCTAATTTGAACCCCTTCTTTACATAACTATAAGATCATGATATATTTGATTTGGGTCAAAATTAAGTATGATTCTATTTATCATGAATTAAACCAATTAGTTGATTGGTTCAATTAGGGACGTGATTTGGGAAAAATTGAGCCCCTAAACCAAATTTATGGCCCAATTGATTATATAATCTAGATGCAACATGTATGACTTAAATGACCCTAATTTCATCAAAAATGCATATTCAAATGCAAATATGGATAATTTCAACCCATTGAACCTAAATTAGAGTCTAAAATGTGATTGAAAGGGATAAATTAGGTCATGTTTCATGACATGTTGATTGTAAACCCTAATTTTATCACTTGAACATTTGTTGTCAGTGTTTTCATGCTCCAAAACAGTAGTGAAAATTCACTTGTAAGTGGAAGTGGGTGTCATGGTTATTGAAAAATGTATAATTTTCCTATATAGACGTGCTTGAAGTGGTGTATTTTCCCCTACTAGTATCGGAGACAAAGTTTCTAGTTGGAGGTCAAGAAGTTGTCTCTTCACTACCAAAAATTTGCATTTTAGGACCCTTTACTACAACTTCTATCATGCATTTCTATTATAAGTGATTTAGACTAGATTTGGGGTATAATTAGAGGAATTTACCACATACATGAGGGACCTTACAGTTCCTCCATATGACTTAAATTTTTTGTTTTATGCATGCGCAAAGTTAGGCTAAAAATCAACCTCTTTCTTGTATTGGGAAGGGTGTTCTTGAGCCCAAAATGGGTGATGGGTCTATCATCCAGGCTAGATGGGAGGTCAAGAACCTGGTCCTAGATATTATTCACCCCTTTAGACATGTTGGTAGTGCTATTTTTCAGTCAACAAGCACCAAAAATTGAGTTCTCAAACTATAGATTCAATTTTGACAACAAATATTGCCAGTGTTTCTGTGTTCTAGAATAATAGTGAAAATTCACTTATGGGTGGAAGTGGGTGTCAAGGTTCTTGGAACATGTGTAATTTTCCTATATATGCATGCTTGAAGTGGTGGATTTGCACCTACTAGTTTTAGAGGCAAAGTTGCTAGTTGGAGGTAGAGGATATTATGGAAATACTTTTTGTGAGGAGCAGAAAGATGGATCAATTATTCCAATCCACTAAACTTGTACCCACAAAACCTCTTTGTACACAACATATAAATTTAACATAATGCAATGACAATCATGATAACTAAATGTATGGCTTCCCTACTTCAAGTGTTGAAGGTGGCTTGGAGGTTGAGGAAAGTCTATGGCAGGATATATGGCCAAACATCAATATTATATGTGTGAGAGTATGGTCAAGAGTGAGCAATAAGGTCACAGGGGAAAAATAATCTTTAAGAACATGAATTAGGCCTAGTAGGCCTTATAGTCCTACTTGGCCAAAAGTGGAAAATAGGTACAAGGAAGACTTAGGGCCTTCAATGAAAAGGTCAAATTGGTATGTTTAAGATATCCTGAGTATGTTTTCAAAAAAATAAGATCAGTGAGAAGGTCAAATTGGTCCTTTGGAGAGTATATACAGGGCATGGAAAACCCTATATTAGTGAGCTTCAGGCATTTTTAAGAGATTTAACCATAGAAATTTAATGAAACTTTGTAATCTTGCTCCCCTATACATATAAAAAGTGAATCAAAAGGTTTTAACTTGAGATTGTATGGATGTGTATGGATTCTAGGACTGAAGGTTTGGAATAGGGCTAATTAGGCCTAAATGAGGGTAGGCCAATGAAAGACGTGATCGTTAGAGGTGGAGTTATTCTATGAAATCTGAAATTGACATGAAAAATAATAGAGTGTACCTATAAATGTCCTTATAATCTCTTGAAAAATCATAATATTTTCATACAAGGCAAAATAAAGTAAAAAAAGGCTACAAGCCTTGAGAGAGCATTATGTCCAATGTCCATAAGGTGTGGAATGAGAGCATGCTATTTTTTGAGTACTTGAAGGGGATTATACCAAGTATGTTATGATCATTTAAGACCATATGTGACAACAAGTTGATCTCTTGAAACATAGACCAAGATTTGGTGCTTGAGACCCAAAGAAGGTGCCTAGGAAGAAACTAGAAAGAGATTGAGAGGAAATTTGTGAATGAGACATGAATTGAATGAGGTAAAATATGTATGGATAGAGATCAATTCCATTAAGGAGGTGCTACTAAGAGTTTAAGGAATAAGTACTAGGTGTAAGAATCCCAATTAATTCCAAAGAGTCAAAAGAGGAGTTAGCTTATGAAATAAGATTCAAATCAAACCATAGCAAGTGAATGTCTAATTTGCAATATTATCCTAAAAAACCATAGCATAAAAAACCATATCATAGCAAAACAAACCATAACAAACCATAGAAAGTGAATTTTAGTTGGGTCTTAATTTCCTATAAGGATCTGATTTGCAACATTATCCTAACAAGTTATTCTCAATCTCATAACATTTATAATCCTTAAGAATACTTCAAAACCAATCATTTATAATACTCTAAACACAAGTGATTAAAACAAGATTTACTTAATTATTTTTCTTAAATATTCATGTACAAAATGAGAATGTCATGTGTGAATTTCATATATAGGCATACAATGTCAATGATACATGCATTGCCATATAGGCATACAAAAAATTACATCATGTCTAACAACATACTATCTAATATCAGGTGAATACATCATATATACATGTACAATGACAAAAATACATACATTTCCATATATGCATACAAAAAAGTACATCATCTACAATATCCTAATCATCAAATAGTCTCCCACTCTTTGCCTTCTTCGAAGAAGACTCTCCTTGGGATGCCCTACTTTTAGATGGAGATATCCCAAATGCCTTAGATTGCTCCAAGGTTTGACTGTAGGTACTACGATCATAGCTCGCTTGCAGCTGAACCAATTTAAATGCAAAAATTATTATAAAATTAATAAGTGTACATGAAACCAAGTTTTAAAAACTCATGTTTTAAACTATAATAAAAAAATCATTCAAACATGCACTTACCAAAATCTCATGGTCTTCCTCAATTTGTCATTGACGCTCGACTAGGTCAATGCCAGGTTCAGTTACATGAACATGTGTGTCAAATGATGAATAAACATGAGGAGATGCCACATTAGTCATATGAATCAGACTATCAAATGTCATATGACAACCCTACATACATAATACATTTATGCATATAAGTTATATTTGCCAAAGTATATAGTAAAATTATTAAAACAAAAGTACTAAATTACAAGTGAATATATATACCTCAGTGAGTGCCTATGTAGATGACATTGTAGCAATAATTCTCGAGTCTGTCTTGACTCGTAATGATGGAGGAGTGTCCACCCTAGTCATCAGCTAAACAAACAACCTAATAATTAATAACTTGGGCAATTTATTGATTAAACAAATTTCTAACAAACTTAGTCTTACATACAGTCCAAGATTCAACTATAGTCCAAGCATTTTATTCTTTTGGTATAAAGTTCTATGGAAGGTTAACTAAGGAACATGCATAAGATTGTTGAGAATAATATTTTTAGGAATTTAATTGGTCCAGAAGTGGTAAAATCCTATTTGTCCATAGTCCTTGTTCTTAGAAAATGTAGTCATACTAAAATGTAATCTATACAACTTGAGCATGACTTGTGACACCCAAACCATATGTCTCTCTTACTTACACCACCCACTTAGGCATGTTTTCACTATTTCCTAGTCTTTTTAAGCCTTCTAGGCTCAGCCCCTATTATCCTAAACTCCTCTCCTAGGCACAAATCTATCCTCCAGGGTCCCTTTCCCCCTAGACAATAGTGCCATAAGTTGGACTATAGTGTTGGGACCTAGGGTGTCCACTTTCCAATGCTATTATCCAAGTCCACAATAGTCTCAAATGGTAATATTTTCTTGAATCCTTATCTTTTCCCTTATCAGCCTAATGTGAGTTCATCTAACCCAGGATCACTAGTTTCCATATAAAAGCCCATTCAAAGGTTATTTAGAAATGTTGGCAATCATTCAAAAGGCACAAGATAGAAATATCCTAAATCACACTCAAAAAAATATTTCTATTCTCTGCATACAACAAACCACTATTATTTCTATCCTATCAAATCTCCTGCACTAGCCACGAGTCATCTCAAGCTTGCCCAAATTTTCATACACTTGTATTGCATACACAAGATTGCACAATACACATTCAAATTGGGAGAACTACATTGGCCTTGATCCCTCTTGAGAGTATTGGTATGTAGGCAGCGTACCCACACATGGGGTTTGATCACATGTTTAGAGAATATTACACACTAATCCCTTTTTTCAGTTGGATTGGAGATCACCTATCAAGCATGAAGAGGAACTAGGATCCTTGAAGATAAAATCAATTACACATAGAGCTTCGTGAAAATATAGGACTCGATATTTTAGGTATAGGGTCTCTCAAAGTAGATGAATAGAACCTACAAAGCTTAGAAATCTCAAATACTAAGGAATACAATGCCAAAACTTAGACTAAAGTGATAGACCTCTAAGTGTATCATTTTTATTGCTCTTTTTCCAATTAGAAAAATAGACTCCTGAATCCTATTTCCAACTATTTCCAATAGTCTGCCTAGCTAGATCAACAATTTACAGCCTCTATCTCCTCTGTCTCAGCTCAGAATCAGCTAAGTTTTAATCTCTATCCCCTTATTTTCTATTTTTAGAAATAAATTAAGCACTTCTAGATTCAATAAATCAATAGGTTAATTAAGGCACTTTTATTTACTAATTTTCTCCTTAATCTAGACCCCTTTACTATTTAGGAAATTAAATCTATAGTTTCTCAAATTCAGTAAAACATTTGGTGAACTCGACTTACTTTGAATTTTCACACAAAAACCCTATAAACCCTAGGGCTAATAATTTTTTATTTTTTGAAATATTTTCCTAACTTTTCTTGAATTTAAAAATAAAAAAAACTAAAAATTAATTAAAATATTTTCAATAATTCACTAAAACCCTAGTTCTCACATACTAGGTCCTATTTGCATACAAACACTTTCAAACCACTAGCAAAAATATATTCCTAATTTTATAAATATTTTTAGATTTTTCCTAAAATTTTCAAGCTCAATTATACAAATTTATAATAAAATTTTCAAAATATTACATTAATTTTGAAAAATTCATTTCGAAGCCTTAGTTACATCAACTAACTCCTAGTAATTTTGAAGTAATATTCCACTTATTTTTTGTAAATTTTGATTGAATATTAAAATAAAAATAACACTTCAAATTACAAAAATTCATAGTAATTCCAAAAAATTTATTTGTCTCAAAACCCTAGTTGCATCCACTAGGTCCCATTCAAGCAAGTAATTTCTCATAATTTTCTAAATTTTATCTTGCATACTTAGCTCAAAAAATCAATTTCAAATTCAAAAGTTCATAGTATTTTGACAAATAATATTTTTTAAAAATCCCTAAGTGCATATACTCAGTCCCTAATTTACATCTTGAGCTATCACCTTACATACTTGGAGTTCGATATCCTTTTTATGCATATTCCAGTTCATTGTTTAGGTTATTTTTATGTAATCTACTTTGTTAGTTTTCCAAATTGTTTTCCTTATGCCATCTAAACTCCTTGTATGTCTTCCTTTGAGATGGAGTGCAAGACTTAGTGGCAACCCTCCTGAATTCAACTAGATTCCTAAAACCCATTCTTATAACATGGATAAGTAATCAACTCAAGTCCCTATTATAGATCTTACACATCTAGATTACACTAATTTAAATGAACATGATTATGATAATAAGCAGTATGAGAATAATAATAATGAGACACATACTGATGCTCATGTTCTATCACATTGGATTACAGATCCACTTCCACCCATTATTGACAATGAAGTTGTACTCAACACAGATTTGATTTTACAAAATTTTAAAGAAAAACTCAGGGAACATAGCTCCACGATCATGCTAACATCTTGAAATCTATCATAGAACTAAAGAAGGCCAAACAAGTTGAGTCTTATCAAACTATAGAGCCATCACTTGCACATGACATTATAGGGGAAACTATGTCACAATAACCCCTATAGCAGCCCAACCTTCTTCTATGCCACTAGTTATAGCTAGTACATCCCTATCTCCTGATGTGCTAGCCCTTATGCAAGAGATTTGATCTCTTCAATCCAAGGTGCAACATCTTGAGCAAGGTACCACTAGATCTACATAGGCATTAGACTCCTTCACTCTATTGCATACACCTTTGGCATGACATCACCCTTGCCACCTATATTTGTATAACCTAAGATGACTCTTTACGATGGTAAGGGTGATCTAGAGACACATTTGAGAGCCTTTCATGTATCATGTTTAGATTATATACCAAATGATTGTCTATTAACTAAATTATTTTCAAGGAGCCTCAAGGATTATGCATTACAATGGTTTTATAGTCTACCAGATCAGTCGATTAATGCATTCAATCCTCTTGCCAACATGTTCCTAGCACATTTTAGTGTTAATATCAGTGATAAGGTTTTATATGCCTAAATTACACAATAAAAACAAAAATCAAATGAGCCTCTCACCAAGTATGTTCTCAGATACAAGCCATATTGGCTAAGATGACTAGCCCTATGGCAAATCAAGATTTATATGACCTCTTAAAATAGAGTCTTCTATTAGTTTTGCATGAAATAATCATGTTCAAACATTTCTCTTCTTTCACTGAATTGTGTCACACTTTAAAAGAAAGAGAAATCAAACTCATTTTAATGGGAAAACTTAAGTACACAAGTGTACCAGATACAACTAATAAGAGTAACAACAAAGCCCCATATAAGGTCAAATTCAATGATAGTAAAGGACTAACTCAGTAGACAGTTAAGGTGGCTTTAGATCCCTCATAGAGAGTCACTTTATCATCACCTCCTTGATGACCTTTTAAAAATCTACCAGTTCCTCCAACCAGAGTTCTACAGTAGTTATTAGGATGTAACATCATATCTCTTCCTCCTATCAGATAAATTGATCCAACAAAGCCTCTTCTATAGGATATGACCAGAATACATTTTATGACTATCATAGGGCACCAGGCCATACTATAAATAAATGCATTAGTCTTAGGAATAAGATACAAGATCTAATTGATGGCAATCAAATTGATCTAGGCACTTTAGCTGAGCCTCCTCTAGCCAAACTAACACAAGATAAGTCACTCAAAATATTTTCAGATCCATTTTCATAGCATGGCAAGTTAAAGACACAGGAAACATCAGGTGTACATCATGCATATCAGACACATCCTCCACCAGTTACATATAAGGCATCGGTAGCTGATTCATATCCATTGAGCCACATGACTGGTACTTTTCATTCTAAATTTACAATTTGGCCTTCCATCTCTTTTTTTGAGTAGGATATTATTGAGGATGACACAAATTATCATGCACTCTTGATTAGAGTTTTTATTCATGGTCATCCCATTCACATTGTTCTATTTGATAATGGATCCAACATTAACATGTGTACTATGACACTACTATAACACTTGGGTTATACAGAGAAAGATATTAATCCAATAAATATAGTTATTAGTGGTTTCAATGGACATAATTAGACTACATTGGTTGAGATCCTAATTCTTCTATAGGTTAGTCCTACACACATGACCACTTCATTTAATGTAGTTCATAGCATAGGGATTTTTGACATGTTACTTGGTAGACCTTGGATACAAAAAGTCTAATAAGTTCTATCTACAATACATTGATGCATGGAATTTATTCATGCTAATCAGGTTATCACAGTTACTAGAGTTCTATATGAGTTACCACTTCTGGTTTTAGAACAAGTTTTAGTTTCAGAGCTAGTTTTAGTTCCATTACCAGTTCTAGCTCTGCCACTAGTTTTTTCTCTACTTTAGCATCAAACATAGATATGATATCCATCACGAGTATAGAGGTTTCATACACCTCCATAGCTTCAATATTCTAGATAGCTTCTAACTATAGTATTCACACCTAGCGCAGTTTCATTGAGATCTCATGCATCTACACATAGAGCACATGTTCAACAAGTTTTCCTACTTCTAGATGGGTCCATAAGAGCCCTATAGATGCATCCACTTCTCAGAATTGTAGAGGGTCCCCAAAGTTAGTTTCTAATTTAGATATTTTAGAACATTTACATCATATACAGCTTTTAGAGCCATAGTCTCAACATTTCCATTGTGCTTCATGATCATGCACAATTCCATTCCTTGATACAAGACACCATGATAGGGAGTCTCACATGAGACTCCTTGATTAGTATCATTCTTTACATTATTGATTGTACATAGTTTCCTCTTCTTGATTGTACATATCTCAAACATTTCAAAATATAAAAAAAAATATAATATTTCAAAAATACACAAACATGTCAATTGTATGCATCATCTATGTTTTACATTACTAACCATTATGCTAGACTTACATTACGTTATTCTATGCTATTGTTTATCAATTTATTTATATTAATAGGATTCATTTGATCTTCTTTGAGTGTTTTTAGTGCATCCAGATCCTTGATTGCTTCACTCCACCCATCGAGGGGGCATCTTACTTCTACATTCCAGCTACATATCGATACATCTACCTACTGGGGGAATACTCTACATGACTACACCATCCAGGTTATGTCATTCTTACACTATACACTCTATACATCTTGTTATAGTATGTTCCTTAATTTCTTATATAGATATCACATCAACATCTATTAGCATATATCACACTTTTCTATTTCATAGCATATACATTAGCCTTATAGTACATATCTTGTATACTCTTGCTTCTTGCTTTCCATAGTTAGATGCATGTTTATATTTCTAGTAATTTGCATGCTTATACTCTTTGCTTTGATTAACTAGATGTGTTTACATTTTATAGTTCCTATTTTCTTCTTGCTTGTTGTTTAGGACATTTGCCAATGTCCTTTATTCTTGTCTATATGTGTGTGCCTTTCTACACTTGCCAATATCTTTTGTGTGTGCCTTTCATGTTGTTGTGGCCCTTGTGCCAATATTTTCTTGTTCCCATTGTGTGTGTATGTAGTATTTAAACATGCCTTATATGCTTATTTGGCCCCTTGGCCACCCTTGCATGTTTCTTGCTTCTTGTTTTGTATGCTTGTTGCTTGATTGCTTATCTTTGTGTGCAATGCCATGATTCCAATCATGCATTTACCTTGATTTCTGGATTCCATGATAGACAACATTCTCCATTCCTCCATGCCACTAACAAATAACAACTAAAAACTAACATTTCAAATTTTAGTTTACTCTTATGCACATGCTATTATATTGTTATATCTATCTAGGTATACCCCTGTGGATCTAACAATATCTCTCTACAACTTTTGATACATCTTGAGATAATGTATATCAATGCTATATCAAATGTTTTCATAGATTAACACACTTGTAGGGCTTCTTCTTCTGAGTTCAATCATTATAGGGTCTTCATTCCTACCCTCAGAAGAGGGGGCAACAAATAGGGGTTTTGTCATAGAGATCAGAGCTCTTAATGATCAAAAAAGTAGTTTTAGAATAATACAGTCTAGAATCTAAAACTCAACATAGGTAAACCAGACTAGGTAGATAACAGAGAATCTAGATTAGTCATCAATTTTGTCTCTAGACAACAATGCCAAAAATGGTACTACAGAATTGGACCCCAAAGTGTCTAGTTTTTGGTGCTATTGTCCAAACAATAGAATATTTAGTTTTTCTAGAATCAGGGAGAGAGGTGAGTTTAGTCATAGTTTTTCTAGTACAATTCAATCTAGAAATCAATAGTTTTCATCACTTAATTTTTGTAGATAATCTATATACAGGGGGCATCATGCATGGTATGAGGGTTTCTATTTTTAGTTCAAACATGGTAGTTGATACAACTTTTATTTTAGAATCTATGTTCTAGATACCAGTTATTGGGGGTAATGTGCATCACACATGGGCCTTCTCTATTTCTAAGTTTATTGTATTTTGTCACACATTCCCAGTAGTTGTGTGCCTTAATCCATCTGCAGGTGGTTGACATCACATTCAAGTAAAATTTCATACAAGTTTTCTTTCCATGTACCTGAGTTCTCAAGTGGCTTATTAAGTCTTGATTCTAGTTTTAAGAGGGGCTTTTATACAAGTCCAATCTCCATCTTTTGAAGTGGCCAGTAGTGGCCTAGTTTCTAGTTTACATTCAACTATCCATGCCAACATTGTCAAATCTCATCACATTTAGGGGCTCCATAATCCATCTCATATGACATTCATCTATACTAATATTTTCTCATTCAAATTCACATCTCAGGGCAATGATGGAGCTAAAAGACTAGCTAGCCTTTGTATTCTTAAGCCTCATGTTCAAAGGGATTAGACACAAGGTCTAGACATTGATTAACACATGCATGATTCTTTAACTTCACATAGTCGGTGATGATGGAGCCAAAGGCCCTGCCTTTGTATTCTTGAGCCAACTTCTAGGGGATTGAGTACTCAATGTATTAATTGATATAACTCTTGGTTCAACATACTTCTAGCATCACCCAGTACAACCTAGTAGCATAATAGGTTTTGTATTGGTTCACGTACCTAGTGAGGTGTATTCATTCATTTCTCTTCCTTCCTCTCTCTTTACCCAGCTTTGTACATTCTTATTTTAGATATAGCGTATCTAGTAAGAATTGGTCTACTTTCAGTTTCCTTTTTGTAGACTTACACAGTACAATGTACTCTCACTATGCACAACCCAACATCACATAGCTTCTTGGGCTTAGCCTCACAGGGAAGTTTAGGTATGCTTCTCTTTTTTCCTTTGTCCTAGTATTTTGCTTTGATGCATACTTAAAATAAGGGGGGAGGGGGGGGAGGAAATGTAGCCATACTAAAATACAATTTTTAAAAATTGAGCATGACTTGTGACACCTAAACCATAGGTTTCTCCTACTCACTTATACCACCCATTTAAGCATGTTTTCACTATTTCCCAATCATTCAAAGCCTTCTAGGCTCAACCTCTATTGTCCTAGACCCCTCTCCTAGGTATAGATCTATCCCCTAAGGTCCCTTTCCCCATAGAAAATAACACCATAAGTTGGACTACAATGCTAGAACCTAAGGTGTCCACTTTCAAGCATTATTGTCCAAGTCCACAATAGCCTCAAACAATTAGATTTTCTTGAATCCTTATCTTTTACCTTGTCAGCCTAATTCGAGTTCATCTAACTCAGGATTACTAGTTTCCCTATAAAATCCAATTCAAAGGTAATTTATAAGGGTTGGTAATAGTTAAAAAGGTACAAGCTAGAAATATACTAAAGCACACTCAAACAAATTCCTATTATCTGCATATAGCCAACCACTATTATTTCTAGCCTATAAAAGCTCCTGCACCAATCACGAGTCATCTCAAACTTGCATAAATAAGCATACACTTGCATTGCATACATAATATTACATAATACACATTCAAATTGGGAGAACTACATTGGCCTTGATCCTTCTTTGGAGTATTGGTATGTAGGCAACATGCCCACACATAGGGTATGATTGCATGTTCAATGCATATTACACACTAACCCATTTTTACATTTGGATTGGAGATAACCTATCAAGAATGAAGAGGAACTATGATCCTTGAATAAAAAATAAATTGCACATAGAGCTTTGCAAACAACCAAGACTCAATATTTTAAGCATAAGATCTCCTAAAGGAGATGAATAGCTACTAAAAGGCTCAAAAAGCTCAGACACTAAGGACTATAGTGCTAAAAATTAGAATACAATGCTAGAAATATAGGTGTCCTATTTTTGGTTCTCCTATCCGGGCAAAATATAGACTCTTGGATCCTATTTCTGACAGTCTACCCAGCCAAATCAATAATTTGTAACCTTTGTCTCCTCCATCTTAGCCCAAAATTAACTAAGTTTTACTCTCTATCCCCTTATTTTCTATTTTTAGAAATAAATTAAGCACTTCCAGATTCAATAAATCAATAGGTTAATTAAGTAACATTTTATTTATTGATTTTCCCCTTAATCTAAACCCCTTTACTATTTATGAAATTAAACCTATAGTTTCTCAAATTCAGTAAAATGAAAAACATATAGTTTGTAAACTAAGAAATTATGTGCCTTGTGTTTAGTCTTGTAACTTGTTATGGATTATAAACAGCTTAAAGAAGGATGTTAAATGATCATATAAAGTGTGAGATCATCTTGATATAGGTTTATAGTGCTTTGACATTGAAAGAGGAAATAATCCCTAAGTACCCTGTTTGTTAAAGGGCAACATACAGCTAAAGGATTGAGTTATATTATGTTGAAACTAGTTTGGGATTCCATAGAGATTGTAAGGGGTATAAGATATTAAATGGAAGTGTATATAATCCCATATTAGGTTTTGAATATATTGGGTATTGAAGGAAAGGCAAAGTAACCATGTACCCTATTTCCCTGTATGCATAAGCAGGGTTGTAAACTGAGAGTTTTGAGTCTGCAATTGATTGTGGGCTTTCAAAACTTGTTGTCTACATGAGAAAGTTTCATAGGGTTAGTAAAAAACTAATGATTTTTTTTTGGGGTTTTGAAACCCACTAAGATAAAATTTATACCCTTTAGTGTGGTCTCAGCCCTGGTAATGGCCTAGAAACCCTGACTCTAGGGTTTAGTGTATAAAATGAGATTTGGTCATTAAAAAATTACAAAAATTTGTAATATTAAATTATTTGATGTCTTCTCACTAATGGAAATGGTTTTAGGCTTGTCACATATGGAAAATTATGTAAATGAGGCTATGATCTAGTTTTAAGCCTAGAGAAGGGTTAAGGGAGAAGGGGTGATATAACAATAGGAGAATTTATCCAAAGAAGGGGGTCAAAAAATTATTGATTCAAATTAAAGAGCCAAATGGGTATCTATAAACGTTAATATATTATAGATAAAGTTTTTACATGTTTCATATTAAGGAAGTTTGCACAGATGGAGAGTTAATTGGTTAGAGGCCTAAAGAAGGAAGTATAATTTTCCTTGAGAGTTGTGTCAGAGGGTTAATGTGGGAGTTTTATGTGTGTCCTTAAATATGTAATTAATTTTTGGTGAATATATATTAGATTCTCCTAACAAGGAACTTTACCCAAGAATAGGGTTAATAGAAGGTAAAGCTAGAAAGGTGTATGTGAGGGGTAAGTAGACATATAGTTTTGAGTTAGTGACATGACCAAAGATGTAGAGAGAGAGTGATAAGAAGATAGAAGGATTTATTTGATTAATATTATCATTGTTATTTGATTACCCAAAGGACTAAGGGAATGAGATATGAATGGACGAAGGAGAACCTTGAAAGGAAGGGATATAGGTAGAGTTTGGTATAGAAGTTGATATAGCTCTACATCAATGGATATAGATAGAACCTCTCCCCCAACTAGATATAGCAGGTATTTGAGACCCCTAACTATGTGGTGGTAATAAAATACTCAATCCCATCTACCTATATGGGGTTGAGGTCCCCTATTTGTATATGGTTGTAAGTCCTATGACATATACATAGAGGCTATATTTTATAGTCAACACTCTCCAAAAAAACCAATGGGATCTAATGGACACTCTCCCAACAAAAAAATGGAATTGACTATATACAATGGGATCAAGAGGCTATGCCATCTAAATTCATAACTCCATAGATAGAGATGAAATTATTATGGTTGGATGGAATCAAGATGGGAATTGAATTGCTAGCTATGACCATTTTGGATATCGATCATAGAGATTGATTTGCTATATGTGATTAGGATAAGAAGGAATCAAGTGTCTAGATATGAGGCCAATATTTAAAAGAAAGGAGTGGTGTTCATATTGATGAAGACATGTTATGATCGATTGGCAAATTGATAGAAATATATTGTATCAAATAAATTTTATCAAATGAATTCTATATATATGTGTACATCCAATCATATTGATTGGGATTGACCCACTATGGAAACTAAATATAATGGGATATCAAGAAAATGTTTAACTTGCTATTTTGGTTATTAAAAACATATTTGAAATTGAGGATGAGTTTCTAACAATTTATGCCAATTCATGTTAATACATCAAACAATAAAAAATCTAACAAAATTATTTTGGGTATTTTATATAAATTCTTACACAAAATCTACCAAGGATGAAATTAAGGTGTATGAATGTACATCTAGAGTATATAATATTCACTTAAAATTTTACCTCTATAAATGTATATGGTGTCGTACTGGCATGGATAGATGTAGTAGCTTGGGTTGGCCTACTACCTAGTTGTGATGTTGAAGGTAAAATCTCCTCCTGGAACACAAAAAAAATGCATATATATTATTCAATTTAAATGTGTAAATTCATTTTTATCTTTTTAAATTGCAAATATAACTTAAAAAAATAACATTAAATTTATATAAAAGATACCTGCATGTGTGTAGAGACCCCAACATATCCAAACCAAATGTGTGTTCCAATAATTCATTAGTGAAGACCACATCCTCCAAGCCCCCTAAAGCACCACTATCATCATTTGAAGGTCCAGTGCATATAGCACCACAACATCTACATTGGTGGGGTCGAGTATGACCACTAGCTAGAGTATCTCGAGCATTTGTCTTTGAAAGTCTACTTGTATAATGGAGTATATTAGTAAACACACTAAGTACATGCAAAGTGTCTATATTCATAACCTCTATCACCATAGAGGAAATCTCTAGATGAAGTTGATTTTAGTTAGGGATCCTTGTAGGTCAATTAGGTGTATGATGTGTACCTAGTCAATGCTATGCGGAGCCTTTCCCTTAGCTCTAAAACTCATCATAGTTAAAGGAGTTTAGAATTTAATTGAGGATAAACTTACAATAGAGTTTCCTTAAAAATTACAAAGGGTCCTCATGGTTATTACAAGGGGGATATTTACACACCATCCACCATCGTTCCCAAAAATTGGCCTTAATAAAATCATGTTGGGATGGGTGGATTGGGAAACATTTGGTTGTTACAGGAAATGGGGCATTGGTGGTTAGGTTGATAAATAAGGCACAAATTTGATCTTTTGTTATATTTTTGTTCTTCGCCTTAGATGCTGAATTTTTTTTAGCATAGTAATCCGTACAACTACCCCTATATGACCTCCATCTATCAATTTGACTAGTTATCAAGTCAAGTTGACCTAATAATAATTCTAAGTTATTGGAAAAATAGGTGAGGTGGGTGTTTATAGAAGTGGGCTCCCTCATTCTCCTAATTATTTTCTCAATTTCAATTTAGTTCTCCATTATGTGAGAAACTACTTCCTCTTGGATGCCAAGGGGATCTAGGGGGACTATGGGAGGGTTAGGAGGGTTAGGCAGAAGGTTAGGTGGAGCATGCCGCCATATTATAGAAATATTAAAAAACAAATTTGAAATTCACATTAAAAAATTAAAAAAAATGATTTAATATACAAAAACATACCTCTTCTTCATGGTGGCATCATCAATATGTTAAATGGAGGGAAAAATGTGAATCTTGTAGGCTAAAACATGATCTTGCAGCGAAAACACAATCTTGTAGCCAAAAGATGAATGATAATCAACAAAATGTAAATGGATAAAATGTAAAGGATAAGGGTTTTTTTTTTTTTTTTTTAATTTTATAGTTTCAATAATATGTACACATTATTTTTATAATGCTCACATGTTATGGCTCAATAACACCAATCCATGATGCATACACATTATAATAATAACATGTATGTGTTATGTTATAATGAGTATGCCTAATGGGTTATGTCCATGGAATTGTCCCCCAACTCTGTGCACATAACCTTATGCGAGATTATGCAAAGTAGGCTAATATTAGATCAGTTTGATCTTATATAGATCTACTTTGATACCAATGTTGTCAATGATATATCCCAATTATTAGATCTACATTTCACCAAATATACACTTTGTTAAGTTATATTACAAATTGTGTTGGTATAAAGTTCCAGAGATGCATGATATGTGATTGATATACTCCTCCCAAGTCTTTTTGAAGATGAGGATATGATCCAAGTAGATGATGATGAAGGATTTTAAGAAGGGTCTGAGTAGATCATACATCAAGCACGTAAATGTGGTTAGTGCATTGGTGAGGATAAAAGGCATGACCAACCATTCATACAATCCTTCTTGTGTCTTGAAAGTTGTCTTCTAAACGTATTTAGGATGAATTAGAACCTAATGGTAACTTAACTTCAAGTCAATTTTAGTTAAGTATTATGCACCTCAGATTTAGTTTAGAAGGTCATTAGTACATGATAGTGGGTCTCGATTCTTTATTGTGATTTCATTTAGTGTGCAATAGTTTCTATTAAGTCACAAGGACCCATCCTCCTTAGGTGCAAGGACTAAAGATCTTCTTAAAGGAAAAGAGCATGGCCTGATATTTTCATGATCAATAAGATCTTGTATCTTGTGTTAGACTTCATCATTCTCCCAAAATAATTTGTGATACAAGGGGCTATTTAGAATAGGGGACTAAGGGACCAAATTGATATGGTGTTTTATTATGAAGTATATTAGAAGACCTTTAGGATTCACAAAAAATTCACTTAGTTACTATAGTAACTTGTAAATATAATACTACTATGATGGTGTGTGAGTGTTATATGTTGTTAGGGTGTGATTCATTATTTTTGATTGCACATGTGCATCAAGGTGGACCATGAGTAACATGAACATTTACACATGTGATATGAGTTTATTAAAATATTTACTGAGACCAAGGTGACTTTGGTTGAGGAAACTAACTTAAATAGTTTGTATAATCAATATTATGCACAAATAACCCATTATTTTGGCTTGGATTGATATGCAGCTTCACACTCAAATAGATATGGTCTTCCCAACAAAACACAATAGACTCATAGATTTGTGATGTCATAAGCAATAATATCCTCCATTGGTTTGAATTTATACTTAAAATTACATTATCACTAGACTTGTATATATTTACCCTAATATAGCCATTTCAAGGAGTAAGGTTTAGGTTACACAGTAGTAGCTAGACCAAGGCATTGGGATATGGATTTTACAATGATGTTCTTATGGCTACCACTAATGATGATGACAAGGAGGGGTTGACCCTTTACCCAAAAATGAGTGTCGAAGAGACATATACATTCCTCATAGATGTCAATCATAGTGGATTTTATGCTTAGACAAGAGGCATTAACATTAATGTTCTCCATTTGCATGGGTCCTAACATATATTGCATAGCAGGGATTATTGCATGTGGCATTCAAAGATGTCATGGTTGGTTAAATGATGGCGATGGCACCATTTATCACCTAACTTATTCTTTCCTTTATCTAAATTAGAAGGCACTAGATACTTTGAGTGTCATGTAGTATTCTTAGGTTGCATGCTTGTTATCAAAAAGTTTTGTTACTTTGATGCAAAAGGCTACAAAATAGAGTTGTGTAGTGGCAGGTTCTTTACATGCTACATTAGATGAAGAGGTGAAACACTAATGCATTTTTTCCTTGGATTTGATTTTGGTGGCATTGTGATATATTTATCCCAATATGTTAAAATTCAAAAACTCTATCTTTGCATGAAGACAAGTTGAGAGTCCACTGATGTACTTTAATACCCTATATTGTTCACTCAAGTTCTCTTGTAGGCACATAAAGAAGTCATGGAAACTATTGGTGTAGTCTTCCATACACTGATCCTTGTACTAGTACAGTTGTTATAAATTGATGTACTCATATCCAAAGTGTCAAATAGGGTAGTATTCCTCATTTATCACATCAACAAAAGTTTTCTAGGATTTTATTGGAACACACTCTTGCGTGCATTACACACTAAATATTTCCCACCAATGAATGAGTAGAATGGACATCTTAAAAATTATGAAGGTGATATTTTCATCATCAATGAAGTAATTAATGGATAAGTACACTTCAATTTATTTAATCTATGCATCCAATGCTTTGGCATTAATTTTACCTTCAAACATGAGAATGTCAAGATTAACTTGTACTTTAAAGGGGGTCTATTGCTGAAATTGTTGTGGAACTTTTTTTTAAATTAAGAGGAGGATGTTGTGCTGAGTTGTATCATTAACTTGTAAAACTAACTAAAACTTTTAGTGCATTGAACCTCTAGAACATCAACAATGAGCCTTTAGATTTTTGGGGTTGCCTCGAGTTGATTTCAGGCATCAACCATCTTATTTTTCCTATGGTATTCTTATAGAGTCTATAAAACAAAATTAAATAATAAAACTTCTCTATCTCATTGTTCTCTTTTGGTTATAGGAATGTAAATGGCATAGAGCTTAGCTATGATACTAGTTGATTTGTGCCATGAGGCCCAATACCAAGTTGCACAGGGGAAAACCATGCTATGGCTATGTAAAGTGAATGTGCAGTGTAATATTTACATAGAATAAACAAAATACATTCAATGGAGTGGAAGTATTTACTTGCATTAGATGTAACTTATATTCATTAGAAAAGAACAAGGAAAATAATATAGAGTACATTGCCAATAGTGCATGTATATCAAGTAGATTCACAAAACAAGATAATGATTTTATGACTATGTGTAATGGCATCTAGGTATAGATTCAAGCATCATGAACCATATGCATATGTTACACACACACACACACACACACACAGAGAGAGAGAGTATAAAATAAAAGAGAAGTTATGAATATTATTTAGTTACCAAGGAAGATATAGATGATGCTCTAATTATGTCAGGCATGGTAGTTGGCAATATTTACAATAATTAATGTCCAAGTTGTCAAGTATTTAAATTAGAATCCAAGATTTCATTTTAGCAATAATGATATATGGATGACTTATAACACATCAACGAGGTAGGTTGACATGTGGATGTGTTATGGGACTCAAGAAGTCATAATTGCATGAGTGGATGCTAGTTAGGCATGTGGGACTATGAAGGACACAAAGAGCAAATGAATCAATGAGTCCATAAGTGTGAGGCAAGTGAGATTGTGAGCTATGATGGGAATGAAATTTGGTGAGCATGTTCAGGTATTGGCATGGAAGTTTGGGGCATTTAGGAAGTCTGGTGCATGGTAGTCAACAAGTAGGCACAAGACTTTGCATGGAACTATGAAGGACATAGTGCATATAAGTTGACAAAAAACTTAGTGATGGGTGGTAAGATACAGAAAGCACAAGCTGAAATCTAGGGAGATCAGTACATAGGAGTCTGTGAGTTGGCATGGAGCTTGTGTGGAAGGTTATGAGAAAACTTATTGAAAAAGAGTGTGAAATATTGGGTGAGAGGTACACATATTCTATAGAAGAAAAAATGAGGAATGAGCTTCACTACATAGGAGTTGTGCATAGATTAGGCAATCCCCTAAAGCTAAATAGCCTCAGTGGCAGCATTAATAGTTCCTTTATATTATTCCTATGTAGAATATAAATCAATAACGTTATGATTCTTTGTTGACCAATAAATTTGTCCTAAACTAATGTAAAATCTGTATCCTAAATAATACTTGTTATTTTAAATATTATTAGCCCAATTTGAATATGTTTTCCCAATCAAGTAAATGTCATTGCCTACTCCATAGTGAATCCCAAAACTATGAGTACCCTAAATAAAATGGAGAATCTTCTTAGTTTCTTTCTAATGTATCACACATGTTTCCCAAATAAATATAGAGATCATGCCCACTACATATGAAATTTTAGGTATACTATGAGTAATATAGATAATATTTCTAATAAGGTGTTGATACAATGTAGCATTAAAGGATATGTACAACCAACCTCAAGATTCACACCATATAGAAAGGGAGTTGGAGCTGGATTATAGTCAACCATGTTAAATTTTAAAATGAAATCAAGATCATACTTGGATTTTGCAATAGTGATCACAAAGTTAGACTAAGAAATTTTAATCCTAAGAAATTAATGCAAAAATCCCAAGTTAGTCATTAAGAACTTATCAGACAAATCAATTTTCACTATTGTGATGGAGGATGGAGAATTTTTTGTGATCAAAAGGTCATCCACATAGAGAACTAGAATCAAAATTAAATCATCTTACTGCAAAATGTTAATGCTTATATTAGAATGGCATCTAATAAGCCTAATTGAAAGAATAAAGGAGTACATCTTGGCATACCAAGCTTGAGGGGATTTTTTGAGGCCATAAATATATTCCTTAAGTTTGAAAAATAAGGAATAATCTTCCACAAAACCTTGTGGTTGCTCCATGTATATTTCCTCCTTGAGTTTACTATGAAGAAAATCACTCTTCACGTCCATCTAATGAACATCCTAGTGATGTGTTTCAGTAATAGAAAAAGTGAGTCAAATTGTAATATCCCCAACTAATAGGGATATGAGAAAGGCAAAAGCTCTGATACCACTATAATATCCCCAATCAATAGGGAATATAGAAATACAAAAGCTCTGAACAAAGATATGATTTTGTAGAATAAATTCAAATAAACAATAAACCACAGTAAATCTCTTAATTGCCAAATCACTAATATTATTATTTGTCTAGTTGATTACAAATAAGTCCTCTGTCATGAATATCAAAGAATATTATAAATACTATCTTAACACCCTGATCTTTTGCAAATTTGGAAACAAACCCTGAATCTGGACGTCTCTGGTTTCTGTGTCGACACACAGTCACCGTTGTTGGTCGATATACTACCGACATCGCTCTATGTCAATCAGCTTCTCTACCGATGTCGGTCTTCAGTCGGCTGATGTCGGTCACTAGGATGCTGATGTCAGTCTCTGAGTTGCCTGTGGCTCTATACGACCTAATGCAAAACTGTACGTACTTGCACAAATTGGTACGAATTCCATACATAAGCAAGATAATATGCTGTGGCCTCTATGCTGGATACCAGATCTCAAGGAATATGGCCCTAATACATCAAAGCTTAATCTGGACAATTACTGAGAGCAAAACCTAATGAAATAAATACCTAAAATGTTGTGATAACTTTTGTGTGAAGTTATCTCTCAAATCATCTGCAATACTGTGATAACTTCTGCATGAGGTTATCTCCCAAACCTGTAAATCTCTGTGATAACTTCTATATGAAGCTATCTCTTAAATTGGCAATAAATTAGCTGATATTTCACAGCCTCTAAATCACACACACTGAAGAGTTGACGTTCTCCAATGCAAAAGGAATCTTGGAACCCTTGGCTCAGTCTTCACAGAAGAATTCTTCAATATCAAAATCAATAATCAATGCATAATCAATAATGGCCTCCATGAGAAACCCTTATACCCTCAAAAAGATGTGCTTGCCCTAATTAGGGTTTCTTAAATTAGAATTAGGGTTTCTTAATTAAAAATAGGATAAATAATTAGTATTTGATTAAATCAATCAAATATTAATATCTCCCTCAATACATGTCGGATCCTTGAACCGTTCAAAGCTAGTGAACCAGGGAGTGATTCTACACATGACCATACCAAAACAAGGGCGCTCCGCTGCATGTCAAATATCCCTAAATAATAGGAGCTTAGGCTAAGTGTGTTTGAAAAAGCCTGAATGAAAACCAACTGTAGAAATTCTGCAAATCAAAGCCAAGCCAAGCTCCATTATGACCCTCTATCCATCCTCTCAGCCTATGAGGGTTGCATAATAGGCTAATCATCAAATCTGTTGATGTCCACTAAAAAAGGGGACATGACACAAATTGAGTTTATTTTGGCATCTAAGACAAAAGTCTCAACATAGTCAATGTTAGGTACATAATAAAAACCCTTTGATAGCAAACATGCTTTGAGCTTGTCTATGGACTCATCTTTATAAAAACATTGATAGATCCATCTATATCAAATAAGTTTTCTTACCTTATGAAGATGGACTAAATCTTAGGTGTTATTCCTAAGTAAGGAAGCATACTCCTCTTCTATAACAATATCCCATTCAGGTGTGATCTATTCCTCCAAAAAAGATTGATCAGAATTAGATGTAATGAATGCATGTGGGACATTCTAAAAATGTGAACATGTCTGCTTGGTGTTTGATGGATCTATAAACCAATGGAAAACACTTCATGGTGTATGTATATCCCAAAGAGGATGATAATTTAGAGATTTAAGATGAGATTACTCATACTCTAAATATTTTTTTGAAGAAGGAAGAGGTTACTTATCATCACTACTCTCATCATCATATTTATAATAAGAATCTAGATCATCAAGTAGTTGCTCAAGTAGATCTAAATCATCATAAATGTCATAAAATACCAGTGAGTGAGAAGTGTCAAGGGTGTTAATGGATAAACCTATATCCCTTAACACCCTTATATTATCTAACGAATATGCAAAGCTGACTCTGAGCTTATATTGTCTTATGTTTCTTCTTAGAAATTTGGTCCACAATAGGAAAACCAAACACTCAAAGGTGATTAAATATGGGTTGCATACCAATACATGATTCAAAATGTTCCTCCTTTCAATTATTTATGAGAAACTTAGTTATTGATGTAACAAGCATAGTTGATGGCCTTAGTCCAATATTGAGGTGCAAGAGATTTGGAGTGTAGCATATATTTTGCCATTTCCTTCAAGGACCTATTTTACTATTCTATAACCCCATTTTGTTGAGGACTATAAAAAAATGTACACTATATTTTAATACCCTATGAAGTGTAGAGTTACTCAAAATGATGGTTGACATACTCACCATCATTATCTATGTATAAAATATTTATGGCTTTACCCAGCTATTTTTCTGTAAGGGTCTTGAAGTCCTGAAATTGGTCAAAGACCTTTGAATTTTTATTAAGAAAATACACCCATATATATCTTAATAAATCATCAATGAAGGTAATAATATATCTGGTCTTACTAAATGAAAGGTGTGGAAAAGGGCCATATATATCACTGTGGGCTAGCTCTAAAATATGTGTAGTTCTCCATGATTTTCCTTCATCATGATTATCTTTAGGATGATTACCAAGTATGCAACCCTAAAAAAAATATCATAAAAATAGACATGAAACAAACCTAAAACCATGTCGTGATAGCTGAGTTATTACAAACAATGATAGCTAAGATGTCCATATCAATCATGCCATAATTTACTCACCCCATCTATATGAGTGAGTCAAGTAGTATAGGATTGAATAGGATCAAGATGTGAGAAAGTGTACAACCATGACTGGTCATCTAATTTCCTAACTGGTTTATAGAATTATAGTGAAATTCATTAATAACCATAAAATTAGGTGTGAACTCAACTCTATTTCCTAAACCAATGTGAGTGATATAATAAATAGATAGGAGATTATTTGACAATGAGAAAACACATAAAACATCTTGAAATGTCCCATCACTCACTTCAACAGATGCTCTCTATGAAAGTTTTTTAGAAGTATCACCACCCAAAAAAATGGAAGGTAGAACAAGGCTCTAAAGATGAGAAAAGATTGTGTGATGAAGCCATATGGCGTGAGGAACTATAATCAATCACCCATGCAGAAATATTAAATATAACTACAATAAATGACTTGATCTTACCTTTTTCCTTACTATTAAATTTAGCCTTAAAAGTATCATATGTTGATGAACTCTATTTTAATGAATTAGGTATGCTAATTTTATTTTTATCATGCATATTTATCAATTGGTTAATATATTTCTTTATACATTTGGTTTCTTCATACTTTTGGTTTCATCATACCCAATTTTCTTATAGTTGGCACATGTGAGTCTCTCTTTCTTAGGTTTCCCATCTGAAGAGGAGGTCATAGTTGATGATTTTAACTTAACATCAATTTGTTGACCCTTTCATGACTTAAAATTAAGGCACGTGATTTAAAGGAATTCGCGATACCCATATGAATAAGCTTATCTTGACCCTGATCTAAGTCAATAGAAAAATCATCGAAGGATGACATGGTCCATATAGTTCTAATGGAACACTTGGTGGCATGGAAGGTAAAAATGAAAATATAATTGTTAGAACACAATTTGGAAATAATCTAAAGAATCAATTGTTCATATATTTTATCTATGTTACATAATTTCAAATATAACCTAAGTGATTTACATTTGGTGAATAATTCATGTATTGTGTCAAATTTTCATGGAATCAAATTTATGAGTTCATTCTCTAGTTCATGATCACTCATAGCATCCTATTTCCCAAATATTTTTTGTAGAATGCTCCAAACATCATTAAGAATAGTTTTAGATTCAATGTGAAACATCAAACTGGGAGACATTAATAGGCATAATAGATTTTAGTCTATTAAACCACTTGAATTTTTTTCCATTAGGTGTTTATTCTATTTTGGTACCCATAGGGATCAGGTGTAAACCTTTACTCCTCAAGATGATTTGTACCTTGTGTTTTCACTAGAGATAATTGAGTGACGTAAGAAGCAAAACCAAATTTTGATCCATTGTACATAAATGAGGTATGTGTATAACTAATAGTATGAAAGAGATAAGGAAATACAATCCCCTTAAATTTAAATAAGTTTAATTTTACAAGGCTTGAAAATATCACCAATGCATAGAGATCAAAAAACTCGTACTTAAAAAAAAGTGCCTAAAAAGGAGTTGCCTGCTAAAAATTATGTGAGTTTGAAGTTCTATTCCACCTTGAAAAAATGAAATATTTGAGATTGAAAAATACTTGAACCAAATTTTCAAGTAAAATTTGAGTCCCCTTTGGTTGGTTGTAACCAAGGGTTAAAATCCCATATGACCAAGGGCATCAAGATTAGGTGAGCTAGAAGCAGTCTTGGCAGAAATAGTTGACTAGTTTGTAATTATCAAAACTATTGGTATCTTCATTAGGTACTATAATGTCAAGAATTTATAGCAAATGTTGGGATGTTTGTATTTTATATTAGGTACAAGGATGGCTAGTATTTTTTTATAGTTGTTAGGATAGCTAATGTTTCTAATAAGTGCTAGGACAACTAAAGTTTCCTATAAGTGTCAAGATGACTGCCATTTTTGTAAGGTGCCTAGATGGTTCTAATTTTTGATAGGTGATAGGATGGAAAGTGTTTCCAATAGATGGTATAAAATTGATCAAGTTTGGTAGGAAGAAACAAAATCAACTCTAACATGTGACAAAAATGTTGACGAGTCTAGTAGGTGGGTGATGGGGTAAAAGTTCCACCAAAGGGACTTACAAGGTTATAGCTTTAAAATATAATATTATAACAAAAAACTATAAAAGACACATAAAGTTTCTTGATGAACTCAAAAAAACCTAGAACATGTTTTTCCTTCTAGTCCCTAGTTGTATGGATTTGCACAGAATCCAAGAAAACACTCTAAACCCTCAAAAGGGTTGAAATTGATGGTCACAAAGCTATCTCATGTTATAGTCATTCTTAGATGTTTTACATATTCTAAATTATTCAACAGCATTTGTTTTTAATGAAAACCCACTAGATAAGAGATGATTTTCAAGAAATGCCTTTTCCCTTGTTCTTTTTCTGAATCTAGATTAACCAAGGACCCTAAAAGAAGATCAAAATATAAGAAATAATGAATTGTAAATATGCAAGGTTAATGAATGTTAGATCTATGATAAGCAAGTTAGAAAAATCAATATTTCACAACAAAAACTATGGCATTCAGCTACCATAATTGCTCTAATACCATGTTAGAGTGAGCCATAATCAATGACCAGGATTGGATAGACAAAAATGCAGAAATATCTAAAAAATGAAAATGAAATATGTAGAAGAGATAGCCTATTATAGAAGTGAAATAAAACATGAGATAAAATAGGTTGCATTATCATCATTATCTAAATAACTTTAACAAATTAAATTATATGGAGAAGCGAAAAGTAACTTAAAATTAGAAAATAGGGTTAAGTCATATTATCCCTATTTACCTAATTAAGAAACCTAAGAAAGATAAACATTTTGTAGGAAATCCATATAATGGTATAAAAAATCCTACACTAATATCACGGGGTCCACCACATACATGACCATAATTATCATTGATCATAATATTGATATGGCTACTCAATGTCCACATGACCTTCATACATTAAGTGATTATTGTATATACATGTGGTCTAATTCAATGGTCTACCATAAATATCAAATAGAATAAGTTGTAGTTTATAATCCAACTAGTTCATTATATCTATCACTTAAGGCATGTCCCTAGTCCACCGTGTTCATGTGAGTGTCTAAGATCATGATCATATGTGTCATGTTCTAGGATTTAAGCCCTATTTTGGATCCTAAGAATAAAGAGAAAGCCAAATATTTGAATTCGAAGACTTTGAATACATATTACCTATTTCAACATGTACCACAAACCTTATCCTTTCTCTTTTCAATGGTTTCCAATCTTATATCATCATAAAACATGTCCAAATTCTTCCATTTTGTTGACTGTGTACATAAAATTTTTTTTTCTTGAACCAGCAGGCCTAAACCTTGACTACATGAGATCAAATTACAATCACAACCCAAGATTAAAATTTGTAAATTATATAAATGGTTCTCACCATAAACATAAATAAAATTTTATTCATAAATACATTCACAAAGTCATTAAACAATTCATAATATGTGCAACAACAATAGTCCAACCTCAATAATGGAGAAATTGATCCTTTTTTACATCTCCTTGCCTCTATCTTGTCTCCTACTTATATGGTTCAAATCCATCATCCTATAACCAACCTCCTAAACTTGAAAAATAGTTTTTTTACCACTCCACTCTCTCAAGTTCCCTACCTTATCTTTAGAAAAGACTAATCCTTCACTTCCCTTATGTAGCTAGTCCTTTCCAAGTAAAAATATATTAGTAAAAGCATTTATGATAAGTACATAGATTAATTGATGTCATGGTGAGTAGTCCACATAATTATTATAAAATGATTTTGACCAATTTTCAAAATGAATCTCTTGTCTGATCTTTATTATCAAAAAACTATTTATTACTAATAGTATTATCTCTTGGTTTGTTACAAAAATGACTCTTAAACTTCTAAATTCAAATCAAAGGGCACTTCAATGACTTTAAATAGAGTTCTCACTTTCAAGTCTATGATCTACTCTTGAATAAGAACCTTTCTTGAATATCCTAAGCACTCATTTACACATTATCACTTCTTGAACATAATGCTATGAGAGTATCATCTCTATTATTCAAACTTCATTAGTCATAACACAATTCAATATTACAATTCAAATGACAAGTTAGCCTACAAATACGCCTATTAGACCTAGTTATGCCTTTTAAGGTCTGCAACTAATATTCAAGGTGAAAACTTTCTCTTTTGACAAGTCTAAATTGGTAAACGACAACATAAACACTTTTGTAGAGGATCGAGACTTCAACTCCCAAGCGACAAAATCCTAAATCACTTTATTCTATTTTTCCAGGATGAACACCTACAACAGTCATGCATATAGTCATCCTTATTTGAATATTCAAGGATTTTTTTGGTCAAGAATAATTATATACATTAAAATGTTGATAATTAACTTATAGTGGTCTTATACGTTTTCAAACATCTACCATATCATTAAGGAACAAGAAACTTGGATTGGCTTTTGAGTCTGCCATAAATCCAATAATAGGCTCACTTTATCCTAGAAGAGCGTCAATACACTAAAATCACCTCTTTGACTCCATAATTACCTATCCTAATTGTTATAAACCACTTTAGTAGTGATAAACTAATTCTTTATATTGGTTTCTCGCATAATTAACCTCAATAATAACTTTGTTCTTATAGGCCTATTTTGACCTAATTTGACTTCTTTAAAGGACTTTGCCTCAATATGGTCTTTAATGGCTTAGATCAATTATCAATATTTTTGCAATGACATGTTGGAAATTTGGCATCCCAGGCCAAATGCTAACCCCTATAACCAAAAAATTTTCATGACACCCACCTAAGCCTAAACATGGTGATTTTTCAACATGATGATGGATTCATTGGCCTTGTTTTGGACCTCTTTAATCCTATAAATGGTGCTCTAGTATGTGTTTAAACCTTCTTGTGAATCTATTATGTCATGGATTCTTTAAGTATATTTGGTGAAGTGACAGTGGTCATAGTGATCATGGAGTGAGTAGGAAAGTTGTCATGGTACTTCTCAAGCCTTAGGGGTGGTTTAAACATTGTTTGATAAGATTGAGTATCTTTTGATAATTTAGAGAAAATGAGGTTTCTAATCCTTATAGTTTTAAACCTATTTAAGTCATTTCAAGAAGGGGAAACTTTGCTGATGGGAGGTGAGGGTGTCTAAACATTGTCTGAAGTCATGACATGAGGTACAATAGTGTGTTTAAGATCATTATTCATGATATACTCATCCAAACCTAATTCACACCTTAATTCACCCTTAAAAGCCATCAAATACCCCTTAAATGCCTCATATGAGTCTAAATTGCATTGTTAAACTAAGGAAATACAATGTTTTGATTCCACATTGCCTTTAAATGGGTCTTAAATGGGCCCCATTGATATTCTAAATCATGTTTGGATGGTTTCATATTCATAAAGGTCTATTTCAAGACTCATTTTCACTCCCACCTATCAATTGGGTCCCACACATGAAAAAATTAATCCGTTTAACTCCTCCTACCATACCACTCATTTTAAAATGTTACTTAAATCATGTTTTACCTCCCTCTACCCTCTAATGGTGGTTTAATGCTTCAAAAATGGAGAAAATACAATAAAGGAGGTATTTTCAAGTGTTTTGTGTAGGTTGTATGGACCTGTACAATCAGTCTATACATAGGGGAGTCAGAGGTTGTAGGGGAGTTAATTATAGATGTTTGGGAGAGGTTTTAGGTCAAAAGGATGGAAGAACAATCCAAAACCATTCATCTCTCTCCATCGAGTTCCTTGTCAATCCAGGTAGACTTTCAATTTTTCATTCATTTTGTATAGGAGAGAGAAGATCAAGATCTAAAATATTAGGAAAAATAAGGGGATATCTTGAACTTATTATTCATGGAAATTTTATATAAATCCATGCCATGTACTCTATGAACAATGGCTAACAATCTTGTCACTCCATTAACCTTCTTCATCTATGTAGGGTTTAAAAATTTAATAGTTTTGGTGTATTTTTGAAAAATTTATACAAATCAATGATTGATGAGTGTTATAGAGTCTCTCATAGCCCATATACCTTCCCCTCAACCCCTATTTCACATGTTTGGGTGTGTGTATTAAGAAAACCTTCATG
Organism: Torreya grandis; assembly: GCA_037957365.1. NCBI lineage: Eukaryota > Viridiplantae > Streptophyta > Pinopsida > Cupressales > Taxaceae > Torreya > Torreya grandis. The sequence goes on from JARHVA010003959.1 coordinate 1,679,686, forward strand.
TTATCTCCATTTTTAGATTATAGATTGAGTTTCTTAGATTACAAGGTCTTTGGTACATATTTGAGGTATTTGATGATGTTGTGGTCTTAATAGTGACAACATTAAATCCATTTATATTTCCTCTACATTCCATACTCATCTAATTTAGGTCAAGGTACCCCTTCAAGTCATGCTCCAAGATGACTATCATAGGTGCATTATGTGATTTCCTAACAAGCATGAACTTTGTGCCACTGTAGTGGTTATAAAAGACTATCAATTTAGGCCAAAATATGCACAGTTTACTTCATGTTATATTAAATCCTTGATATTTTATACTCAAATACACTCACTAACATATGACCAAACACACTCCTAGTTGTAAGCCTTGAGAAGCAAACCTCACAAGACCACCTATAGGCTCTTATGCAAGTTATGGACTTACATGGAGTATGAAGTGATGAAATGGATCCTTGGTGACACTAAAAATCCTAGAAGAGTCTTAGGACACATGAAGAGGTATGATAGATGGGTAATTAGGTTCATATATATATATATATATATATATATATATATATAAACACTTTACCTTAGCTCTAAAAGAGAAGTAGACTCTTAAAGTCATGACAACCTTTTTCAAGGCAATCTAGGTAAGGGAAATGGGTACTATTGATTTTAGGTGTTGAAGGTCTTGGAATGCCTTAATAAATATATATATATATATATATATATATATATATATATAAATATATATATATATATATATATATATATATATATATATATATATATATATATATATATTATAGACATACTCAATATAGGATCAACACACCATCCCAACCATCTCCAAGGGAATGCTCAGTCAAGGTTCTCATGAAGGCAATACAGTGACAAGGTTGAGAGAAACAATGGCAGGGTGATGAGGTCAAGGAAGTATCAATGAGTTAAAATAAGCACTAATAAGACACAAAATTACTAAATACACCCATGGATAATCATTCCACTCCTTAAAAATAAGACATACAACTATGAAGACCTTTTACTACAACATAGTCATGATTTAAATTCACCACTGACAACAAGACCCAAGAAGGAGAGTTCAAGTGGGAATCCAATAAAGAGGTGAAGGTAGGTTGGTTAGCTAGGTACATGAGGAAAAATAATATAAGTATAGATAGGGGAAGATAGGGTCAAAAACATATTGATAGCACCTAAAGAAATAATAAACATTTGATCATCTCTTAATCATGCACCTATAGCCAACAAACCTACAATAGACACCTACATGCTTGACTGTAGAGGGAAGGACAATTGAACCAAGAGACCCATGATAAAATATCTTAAATATTTTGAAAATATCAAAAGGTTTGAAAGGGTAACAGTCTATGTCTCAAAAGTTAGATTGAGCATGACTTCAAGGGCCAAAAAGGAAGTCATTTGTGCCCATAACATAGTTAAGAAGCCTAGTATCATCACCTATAGGTAGGTCCTTTAAGAAGGGAAAATTAAAATTAAAACTTGCGTAAAGATGAATATTTAATTATTGGAAATAGATATGTAATTTTATTTTTAATGATTATCATTCTCCCCACTAGATTGGTTTAGCCCTTGAGACAGAAAGAAGGCCTTTTAAGCCTAAACTAGGCCTAAGGTATGCCTTAACAGGCCTGTACATGTAGGATTAGAGATGAATTAATACTTTGTGGATATTAAGAGGCTGAAGATATATGATTAAGATATTGATAATGGTCTGTATTGTTTTCAAGTCATAATAACCTTAGGTTGATGGCTACTTAATGACCTATTAGGCCTCTAGGCCTAAAACAAATACAAACAGTCATGTATCAGAAGTTGAAGGCATTATCATATGTATGGGGTCCTTAAGATATAATAAAATATAAGGAGAAAGTTTTAAATCATAATTGAAGGTTTAATTGTGATAAAAACCTCAGTTAGAAGCATAAAAAACACCAAACCTAGTCTTAAGGCTACTCAAGCCTAGTTAAACACAAACCCTACGCTTGACTTTATAAGATAGGCAGAGGATAGATGTTGATCAAAGATCCAATCCTAATAATATTATCAAGAACTAATGTCATAACATTTGATTTGATACTACATAAACATAGGGAGGAAATAAATTAGTCAGGTCCCCACACTACCAAGCTAACAGGTAAAATAATGACCTACATGAAGACTTGCATGAGAAAATGGAAGCATAATTAGAGTTTGGGAAATTATAGATAGCTATAGAATAATGAGTCATAAGTGAAATTTTTTTTATGATGAGGTTTATCCCCTTAATTAACCTATAGACCACTTCAACTTCTGATGCTCAATATAGGCCTTTAGGCCTAGAAGCCATGTTCTAGGTCTCAAACTCTACTACAAACTTGGAGCACAATCAAAACATCCCAAATAAATATAAGGCTAGGAAAAATTATAAGAGTTTGTTTCAAGTAATAATGAGGTGGTTTTAAGAAGAGGAATGCAAAATAATGACCGAACTCAGTCTTATCACCATCTTGAATTTCATAGTCATACACAGTCACCTCAAACTACACTTTTAGGTACTCACCTCTTTCATCACAAAAAAACTCAGGGAAAATGCTCCTAGGGGAAGTTGGGAACCCATATGTACTTAAAATAAATGGAAGATATATTTGGTTTTAGGGGCCCACCTAAAAGAATTTTTTTAAAGAATATAGCCATGTCTAGACTGCCTGTAGAAAGCTCAACGTTCACCAACTTGCACTCACATATATCCACACAATATGCATGGGACCCTAAGATTTTTAGGAGTTTTAGGGGGTTATATGTATTAAATATCCATTACCATAAGTTTTGGATTAGAGGTCTGATGTTTATGAACCATCATTAATATGGTAGGCCTCCAAAACCCTACTTAAACCCTAGTAATGACCTGATTGAGAAGATGATGAAGAATTGGCATCCAATTTCATTATATTTCCATAATAACACCTAAAACACAAAGTAAACTCAGAGGAGACCCTGATCATGGTACTTAATTTCATGGACATTATACATAATTCTCATAAAAGGCTACCTTTTCAAGGTTTTATTATATTTTTAGGGTACAAGGCCATTTGGAAAGTTGAAAACCATTAGAGGTGAAGTTTTGGGACTTTTTTTACCTCTTAAAATCCTAATATGTCTGATAATATACATGAAAATGGCTATGCAACTCCTCCAAATAGTTAGTATGCAAATGCTAAAATCAAGTGGCCCAGTCACCTAGTTTGGTAAGGTTTTAGGTGTTAACTACTCAAAATGCCTATTCCATGATATGAGACTTTGATTCAAGCATAAAAATCATCCATCCACCTGTCATATAGGTCTTGTGTAGGTTTCATGGCCACTCAGTTATCTAATAATTAGATGACTAGACCTAGTGGCCTAATTGGCTTACTTGGTCAAAAGATAGAGTTATAAGTTGATGTAGAGAGGCTATTGGAAGGGTCAAGATAGAGATATTACTCTTGGTAATTTATGAATTAAATTAGGAAAGTTTTCATTCCATGGTCACCATGAAAGAGGAGGATAGTTACCTAGGTGGGTCAACATGTACAAGTACTACTATGGTACTCAATGCCTCATGGAGGCTAATTACACCCCAATTTCATCATGTAACTTCCATAATAGAATTAATTGACCCCTTTTAGTCATGGTCATTCTTTTAAGGAAGTCAAAAAAGTATGTCCCAACCTCCACCACTCTATTTCAATACTTAAGGGGCTAATTGAAAATCATCAACACATGGAGAGAGTTGAAAAAGGACTGTTATAGCTAATGAAACTAATGTATGAGTGGACTATGGTCATTTATGACATCTCATTTTTAACTCCATTCCATTTTACCTCTCCTTATCTCTTCATTATATTATATATTCATGCCTTAAGACCTTGATTTGTATCCCTCACCTGGGTATGAGGAAGCTCTACCTAGTTTTATACTTGATAGACCTATTGAACTATTAATGGACCATTATATCTTCTCCATGACTGATTTATAGTGTGTGAATGCTTGTTTTTATGTGCATAAGTGGTATAAATATCCCATTGGCATGTCCTTGCCATACCTATGTGCTAACAAGTTGTCTTATGAAGATTATATGAAGTATCAAAGATTGGTGATCAGATTTGAAGTGTAGCCTTATTGTAAGTGTCTCAAGAAAGTCCTCTCACCCATCACCTCCAAGTTTAAATAATTAATCATGATCTTCATGTAAAACACTATTTCATGGGATCTTTGGAGGTAGTATTTTATTCCATGATTAGTTCATTAATTTTGTTAGGAGTTCAATTTGAGTGGATAAGCAATATTGGTACATCACCACCCCTAAGAGTAGGTTTATTTTCTATATTCTCTACCTTTTCACTCCAGATCACTAGGTTTTAAGTGATTCTAAGCCAAACATATGCACTAGGGGATGTAACCCCATAATCTAGAGGTTTGGTCTAATGATAAGGCCACCCACAACCTTTAGTCCATTCCCATGTTAGTCTAAGTTTGAAGTAGAATTGAAAAATGTCCTTGAAATTTTGGAAATTTGGTTGTTAACATGACCATAAAATGATAATAAACCTTCATGAGGAGCTATCAACCCAATAATAAGTCTACACAACCAACATTCACTTTCTTAGTCCTTTTTGGTGACAACCTACAACAAACACAGAACACAATCCTCTATAAAAAGAACTAAAAGGTAAGTTTTGACTTGGAACTAATTAAAACACATTATTAACCTTATTTTGTAACTTTCATAAAATTTTTAATTAGTTTGACCAGTTATTTATCAAGTTAGAGGTCTTTTTGTATCAAAACCCCTATATTAGGATTGGTTGTGTGTACAAAATTTGAGAGCTTCAAATTGATTGTTCATAAAGGATACAAACTTTTTAATCAAACTAACACTTATAATGGAACCTAAAAAATATCCTATAACTTATCCAATCACTATATATGATTCATACAAATATTTGTAAATGAAACAAGACCTTTGTATGTGTGACTGTGATTAGGAATAGTGATTTAAGAAAGTTTTTAGCAACAAGATCTTCAAGATGAGTGGAAAATAAATTCAAATTGAATTTGATATCATTAACTAACATAATATTAACATGAATACAAAAATTTAATCAACAAATCTCCTTTTATTCACAATAAACCACACTTTGTTATACACATACCCATATTTTTACATGATCCAAGTGTGACACTATCTTGGTAGACTATCAAATCATTCTAATCATGAAGTTGTTTTCATTTTTATTATTTTTATGAATTTTATTATCTCCTCATTTATAGTTTAATTTCATATCATTTCTCAACATATGTTGAGGATAGGATAAAAGACCAAATCTTTCTCAACCAGTTACCTCCCAACCAAATTTTATCTTCTCCAACATAGAGTCATCTTCTAGATAGGTGATGAGGTGAAACTTCATATTTACATGGAGATAAATAGCATTCACTAACTTTATAGGACCATTATAAGAGGTTCACACACCTTATAATTGGCCACAAGGGCTTTTAAATTTTTAAATTACAATTTCAATATTCAAATATAAGTTTTGGAGGGAAAATCCTACTAATAGACTCTAAACATGAATAACAAGGCTCTAAATTCTTGTAAAGCTTTATATAATCATGTAAAGTCTCCTTAAGATATATAAAACTATATGAACCTTCAGAATTGCATAATTAAGTATGACATTGCTTCTACACCTACTTAACTTGGCTCTTTATCTCACTTAACATACTATTTACAATTTTTTTACATTGATAGAGTGATGCTCCTGCATCATTAATTATACATTTATATAATTTGTTTGACCCCTAGTATCCTTAAAAAAAACACCTTGAACCTTAAACCAAATCAAAACCCTTCAAACATGGGGATCTTTTTATAACTAATTATGATTTTGTAAATGTGTAGGTAGTCATTGAAAAAGGTCTAGAAAGTGGAAGTTGACTATGTTGGCCTTGAGATTTGGGTCTAAAAATCATGTGAAAGTTTGTCATCATTGAGATACCATTGTGAAAAAATTTAATTAATTTAGTTAAATAAATTAATATTTGAATGAATTCAACATCCTTAAAAGTAGGCAAATTAGGCTATCTACACCTAAAGATTAGAACTGCCATTGAAGTCCAATTCTTAAGAAACCAATAGAAGGAATTATTTTCTCATATTTAGAGATAGTATACAAATATATTTAGAGAGGAATGAAGAATATATTGATGGAAGTCAAATAAAACAATACCTTTTCAAGCACAAACCATGCCTATACAAAATTTTGTAGTAGAGTTAGTACAAATTATAGTTTATCAATTTGGTAACCTTAATATACTGTTTGTATGTTTTCATAGATGATATTTTACAAGTAAAAGTTTTATAGAGGATGTGAAATATCCAAATTGGTTATGTACAAGTATACAATGCATGGTTGGATGTCTTCACGATTCTGACATCTTGATGATAGTTGTTGACAAGATGCACTAAATTTGAAAATCAGCTATGTGCATTATATGGTGTTCAAATCACATTAGACTACTCTGCCAATGAAACAATTTACACATAGATATTGCATAAGAATTGAATATGAATCTAAGAATTTTCATGAAGGCAATATGATAATTATGTAGGAAAATAGAAGTTGTTAAAGCTGCTACAGGTAATGGACAAAACTACTACCCACATAGTTCGATACATGAGTTTCAAACATAGTGGCTAGAAAGAATTTACAAAGATATGTAATAGAGCACATGTGTGAGTAGCTTTAGTAAAATTTGATGTCAAAAAACACATGGTGTGATGGTAAGCACATAGGATATAAATCACAAAGTAAGTGTACATTATAGATAAACCTCATAAATGAGATCAATATAGAGACTATATATGGTGGGTAGTAATGAATAAATATGCATGGTGGAGACTAATATCACCCAAAAAATTTAAAAACATAACTTAAAAAAATAACTTAAAATTTACTAAACTATCTTGATAACTTTAAATAATGCTTATGATTTTTTTCTTTCATTCATCTGATAAACTCCATTGAATCTGACATATCAATTATACACGTGAAAGAATAGTTTTCTTGTACCAAATATTAAATATGGTATGAGCTCATTTATGTTCAAATGTTGTTTTAAATTCCACAAAGATATGAACTTATTATTTTATCCCTATTAGTCATCGTACAAGCATCATATTATGAAAGATATGTATAGATTTACTTCTTTTCAAGACTGTATGACCACAACCCTCTATTTTACTATTATAGACCTCAATATTATTCCAAAAAATATAAAATACAATATATTTTCATATTAAAGAGTATGTATATCAATGAAATAACCTTTAATAAGATTGTTACAAATAAAGAACCTTCAAATATGCAATTCCAAATATGCACAAAATAGAGTGATCCTAATATTCACAAAAAATGAAATCATATGTAAGATATATAGTAAACATCATAAGATTCAATATTTTGGAGATATTTGTTAGAGTATGTATTTCATGTGTATTTCTCACATTTTCTAGTGTCTTAGCTAGATGTTTCATCTTGTAGTGAGTTTGTCCTATGTGAGGCTTTATCCCACATTGGCCAGTTTAGCTAGTTCTATGTTTCACCTTGCCTATATAAACAAGTGGCTTCCTTTTTACTAGCATGCTTTTATATGCTTCATTTTTGAATAATATATATGATCTAACTTCTTTTTGCATATCATATCTATATCTTTCTTTGTGATGTTTTATTTCTAACACTTTGGAATCTAGGGTTGGAATGCCTTTACCATTCTTAACATGGTAATAGATCCCTGAAGACGTTGTAACCATCCATTAACATGCAATTCAGATAATTTTATTTTACTTCCCTCTTGTCACTACTTCTTCCCTTGTCACGGAGAAGAAGCGAAGAAGAGAGGTGTACGAGAAGATCTTGGTGCCCTTTGGTGCCTCTTTTCAAACTTTTCAAAGATTTTGAATATTTTCATTATTTTGAACATCTTGTTTTCAAGCCTTTGATTGTGGAAGATCTAAAAGTGGTGAAGACTTTTTGAAGATTTTATTGTTTTGTGAATATTTTGTTGCTTTTGAGGCAGTGAAAATGTCATATTCTCTTTATTTATTTTAGATCTAAGCTAATTTTTTTCTATTTTGTTATAAGATTTTAAATATTGTTTGTGTTCAAGAGAATAGAGGCATGGAGGTACTAATTTTTCTATTGTATTGGATTTAAAAGTGAAGCATTGAGATAGAAGTATGACATTTCAACTTGGGAGAGTGGTGCTTTGTTCTAAGATCTGAGAGAAGTGTTGATTTTTTTTTACATAGGAATTTTTATTTTTATGTTTTAGATCTGTTATTATTTATTTTGGCATCATTATTTGTTTTCTTGGTATCATTTGACTTCTTCAGATATTGGCATTAAAATATTTGGTGTAGCTACATTGAAATCTACAAGCTTCATTCTTTTTCAAATCTAATTTTTAGATCTAATAGCTATTGATCTGCTTGCAAGCAATGTGTAATTGAAAATCTGATCTTGGCATGGAGAATAAAAGATTATAGCTGTAGTCATTTACTATAAAACCAAAAAAAATCTTTTGTGTTATTGATCAACCATTGCATTGCAATTTTTTCAAGGTTAGCATTGAGATCTTAAGATAGGCATTACAATTCTATTATTGGCACTTCTAATCTGATTTTCAAATTTGATAGCAAATATATGGATGTAAATATATCTTTTTTGGTACTAGATAAGGAGGTTTGGCATTGAAAAATATTAGAACTTTGACTTTTTAAACCAAATCTACTCAAAGGCATCATATTCCATGTAAAGGTTCATTGGTTGGTCTTGTGTTCTACTGCTAAAAGATCAAACAAGTTGAAGATCTATTTAAATAAGGCCTTGAAGGGATATAGAGAAAAAAAATAGTATTTCCTCCCTTTTCTCTCATAAAATAAGCCTTTTAATTCATTTTTTGCTTTTACAAGGTTGGTTTTTTTTCCCCAAGTGGAAGTGTTTTTCATTTGTGTAAGCATAGTGTTAACTAGGAGAATCTTTTCTCACATCCATTGGATTTTCTAAGTCCATGGTAAAATTTTGGTTTTGATTGGTTGGATGATTTTTATTTTTCATTTTGGTCAGTAAAATTTGTTTGTAATTTTTTTAAATTATTTTGACCCATTTACGGGAAATCGTAATGCTTATAACTTTTGAACCATAACTCAAATTTCAATTCTTTTTTTTGCAAAAGTAATTTTTTATTTATTATCTATACATTGGTGTCATTAAATTGTAAAAAATAAATATTTTTATAAATTCTAAAATTAGGGGCATACTATAATATAATCTTTTCGGGGGGGGGGGGGGGTTTATTGGTACCAATTTTTGTGCACCCTTTACATTATTTCTGCTCTTGGTGATTAGTTAGCATGGCTTCTACTTCTAGTGTTGACCATTGTGAGCCTTTGACTACAAATAATTACCACACATGGAGACATCAAATATAAATAATCATAAAATTCAAAGGATTATGGTCCCTCATTAATGAAACATAACCATAGTTCACACATGAAATTGAAAAATTTCAGCATCAATGTAAGTTTGAAGAATGTATGGGCTTGATTGGGGGACATGTGAGAGATAATATCTTGTTTCATTTTGATGCGTGTGATTCTCCATTCAAAATGTGGACTAAGTTAAAGGGTTTATTTTGGAAAGTAGACCACTTGAGAGTGATGCATCATGAAATGAATTTTACGTCATTAAATCTATATGAATTTAATTCCATTGTAAATAACCTCACAAAGTTTAAGCATTTATTGACACAGTTGAAGGGGAGTGGATGAGATAAAAAAGATAAAGATTATGTATACTTAATCTTGTCTAAGTTGAGTGTCCTATTCCAAATATTTTCTTCTACCTTTTTATGTAGTATATATGCATTAGGTACCACATTCAAAATGCTAGATACAAAGTTATTTTGTGAGAGACTTACTAGGGAAGAGTCCAAATTGTCTCACCTTGAGTCTAAGGGAAAATCTAAGGGTAAGAATAAGAACACTCCACCTCTACCTCAAAATGCACCTAAACCCAATACAATTACATCTAAACATAAACCATCTTCCAAATCAAAAAATAATAACCTATTTTGCTCCTATTGTGCGGAGACTAGCCATGAAGAGTCTAGGTGTTTCAAAAGAATGAAAGCCCTAGAGGATTCCATTAGGAAACACAATATCTCTATCTCCACTCTTTCACCATATCATGAGCATGGGAAAGCATGTAATATTGTTGGGAGATCATAGTTACCTATTTTAGATAGTTGGGTTCTATATTTTGGTGCCTGACACCATATGAATTCTACCAAAGAGTCATTTAAATCACTTGGTCTAAGTTATAATTCCAACATTAAGGTTGGAAATTCTTCCTTCATTTTTTTTAAGGGGAAGGGTGACATACAAATAGATGGTAGATGCATCAATAATGCATTATATGTTCCAAACATCCCATCAATCTACTTTCAATGTATCATATTTGCCATTTTGGTCAATGCAAGATAGTGAGTTTCACACCATAGGGTGCTAATGTTTGATCTTTGTTAGAACCACACACACTTATTGCATAGAGTGTTGTTGATCATAGTTCTTGACTTCACTATTTTGAGGGTTTTAATGATACTTATCCTTTAGGGATGTGTTTAGTTTATCATGCATATTTGGAGAATTGAAATTGGCATGAGAGATTTAGATACCTAAACTATAAATATTTGAAGGAGTTGAGCACTCACTATATGGTATAGGGTCTTACTATAGTTTCATGTCTTGATGGAATTTTCCTAGGTTGTGCATTAGGGAACCAACACTAGGATCCATTTCTTAAGGGTATGTACATGAGATCTTCTTCACCACTTCAACTTGGGCACACTTGTTTGATTGTATTTCTTACTCCTTTAAATGGAGATAAGTATGAACATACCTCAATCGATAATTTCTTGAGGCATACTTGGGTTTATTTCTTCAAGTACAAGAGTGATGTCTTTTCTCACTTTAAAATATTTAAGTCTTTGGTCAAGAAATAGTTATCGAGTTGCATCAAGAAGCTTCATACAAACAATAAGGGGAGTAATTTAGTTGATATCTCTCTAATTTCTTGGTAATCCATGGCATTGTTCACCAATATTCTATTGCACATACTCCACATTAGAATGGCTTAATAGAAAGGAAGAATCAAACTCTAAAGGATATGGATAACTACATGATGCATTCATGGAATTTACTTCCTATTTATTGGGTAGATGTAGTTAATTATGTGAACTACATTAATAACCACAAAATACATCGAGCACTTGAGCATATGACTCCAAAGGAGGCTTGGTCTAGAACCAAGCCTGATGTCTCATTTTTTAAAGTCTTTTGGAGCCTTGCTTGGGTGTTTCTACCAAATAAGAAAATGAAAGCATTAATTAAGAAGATAAAACCTTTGATTTTTGTAGGGTATTATGAGGATATGATATCTTATTGTCTTTTAGACCTTAATACTCATACTGTTCATTTTTGAATATATGTATAGTTTGATGAGCATTTTACATCTCAAGACTCTTTATTTCATCCATGCCTTATTCTTCTTCTTTCAATGATTCACGTCTTATCAAGGATTCATTATTTAAGGAGATACTTTAGGGGATTCTTGAGGAGGTTATAGAGGATGAAGATCTAGTTAACACTAATGTTGCCACTATACATAAGTGGGCATGTACTATAGTTTCTAAGGTATCACCTTTCATATAGGATCTTCCACCTACTCAACATCATCGTGGACATTTTATAGGTACTATAATTTTATGTTAGGCATTCTCTAGGGATCTATAGTCTTTTTCATAGGCTCATGGGATACCAGTGGGATGATGTGATGACAAATGAGTATTCTTAAATGATGTAGAATCACACTTGGGATTTAGTCACACTTATTAAGGGAATAAATTTGGTTAGGTGCAAGTGTATTTACCACACCAAGTATACAGTTTATGGGTCTATTGATAAGTATAAGGCACATCTTATTGCAAAGTGATTCTTATAAGTTGAATGTATTGACTATTATGAGACTTTTGTGTTCATTGCCAAGATGGATTCTATTTTCCTTATACTTTTTACTACTCAGATGGATGTTAAAAGTGCTTTCTTGCATGAAGAATTCTATATGGAGTAGCCTGCTAGGTTTATTCATGATTCTTCTCTTTCTTCAACTTAAGATGTCTCTTTACGATCTCAAATAGGCCCATCATTCTTGGTATGAGAATAAGCATTAATTTATTCTCTCCATTATCTTTTTTCAATTGATTCTAATTTTGATTTCAATAGATTATATATATTAAATATCAAAACATGGAAACATTTTTAGATAATAAACACACTGATAAAATTTTCTACTATTTCATATATTCAAATGAGAGATACAAGTTATATAAGAATACTCTTTCCTATATTTGGGGAGATTAAATCTCCACCAAAATCTCATACAACCAAACTCCCAATAAACCCACTATATTTGAATATATTGTGACTAACAATATATTCAACTAACTAAAACAAATCAACTCATATATTATTTTTATGTATAACAATAATATACTAACAAGACAAATAACATAATATTAATAATTACATAATTTACAACTAATAATGTGGACACACTATACTTTAACGCTCATCCCTTTGTGAACATTATTAATCCTATCTACACCCCCTTAATGTGAACATGGGGAAAACAACTCTCCCATATCTACACCTATACTCATGACTCAATCATTTTTAGAGGACAATCATAAACCTTACATGATGGTTTTATAAATGGGTGACCAACAACCAAAATAGTGGTTTTACAAGTGGCTAACAAAAAATCATAAAACAATACCTGATGGTTTTACAGAAGGCTAACTAACAACTAAAACAATGGTTTTACAAGTGGATAACTAAAAACCATAAAACAATGATTTTACAAGTGGCTTATCATAAACCATGTCACGATGTGCAATATAGATTTTATCTCTCATCATTCTCACATTTTAGAGAAGTTTCATAGGAATATATAGTTCACTTATGAAAAATGTGAATAGGGATAAAACATCTATTCTTATTTGAAATCACACTATGATGAAATCAAACACACCACACACAAAAATAAAAAGAAAAATGCCACTAAGTTAGAAAGTGGCCCCATCGCTATTAGCTAACGAGAGGCTATCAAACCTCCAGCCTCTTTTTCCTCCATCAAATAGGTAAAGTTGCTTCACTTAGCTAAAGTGTCGATGAAGCTCAAATGCATGATTTTGTTAAGGAAAAATCCCCTCCATAGTGTGGACATTATGTACAAGTGAAAATGTGTTAGTGAGGCAAAAAAATTTATTTTTACAATTTTTTGACTCTTTTGAGAAAATGACTCAACTATTGATATTTTTGACAAATGACTCTTTTTTTCATTTTTTGACATTTTTTATTTTTGTTTTTGAAAATTGATATTAGACCCAAAATAAGACTAGACTTATATAACAGACAAAAAATTGACACTAATATTTAATTTTTTATGAGACATAATAAAAACTATAAAGACTTTGACTCCTTTTGACATAACTATACCTTATCCCAAAAAAATAATTTAACTAGACGTAAGTGAACTAAATAAAGTTCCACTTAACAACTTCAACATTTCCTATAATAATAAATACCATTATATCAATAAGATCGACTCAATGACAAAGGTCTACTAACTAATAGACATTATTTTATCATAAGTATAAAATTTTACTATCGACCTATACCTAAACCATAAGACTTTTACTTATGAAACCAACACTAGATAATTAATGAATAACACTATAACCAATGCAAAATAAATTGATGCTTTTACTCATATGACCAAGAGAGAAGGTTTAAATGTATAAGGCAATTAATGATGGGATTGATAAATATCAATGCAAAAGTGTATTTGAAGCTCTTGGGACAATTTTAATGCATAATGGTAAACAAGGATGCTCAAATTAAATAATGTACATGTGTGGTGTTTGATGTCACACTAATATTTCTCTAAATGGGTGATGGACTATGTGTAATTTTGATGATGCACAAAGAGACTCAGTCATATGTGGAGATGAGATGAGTGCCCGAGATGTATTTAAAAAGATTCGATGATTTTCAAGGGATGATATCTTAATATAATCTTTTGATTTCCTTTTTATATCTTTGAATGAAATCTTCCAGTTCTACAGAGGTGTCAATCTATTGTATCATGATGAGCCTACATTAAAAAAAATACCTTAGAGCTTACTATTAGAATTAATGTAACTTTGATGCATGCATGTATTATGGACTCATGGGTAGATTTATGTATAACTTTGATTCAATGATTTGATAGAATAAATATGCACCATTCTAAATTTGAAGACAATACAAGATTTAAAATATAAATATAGTGCTAGATATATAAAGTTACAAAATGTTGAACAAAATGTAATGAGTAACTAATATATTTGCATAGTTCATAAGTACAAATTAGAATAACAAATAGATTTCATAAGTCTTGAGATAGATCATGAGAAGTACTTTAAGGAATGATAGAATGTGGTAATCTCAAAAAATCTGAAATACATGGTGAGAGAGTTGTCCAAAATTGACTTACATGCCACAAATCTAAACTCAAAATCTGATCTGATTTGTGCTCATAGATGAATTGTATTCTATGCTTATTCATGCTCCATACACTTCATATGCGAAACTGTATACTGTCACATGGCTGATCTTATAGGACTCTCATGGACTGTTAAAGGCTCTAATACCAGATATTGATTTTGGTTTTGATTTTAATAGATTCTATATATTAAACATCAAAACATGGAAACATTCTTAGAAAATAAACACATTGATAAAATTTATACTATTGCATATATTCATATGGGAGATACAAATTATATAGGAAGAGTCTTTCCTATATTTGGGAAGATCAAATCTCTACCAAAATATCATACAACCAAACTCCCAAAAAACCCACTATATTCAAATATATTATGACTAATAATATATTAGACTAACTAAAATAAACCAATTCATATATTATTTTTATGTATAATAATATACTAACAAGACTCTAATAATGTAATATTAATAATTACGTAATTTACAATTAATAATGTGAACACACTATACCTCAACATGTTCTCTACCACTCTGATCCTATAGTGTATACTCAGCTTATTAGGGAGGATATTATTATTTTGGTCTTGTATGTTGATGATCTACTTTTGACAAACAACTCCTCATCTCAGATCTAGACTATTCAATAGGCACTTTCAATACACTTTGACATGATAGCTCTTGGCCTTTTGTATTTATTCCTTGTTTTATAAATTTCAAATTTAGATATAGGGATCTATTTGAGTCAATATAAGTATATCCTTTATCTTCTTCAATATTTTGGCATGGCTGATTATAAGCCAAGTCCTTCTCCTTTTTAGTCTAGGGTGACTCTCACTACTTCTTGTACTACTCAACTTTGTGATCCTACATTGTATAGGTAGATGGTTGGGGGTATTTGACCCATACTTTCCCTAAAATTTCATTTATAGTTGGGATTGTATATAGGTTTGCACATGATCCTCATGATATTCATTGGTAGGTTGCTAAGAGGATTTTGAGATACCTACGAGGCACTAATCATTTTGGATTACATTACACTAGGGGTTTTACTCAATTTATTGGATACAATGATTCAGATTAGGTAGATTATCTTGATGATATGCATTCTACATATGTATACATATTTTTTATTAATTCTTCACCTATTGATTAGTTGTGTAAGAAGCAACAGGCTATTACACTTTCATCTATTGAGGTTGAGTACATGGCAGTAGTTAGAGCAAGTCAGCAGGTTCTTTGGCTTCATCAGTTATTGATAGAGTTTGGTTTAATTCAAGATTAACACACTATACTTTTGTATGACAACCAGAGTGTAATTCACACATCTCACAACCCAGTTGAGCATCAAAATACCAATCACATTGAGGTGCATATGCACTTCATTCATCAACACATTTAGGATGGCATTCTTAGCTTGGAGTACATTCTAACTTAGTAGTAGGTTTCAGACATCTTCACAAATATTTTTGCATCACCTCATTTCCTTGAGTTGTATGACATGCTTTGGGTTGTATATTTTATCCTTAAGGGGTGTTTGTAGGACATATTCCATATTCATTTCATGGATACATATTGTACATGAGTACATTATCAGGCCTAGTTGCCAAGACTCATATTATGGACATGTCACTATTTTTTTGGCTTTTGTTATCCCCTAGCTTCACTTGAGGGGCTGTGTTAGAGTATGTATTTCATGTGTATTTCTCACATTTTTTAATGTCTTATCTAGCTTTTTCATCTCATAGTGAGTTTGTCTTATGTGAAGATTTATACCACGTTAGCTAATTTAGCTAGTTCTATGTTTCCCCTTGCCTATATAAGCAAGTGCCTTAATTTGTACTAGCATGTTTTTATATGTTTTATTTCCAAATAATATATATGATCTTTTTTTTTCATATCATTTCTATAGCTTCCTTTGTGATGTTTTGTTACCAACACTTCAGATTATATGGTTGGAATGTCTTTACCATTCCTAACAATATTATTCATAATTTATGTAAATGTTAGAGATATGCTACTCTCTTTAACTATGAAAAAATAGGTGCTACCAAAGTAAGTTCCATTACCATATCCTAATCATTATCCATGTCCTTAGAGTCACCTGATGGAGATTAATTCTCATTGCTATCATTATATTCAACATGCATGTGGATTATCAAAGTGAAGTACCATGAAACCATTTATCCTGGATGGATAAGTGGGAACCCAACATCATGGGAAATGGTGAACCATTTTGACAATACTCTGATGGGCTGAGTAGGACACATTCTTAATGCATCACAATGGTGATTTTAAACATTGAATAATTCAAACTGTACCCTAAATAAAATATTCATTCTGATGAAAATATTTCTCACCTGACCAAGGTGTAAATTAACATCATGATTGTTGGATATCTTGGTAGGAATGAATTTAGATAAGTATGGTGTTATGTAAGGTGGTATGTATTCATGATTGTTCCACATGTTAAACAACACTACATCCCTCAATGACCCATTCATAAGACCATTACATAAAAAATCCACTCCATGCCTTTCCATCAATGTAAAAAACTTGAATAATTCAAATGACATGTGATATGTTGGATAATTAGTAAGGTAATGCAATAGAACATTCAACCATCTCATACAATTGGGTTTTATAAATTTAGCTACACATGTAAGACCTCACCAGTTAAGGGGACTAACCACCACATCTGACATGCTTCTCATTATATGTTGTTAATTTGTGAGTGTATCAAGAATATATGTCTTATTCCACATGTGTCAATGGAATTCCTATCTTGTCTTTATCATTCTCTCTCTAAGGAACACCTTTAATAAGGAACATGCATGCCATCTAATAGAGAAAAATTTTAGTGATGAATTCCACAATTACCATGTGTTCCTATAGAAACTATTTGTCAAGTAAATTTCATAAAATATTAAAATTTAGATGCATTATATGTTAGGGATAAAGTGATAAAGGAACATCTGAATATCAAACTGAATGAATCCTTCAAATACCCTATGTTTTGTGCATTAGAATCATTTATAGTTGTTTGAAATATTTGTAATAAAATTCATGAATCCAATTCAAGGTTTTAAGAGGTTGAAGGAGTTATTTAAGGTCTTGTTACAAGTTTTAATAAGTTTAGATATTATTTATATTTTATTAATGATGACTAAGAAGCTCTCAGGTTAGGAGCAGACTATGAAATCCTATGAACAAGTAAAATCCCTTTATCTTCTAAATGAACTAGTGAAATCCTTTGAAATTGTGTAAATACTTATATAATGTGTTCCACAAATGATTCAAGTGTTTTTCTATGATTGGAGGACATGTAACTTCATTTATGGATGATTTTTTATAAGTTTGCCTATAGATGATTATTAAGAAAGCCAAAGAAAAGAGTTTTAAAGTTAATTGTCTTTATTTTTTGGGACTAAATTTTTTTATAGAGTTGGTAGAAAGTTTATAGAAGGAAATAAATGTGTCCTCAATTATAAATACTCCCTACAAGATAATATATGATAGATTGTGTTATTTATTACATAGAAAAAACATAGTTTATAATAACTTTCTAAGTTATATCTTCATTAAGAGTCTCTCAAATTATATAAGCTTTATTTTATGAAGGTTTAATGGAGTCCTAATGATTATGTGAGCATTATTTAAGCCTTAGTAAATTAAAAAAAGCCCGAGTTCCTCAAGAAGGTAGAATGAAGCCTTTACAGTCCTAAAGAGCAAATGTTGTTATTAAGACTAATTTTGAAAACCAATAAAATCATTAGTTTATCATCATATTATATAATCTATAATAGTTGAAGAGGTCATTCAATAGGACATCATGGAATTTATAGAAGGGTATTGTAGTAAGAACCTTGATTGTGAGACCTTAATCCACTATTGATTATTTAAATACATATAAGATATTATTGAAACAAGTAAATAGAGGGTAATAATAATAAAGATCTAGAAAGTGGAGTTTGGTTCTTTAGAGAACAACATGACTTGTTTCAAGACTGTAGACCTACTATAAAAGGCTATAAGCCTAATAGAAAATAATATGCTTATAAGGGTCAATAATATTTTAAATGATTAGTTGTAAATCATTAAATATTCAAAGATAGAGATTAAAGCTCATTGGTCTTTCAAGACCAATATAATACATGCTCTTTTGTTACAATCATTAAGAGACATAGAAGTGTTTATTGAATTGTAAACTAAGCATGAACGGTATATCCTAGGATAGTATTTTATAAGTGTGAGATTATCATAATGAAGATTAGTTGAGTGATTTGTTGAACCAAACCTCAATTAGGATAATTTGTTTCAAAGAGTTGCATTTTATAAATAGAACTATGTAAAGAGATCAATAAAGGAAGTTTGTTGATGTTAAACATATATTATATGAATAAAAATTACTTTATCATATGTTTTTAGTCCTTATTACACATGTTTAAATTGATTTTAAAATGATCTCTTGCTGATAAGACATAAAAAAGTATGTTTATGGTAGTCTATCACTGTAAATAGAGTTATGAGTATAAGGAAACTTACTTTTCCCAAAAAAAAAAGAATATATGAAGGTTATATTTGTTGTGTTCATCTTGTTCTTACCTAGATAAAGAGGATCCAACTCAAGTTGTGGTATAATGCTGACTTAGGAGCATCATTGACAAATGAAAGAATTGTATTTGAAAATGTAGTATAGGTCCTCATAATATTAAATTATCTTTTAACACAATAAAGGATATTATCTCGGTCTTATAAATTGGCCTAGGTAAGTTTCAATAATAGAATAAGTTTTCCCTCCAAATTAGAATTTGAGATTTCAAATGCCTCTTATGTAAAAAACAAAAATGTAGTCATTTATGAGTCAATATGAATTGTTATAGGGTGCTTGGGGGCTTGTAATGTTGGAGGTAGTATTATAGATATTTTACAAGTCATAGTTATTCTAGAAAATCAAGAAAAGGTAAATGTAACAAAAGGTTATTCATAACAAGCACTTTTATATCTTAGGTTGGAGAGGTTGAAAATAATATTGAG
Organism: Torreya grandis; assembly: GCA_037957365.1. Classification (NCBI taxonomy): domain Eukaryota; kingdom Viridiplantae; phylum Streptophyta; class Pinopsida; order Cupressales; family Taxaceae; genus Torreya; species Torreya grandis. The sequence goes on from JARHVA010003959.1 coordinate 1,699,430, forward strand.
TAAAATTAATCATTTATAACCTTGGATAAGCCTCCAAATAATTGATACACATTGAGTATATAATGGATGAGGCATTAAAGACCATTAGGAGGCATAAAATAACCAAACTTCTCATCATGGACTAATGACAATTTTTGGTTCAAGAATAGGGGTTTGGGTGTATTGGAAAGCAAGTATCATGTAAATAGAAGGTTGTATATTACTTGAACTTGTGTATTTAATTTTTATTTTAATGAATGAGTAATATTTTATCCTAGTTTAAATGATTTATAAGTTTTATCAAGGTTTATAATTTTGTAAACTCTTACTACTGTATTTTTCTATCCATACACAATCAAGATAGTTATTTGATTCATATGCAGATTAATGCATGAATTTAAATTGAATATTGGAATAGTTGAAAGGGTATCTCAAGAGTATTTTAAAGGTTTTATATTGATTCAAACCATATTAATATTCATTAAAAATTATTAATAATCTCTTGACTTTTGTGTAACCCAAGAAACCCTAAAATAGGGGTTTCTTCACAAAAAGACACATATCGTGAATTTCAACCCATATAATCCTCTAAAATTTTGTACAAAGTTGGTTATATATGTTTGTGAGCCTATCCAAGTGTTATTTAGTAAATTTAAGACTTTTAGAGAGATAAATAGTTGATTGTGTCATAAATTATGTAGGTGTATATTAAGATACCTAGGAAAGAATGATAAATAGTTGTTTTGCATTGTCTTTGACTCTAAATCATGTATAAATGTGTCTTCATGATATTTGATCTCTAAAACTTGGGTTATATTTATTTAAATTTTATTTTAGGTTTTATCATATCAAATAATTTCACTTATAATTGATTATGTATAAGGCAAATTGTATGTCATATTCTTAGTTAGGGATAAGAAACCAAAAAGGGGTCTATGATGTTTTCATGATCCAAATCATATAAAAACTGGTGTACATGGTTTGGAAATTATTTTACACATGGTTGAATGGGTTTTTAAATATAGATGTGGTTTTATTATATGAATCATAAAGTTTGCATCAAATAGACCTAATAAACTAAGCCTAGTCTAGGTTATAAGATCAAATGAGAGATTTTAATTGTTTTTCATTATTATTCATTTCATAACCGTGTATTAAGGTTTTAAATGTTGGATGACTATTTTAAATAATCTAAATAAGTGAAATAATTTTAATACCATTGAAAAAATCAAGGTTTCTTAAGTCAGGTGGAAATATACATGTATAGTCCTAAAGGGAGAAAAAGTTGTTTTTGACTTTTCTCTTCAAGAAACCAATAAAGACAAATTGATTTATATCTATTAAAGTGATATTTATAACGCAATAAGAAAATATAAGATTCATAATAAAGAGTATCAAATTTAGAATACTCTTTTTGGAGAATGAAAAAACTTACACATAATCCTAAAATAGGGTTAGGATAAAATTGAGTCTTTTTGTTATAAATTAGTTTAATTGGTGTTTGAATCTAGTCTAAACAATCTATATCAGCTTCATATCATAGATCTAAATATTTCATAGAATTTATGAGATATATAAGTTAAGGGACAATGGTGTTTTTTTTTAAGGTGTCTTAGTCATGGATCAAAGTGAAACCTATAGACTATCAAGATAGATTATATTAGAAGATTGAACTAAGAAGTCCATCAATAGGCATGAAGTAGAACTTGACTTAAATTAAAAGTGGGTGAAACCTTAAAATAACCTATTTATTGGAATCAAAATTAATTATAAAATGGGGTGAATCAATACTCAAAACATTCATTGAATTCCACTTAACATTCATGAGCCATTCTATATAGATCTATCAAACATAAACATCTATCCACATAAGCATGAAAGACAAGAACAAATCATATATGTGGGAAAAATGCAATGGAAATAAAAACCATTGATCTATGCAAATGGAATATAATCATATAATACAAAAACCAAATTTAGTAAAGCACCAAATCTACATGGATCACCAATAACAACTAGTAAAGCACCCACTTGACTAGGCTTTAACAAGCACCTACTTGCAAGAAGTCAACAACCCCATAGATGAATCTATATAAAATCAACCACTTGATTGATTTTATCACATTAAAAACACTATGTTTATCAACCAACTGATGATGACCAACTCTTTATATGTTCACATTATTTAACCCTATCAAACTACCTTCTAAGCTTTTTCACTAAACTAGGTCTCTTCAAGACTAATTAGGTCATATAAATGTGAAAACACACTATCATATATTCATTATAGATCCTATATAATATTTTAATAGTATATAATACCTCCTCTTTCTCAAAAATGTGATATTTCCTTCTCTTACACATGCAACTCTCTTACTTTTTCCAAATAGGCCTAAACTACCTTGCATATATACTAGTCACTTGTTCATACATCACTTTGTCAGCTACACACCCTTAAAATATTATGTAATCCATGTAATATGTATTAATAATTATTATGAACATGTTTTAATCATAATTTGATCACACATTTGTCATCTGTATCTCAATTATGCCTTAATCCTCTTTAAGACTCATGAAGACCTAATTGCATTAGGTCTATCTTATAATGTGTAGAACATGATCCCTTAAAAAAAATTAAACATATATATATATATATATATATATATAATATTATTTGAAATAAAATTTACATATATCCCAAAAAACCTATTTTGAATTGAACAACACATTATATAATCAACTACTTCATGGAACAATCTTTACATCTCATTATCTCATTAGGCTTGTGTGTACTCAAACACTATCTGATCTTTATCATGCTTGATCACCTACATGTAATGTAACAAAACCATAAAAAAAATGTTTATAGATTATATATGATCTTAATTTCATATTAATTCACTTGAAACACTCTGACTCAATGACCAACATTGGCCTTACTCACCCTTTAGGTCTCATGGAGACCTACATCATTAGGTCTGCTATCTTAACATTGAGACTTGATCTTATTGGATCCATATGGCCTTATCCAACAATAAAAAACCACTAAAAAACTTTTAAAATGAATTATTATGACCTATTCCATGCTTGGTTAGATCTGAATCCTTTGTTCATACGTTGAATCCCTCTTTAGGACAGACTACCCTATTAGGCATGTACACCTCAAAAATTGTCTTCAAAGAATGAATTTCAATCACTCCCTTAGAATATCTCCCATGAAAAATAAAACATATATAAATCTACTACATGACCTCATTAACATCCAAAACTAATTTTAACAACTTCTCTCAGACAATAATGTCTTAATAATAACTCTACAACTTACTCACTCAGAACTACCAGAAGACTCAAAAACACAATAATAAGGAATTAGACTTAAACCACATATTTAGACACTTTTATTGACACTTTATAAATGAAAATTATCATATTACATATTCAAACCATCATATAATTAAAAAATTATAAGGTGTAATATAAAATATTGGTCTTATAGAACAATTCCTTTACTTACAGTCTCATAGTCCAATCCTAAATAGACAAGCCATTTTGTGAACACATTTTATTCACTTATAATGACCCCAGAAAATTATAAAAAAAAATTATCATGACTTAAAGTCATTAATAATAAATCCATGCACTTAGTTTCATCATTATATCATTAAAGTACATTCCAATTTATCTTCTCACTACTGCATTGGTTTTTCACTATTTGCATCATTAAGTTTGTTAGCAACTAGCTAAATTGGATGACCAGTTTAGAATTATTGAGGGATATAAAATGTCCAAAACCTTCATGGAAATGAAACATGAGTCTATACCTTATTCATCCATCTATTTTATTATAATTTCCAATGCAACTTTTGACTTATACAACTTCTTCAAAAATAACCCTGTAACTCAACATTTTCTCTTTCCTCTCTCTAACCAATACCTCTTAGAGGTACCTGGGGGAGTCCAATACAAGATCCAATAGATTATATAAGTAATTAAATCAATAATGAGCACTTTTAATCAACATATTCAACATTGGGTCCTTATTAGGGTTCTAAGAGGGTTTAAACCTATTTCCACTCTTAACAATCATTCATAAAGCATAGCCCCTCAATAAAAAAACTAATGCCTAGGATTTTGATCTAGGAACCTTCCCCATAAAAAATTAATATCTTAGGTTCCCATGAAAATGTTTAATGAGATAAGTAGCACAAGAAAAATAAGAAAAACCTTCTTGGGTTGAGAACCCTTCATTCTAATCACTTGAGAGACCTCTAAACAATTTTTCATGCCTTGTACTTAAGATTATGACCTCAAAATTGAAAAAACATACCTAACCTATAAAAATGATTACATGAGCTCAAAAACCTTGAAATATGATCATGAACCTTCATTAGGCCAGTCTCTCTATTTGTTCTCAGGACCTTGACCTACAAACCACATTAGGCCTTAAATTGACCTTTATGCCTCTTTTCATGCACTCTCCACCTCACTCACATACTCAAGAAACCTATCTCATGCTTAAACACTTCCATACATGCTTCAAATGCCTTGTTAATATATCATGATATCTCATTAGGCCAGGTAGGGTATACGACTGGTCTACTTACAAACTTGGATTGAAGGTCTTACCCTTATAGGCTCACCTTAAAACTCTCCTTGATACGTATACACCTTACTCACATGCCTTAAATGATCTCAAAATAATGTCATACCTATGCACATATATCTTCATGCTCACCATGGATATGACTCTTCATGACATGATTATGCTTGTTATGTAGTGTACCTTCCATGTTTGACCCGTACCAATGATCTGAGACATCAGTTGTATTTAAATTATCTTTTTTAAGAAGACCTGGTCCCATCATATACTATCAATATGTACTTGATGACCTTGTCACATTTCATACTGCCAACAACACTCTTTTCTCTCATGACCACATACTTCTTTCTCATGGAAAATTTCATGGAAACACTCTTTCTATCATGAATTACCTTACTCATCACAACTCTTCCATGCATGTAGTCACTGCTAAATGCACTCTACCAATTTATCTATTCACCTTTCAAATACACCTTATGCAAGATGCATTTTTTCAAGATGTTAATTGATATCAATCTTGATCACTAATCATTAGAGAAGATAATGCTCAACAATCTCACCTTGTCATATCATGCACATACCTCAATGACCACTCACCATGCACCTTCACTAGATGCACCTTGACATCAATGACATCAACCTTGACATTAATGACATCAACCTTAAAATCAATGACAACACTTCTTAACAAACTCCCATTTTATCATTGATGGAAAAGACATTAATACCTCATTGTCTTGTCACTTTAGAACATAGAGCTACAAATATCCCCTTGAGCTGATGCTTCTTTTCATAGACACTAGATGATATCCACTTTCAGAAACTGATCATTCTCTCAAAAAGATGCATTTACCTCTAGTATTGATTCTCCCAGAACTAGCTCTAAACATGATCATACCTTCCTTTATGCACCTTGATGCCACGAAAATGAATTATATCCATCTTGATTTTTTTCCAATCTTCATAAATATCCACCATGATCTCACCTCTAGCCATAATATCCAACTTGTCTTCTTGACTCTTCATACCTTCTCTACACTACACACCTCCCAAGTACCAATTAAATACTTTTTGACCTCATAAGCATGATTTCAACCTTAGATATCTCACCATGTTACCTACTAAATTCAAACCTTAGAGCTACCAAACTCCCTAAACTCTCAAACTTGCAACATAAAAAACTTGAAATCCTCTCAAGATGAATCCTTATTTGACTTCAACCTCATTCTTATATAGATAGATGAGTGTCTCCATGAAGCTTAATGGAGTCACCCCTTTTCATAGGGTGATAAAACACTATGAACTCAATATATTCCTATATATCCAATCCACTCTTATCAACCATCTTGAAATCATGAGACTATTATTCCTTCTTTAAAATCCACTTAGGCTTGACTAAAGCATTTGAATCATTCACTTTGTCATCTTTGACTACCTATTCAATATATGTAGATAACACATGTTATTGATGTTCCTCACATCTGATCCTTTCTATACCTTAGCAAATAGTCCATTTTAATTAGTAGACTTATCATGAATCACATTAACTGTCATTGGTTTCCATACAAATGTTTGATCCTTCTCATGTACTTTAAGAGCTCCATACACCTTGTTATGTATTGAGTGCCTTATAACTCTATTAGGATAGAATATTTCAATGTGTCCCACATTATGAAAACTATAAAAAATAACATTACTATTCTTACCTCTTGACTGATCACTCCTCCCATGGTCCCATGAAAACTCATCCCTTGAGACTATGCTACAATCACTTGCTCTATAACCAAAGATATGACAAGTAAAACAATAACCATTGAAAGAATTGGAATATGTCATTTCATTGGGCTACTTGATTGGTGTCCTCATGTTTATTTTCATGTTGGTGATCTTAACTTATTTTGGCTTCTCATGCTCTTTCTCAAACTTGATCATATTATCTGAGTTGTTCATGCTCAACCTCCAAAGAATCTAAATTTGTCTTAAACTAATCATCCTCAAAAATTTTTGATTTTAACTTTGTATTAACACCTTTTACGTGATTCATGATATCCTTGATTATCTTCTCATCCCTTTTGGCTTCTTGGACCTAGTCAATTTTCAAGGTATAAATCTTTTCCTTCAGATCCTTGATCATAGATATCAACTCATGCCACCTCTTCTTTTGATGCTTCAAGTCATCTATGGAAATTATGAGCTTAGCTTCAAGGTCTACTTCATTTTCTCCTTCTTCAATATAATAGTAGACTTATTATTCATACATGTTGTCTTCTTCCTTAGAGTAATCTACTTCTTTATCCAAGAATAGAAATCCATTACCAGCTTGATCAACATAGTCATCATCATCATTAGAAACATTATTATAAATTACCTTCACTTATTTATTTATGCCTTAAAAATTATTCAACATATCTCTTACATACTTATCTTGTGAAATGATTTGATCTTCTTTATTATTGTGATAAACATTGTCATCATCACAATCCATGTTTTTACTTATAGGATCTCCTTTAGGTTGTTAGGCCTACTTCAAAGGACCATGATCTGATACCAAATATTGGAATCACAATGAATAATAGGAGGGGGTGATTCATTATTAAAAACATTCATTAAATTTCACTTAACATCATGAGCCATTCATATAAACATATAAATCTAGCAAGTATAAGCACTTATACACATAAATATGAAACACAACACATCATATATGTGGAAAACCCTCAAGGGGAATAAAAATTTATAATATATAAAAATTTACTATAGTAATGAATTAAAAAAAAACAAATTTAGTGAAGTACCAACTCCACATGGAGCACGAACCCCAACTATCCAAGCACCCACTTGACTAGGCTTTAGTAAGCACCAACTTGAAAAGAGACACCAACCCCCTAGATGACTCAACACCAACTTAGCCACCTAATTTATTTGATAAAATTCATAAAAACATGATATTCAAAAAATTTATGATGACCACCTCTTCATCTCTTCACACTATTTAACCCTCTCAAATTGCCTTCTAGGCTTCTTTGATCAACTAGGTCTCTTTAAGACTAATTAGGTCATATGACCTTGATATTAATATGAAAACACACTATAAAATATTCATTATAGATATTTAATCTTATATTATGGTCTAAAATACCTAATTTCTATCAATAATGTGATATTTCATTCACTTGCACATGCAACTTACTTTTTCCAAATAGGCCTAAACTGCCTTGCATATATGCTAGTCTCTTGTTCATACATTACTTGGTAATCCACACACCATTAAACTATTATTTATTCCATGTAATATGTCTTAATAATTATTATAAAAATGTTTAAATCACAATTTGATCACACATTGGTTTGCCATAGCTCAATTATGCCTTACTCCTCTTTCGGACTCATGAAGACCTAATTGCATTAGGTTTGTCTTATAATGTGTAGAAAATGATCCCTTGAAACAAATTAAACTTATATAGATACCAATATTATTTAAAAAAACTTTAAATATATCCCAAATAACCTGTTTTTAGCTGAATAACACATTATAGATTAAAGTACTTCATGAAACACTCCTTGTAGCTCACTATCTCATTTGGCATGTGTGTACTCAAACACTATCTAATCTCTCTCATGATTGATCACCTAAATGTCATGTAAATATATCATACATAATATGTTTACATAATATATATGATATTAATGTCATATTAAATAACTTGTAACACTCTAACTCAATGACCAACATTGGTCTTACTCACCCTTTAGGTCCCTTTGAGACCTAATTCATTAGGTCTACTCTCTTGATGCTGAGACTTGATATTATTGGATAAATATGGCCTTTTAAAACCATAAAAAACCACTCAAAATTTTTTCTAGTGAATTATTATAACCTGTTCCATGTTTGGTTAGATTTTCATCCTTTGTTCATACCCTAAATCCCTCTTTAGGACATATTGTCCTATTAGGCCTATACACCTCAGAAACTATCTTGAATGAAGTTTAATCACTTATTTAGAATATCTCCAATGAAAAATGAAACATATATAAATATAATAAATTACCTCATAAACATCCCAAACTACTTGTAATAACTTCACTTAAACAATAATGGCTCAAGAACAACTCAATAATTACATATCTATTTCCAATCAATCAATATTCATATTTATTCAAGGTTTAATTTTCATTTTCCCTTCATAAATGACCTGCTTTTAAGTGATGATATGAAGCTTCTTAACTATGTTGTGGGAAAAAATGAATTCCTTCTTGTCCCTTAAAGTCATGATCAATTTACCTTGTGAGACATAGACTATTACCCTTTTAAAACCATAAAAAATGACTCAATTTTTTTTCCAATGAATTATTCTAACCAGTTCCATGTTTGGTTAGATTTTCATCCTTTGTTCATACCCGAAATCCCTCTTTAGGATAGAATGTCCTATTAGGCCTATACACCTCAGAAACTATCTTGAATGAATGAAGTTCAATCACTTATTTAGAATATCTCCAATGAAAAATGAAACATATATAAATATAATAAATTACCTCATGAACATCCCAAACTACTTGTAATAACTTCACTTAGACAATAATGGCTCAAGAACAACTCAATAATTACATATCTATTTCCAATCATTCAATATTCATATTTATTCAAGGTTTAATTTTCATTTTCCCTTCTTAAATGACCTGCTTGTAGGTGATGATCTGAGGCTTCTTAACTGTGTTGTGGGCACAAATTAATTCTTTCTTGGCCCTTAAAGTCATGCTCAATCTACCTTCTGAGACATAGACTATTACCCTTTTAAAACCATAAAAAACTAGTCAATATTTTTTTCCAATGAATTATTCTAACCTTTTCCATGTTTGGTTAGATTTTCATCCTTTGTTCATACCCTAAATCCCTCTTTAGGATAGACTGTCCTATTAGACCTATACACCTCATAAAATATCTTGAATGAATGAAGTTCAATAACTTATTTAGAATATCTCCAATGAAAAATGAAACATATATAAATATAATAAATTACCTCATGAACATCTCAAACTACTTGTAATAACTTCACTTAGACAATAATGGCTCAAGAACAACTCTGCAACTTGCTCACTTAAAATTACCAGAATACTCAAAAACACATTCATAAGGAATTAGAATTCAAAAGCCTACCTAGACATTTTTTTTGACTCTTTATGCATGAAAATGATCCTATGACATCTTCATATCTCCTAAAATTAAAAAATCACAAGGTCTAATGGAAAATATTGGTCTTATAGACCAGTTCCTTGACTTATAGTCTCATAGTCCAACCCTAAATAGACAAGAGATTTTGTGAACACATTTTCTTCACTTAAACTAACCTCAAAAACTTATACCAAGAATTATAATTATTTATAAGTCATTAATAAAAATTCCATGCACTTGGTTTCATCATTATATCATAAAATCACATTCCAATTCATCTTCTCACTACTACCAGGGTTTTTCACTATTTTCATCATTAGGTATGTTAGCAACTAGCTAACTTGGATGACTAGATTAGCATACTTGAGGGATAAAACATGTATATAAAACTTCATGGACATGAAACATGAGTCTTTACCTTCTTCTTTCATCTATTTTCTTACAATGTCCAATTCAACTTTTGACTTCTACATTAACTTATTTAGAAACAAGCCTATAACTCAACATTTTCTCTCTCCTCCATCTAATTAATACCACCTAGAGGTACCTGGGAGAGTATAATACAATAAATAATAGCTTACCTAAGAAATTCAATCCATCCTAGTCACTTGTAAGAAAAATCTTAAACATTGGGTCCTTATTAGGGTTCTAAGAGGGTTTAAACATGTTTCCACTCTTAACAATTATTCATAAAACATATCCCCTCAATCCAAAAACTAATGCATATAATTTTGAGATAGGACCCTTACCCATATACCAGGAATATATTAGGTTCCCATGCAAATTTTTGACTATCTAATGAGCACAAGAAAATCCTTCTCAGGTTGATAACCCTTCATTCTGATCACTTGAGAGACCTCCAAACAAATTTTCATGCCTTTTCCTTCAAACTATGACCTCAAAATACATGAAAAAAATTGAAACAACATAACTCATATTTGAAAATGTTTACATGAGATCAAAAACCTTGAAATATGATCATGACACTTCATTAGGCCACTCTCTCTTTCTCTTTTCTCTCTAGACCTTGACCTGAAAACCACATTAGGCCTTAAAATTGACCTTCATGCCTCTTTTAATTCACTCTCCACCTCACTCACATACTTAAAAAATATCTCTAATTCTTAAAAACTACTATACATCCTTCACATGACTTGATAATTGATCATGATATCTCATTAAGCTAGGTAAGGTCTAGGACTAGTCTAGTTGCAGACTTGGACTAAAGGTCTTACCCCTATAGGCTCATATTGAAAATATCCTTGATGCCTTGACACCTTGATCACATGCCTTACATATTCCTAAAATAATGTCATACCTCTTCTCATACCTCACACATACATCTTCATTCTCACTATACACATGCCTCTTCATGACATGACTATGCTTGCTATACATTGTACCTCCAATGATCTAAGACATTAGTTGTATTTAAATTCTCACTTTTAAGAATGACCCGGTCACATCACATGCTATCACTATGTACTTGATCACCTTATCACATTTCAAACTACTAATAACACTCTTTTCTCTCATGACCACACAATTTTCTCTCATGGAAACACTCTTTCTTTCATGAATAGCCTTACTCATGACAAATATTACATGCACCTACTCACTTCCAACTACACTCTGCCAACTATCTCTATTCACCTTTGACATATACCTTATTCAATATGTATTTTCACAAAATTCTCCTTTATATCAATCTTGATCACTAATCATCAGAGAAGATAGTGTACAACAATCTCACCTTGTCATATCATACACATACCTTAATCACCACTCACCATGCACCTTCACTAAATTCACCTTCAAATCAATGACATCAACCTTGAAATTAATGACATCAACCTTCACATTAGTGACAATACTTTTCAACACTATTTTATATTTATTTATAGTCATTTTGGCCACTGGTAACACACAAAAAACTTGTGCATGAACTTGGTCTGAAAATTGGAAAAGTGGAAGAGGGTTATTAAGATCCTTATTTGGGTTTTATAAAATATATAATGTTTCTAAGATTCATGAACCATTGTTCATAAGCTCTTGGTATTAGGATTTTTTAGAAACCCTAAATTAGGGTTTAATGCATAAATTAAGCCATAAATTCATTTTTAACCAATGGATTTCCTTCAAAATTTTGGAGAAGTTAGTAGATGAAATATATGAGATAATCAAAACCTTATAATATTTAAAGTAGCTTTGTGGAATGAGATATGATGGACTGAGTTCTATCCCACTTGTAGGTTGTCAGTGAGTAAGCTTGAAAAGGAGAAATTTTTGATTACTATACTTTTTATTTATTTGAAAAACTTGTTTGAATGTATAAGATTGGTAGAGAATTCTTGAATAGGTACTCCAAGTCATTTGTTGAGTGGTTTTATTCAGTATCTATTAGAAAAGGTGGAGTAGGCTTGCACATGCCTAAAGGGTAAAAATTGCTATTGATATTGTTCTTTTGAAGAAACCAATAAAATCATTAGTTTCTCATCATTATAACTGATCTATAATATCCACGATGGTTTTAAATAAACTATTGGGGGATATTACATGAATAATAATGTCTTTTCAAGAACAAACATGCCTATACAGAACATTATACCAGAGTTGAAATAAATTGTGGGTTGTTCTTAATTTTATGGGTCAATTAATGTCTAAACTTGTAAAAGGTATAAAATAATTGTATAAGATGTATTATAGGTATATTGAAGTGATTCATGTGAAGATAATAAGGTTGGAGTGAAAGTTGTTTCATGTACTCAAAATGACAAAATTGGGCATAATAAGCCTATAAAAGTAGTGTTTTTGACATCTAAATTTTGAGGTTAGGATTCTTCATGGTCGAAGAAGTTTGATTTAAGAACATTGATAAGATCCTTATAACCTTATTTTATAATGTACCTTTGGTTGCATTATACAAAAAGATCTTGTTAAAAGGTATATTATAGTCAAAAGAGAGAATAATCTATTTATATACATTGAATTTGTCTTCTACTCAAAATATAGAGAATCTTGTGATAAAGAAGAGATAGAATATGAAAGTTTGAATGGAATTTATGTTGTTTGGAGATAACTATAAATGGACGTAATTTTTTCCTAATAACTATCATCCATAAAAATAGACAAAGAGGAATGATCCATGATAAATAATAGATCTATTTCAAGATTTCATGCCTATTAAGAATAATAAAGGATATATTGCTTAAAGAAGTCTAGTCAAAATTTACTTAATCAAATAATGAGGTGTGGGTCACTAAGGATAGATATAAGAATAAAAAACATTGGTCTTCCAAGACTAATATTAGAATATATTCTTTTTTCAAGAAGTAATAGATCTAATATTGTTTTTTAATGTTAAACTAAGTAGTCAAGGGTGTATCCTGAGATAGTGATTAAAACATGTAATATTGTCATAATATCCTAACATAAAAATAATATGAGAGGAGGTTACATCATAAAGTTAAAAGCATAAAAATAAATCCACTTGAAAATGAAAAGTTTGCAACATTTATAAGCATTTTATTCATAGAAGTTATTTAAAATAATAAATAACATTATCATATTTGTAAAAGATGACATGATTGATTGTCAAACTTTTATTTTCATTTATGTTAATTTCAATTTCACATGAAATGCTACAGTATATGGCCACAAAATCTAAAACTAAAATGAGGTGGGTGACCACCATTAAAAAACTGACTTCTATATTACATGACAAATTATATATGGCATTGAAATATGGAGTGTATCATATCCAAGATGTACAAGTATGAAAATAATTATCACCAAAGCTGACAGAGGTGGGAGATGAAGCAACATTGTCTCATTTTGGTCTATCTGTATCTCACTTTTCTGCCCTACTAAGGTATTTGTTTCAGTCTTATCATTTTCATTTATTTAGAGGAGGCTTTAGAAAAAGAGTTCTCTCATGTGACATGCTATTATGTCTTCTTATGTTAATTATTTCTGTGAAGTCTCTCTCTCTATGAAGGGAGGTGCCATATCTATTGTGCACTTGTTAGAATGGATGGGTCATCAAGTGTTGTGAGCTTGATATTGACCTATTTTGGACCTTGTTGAAAATATAATGCATATAGGTTTTAACGAATGAAAAAAAATTAATTATGTAATCAACTGTGACACACTTGTCAAAAAATTCTCATGCTTCCCATATTAGGGAATTGATTGTGTCAACTTTAGAAATAACAATGACCTATTCAAAAAAAGAAACATATCCTATTATAAATATCAATAAATATAAATTATAATGACTATGAAAATAGACATGTCTTACATTATCAACATCCCTCGATTGATTTTTAGTATCATATGATAAATTGATTACTTCACCTAAATTAGATCGATTTGATGCTCACATATCCACACATGGATTAGCTTCATATTCATGGTCTGATCATTCTATTGGTTGAATATTTTGTCGATCAGCATACTGATAAACAAAATGGGTTTGATTAGCCAAAGTAGGAAGACTGGTCGTCCAAATGTGCAGTTTTTACCACATCAAAAGGAGACTAGTCTCTCCTCTCATCAAGGGGAGGTTCCCTATGGATATGTTATATATATATATATATATATATATATATATATATATATATATATATATATATATATATATATAAACATAAAATAATACTCAAGGGTGGGACAAACCATCCATCTCTATTTTTTCAGAGATGATGCAGATCAAAGGAAAAACTCAAGGGAAATGACAGACAACACTCCTCTTCTTTCAGAAGTACTATTCAGCCAGCCAAAAGAGTACTCCTAGTAGTAATAGCAAAATGTAACCAAGGACGTAGTAACCAGCAAATTGAGATGCAACACAAAGTCTCCACCTGAATTGCTCAAGAGTAAGATACGAAGGACAATGAGGGCACAAAGTCATCCCAAAGTCCTTTACATAGAAATGAAAAGAAAACACACTAAAGACAATTATGGGGGCATAAAGTCTCTCCATAGTTGACTCTTCAGGACACCTTCCTGACTGTTGTCACTAATTCTACTTGTTGAATTAAAGGAACATAAGATATATTAAGGAAAAAGACATAAGAATAGTTTCCTCAACAATAATGATATCACAACACAAAGTCTGAAAAATCACTTGCTTTCTTATTCCAATAACAAAATATGATCAACAATCTGAGCTCAAAGTCTCAATAATGCCTTTCAATTTGGGCAGAGTTTCATTTTGATTGTCAAAAATAGATCTATTTACAATAAAAGAGAGTCCCTTATATAGCCACTTCAAGAAGGACTCGAGAACAGTAACACATCATGTTGCATTGAAATCTATTAAGAAGATAGGTTGGAACTTAGGGGCATTTACCCATTTGCTTTTATCAATGCAGAGAAACAAGTCACACTATTGAAAGTTTACAACTTTCAATGTCCACCTAGTGATCTGATCCTTCTTCATCATTATTCCTTTTCTGGTTAATTGAATCGGGTCCTAGATTCAATTTGCTATTCTATTCCTTCCTCACTTTCTACTGGTCTTGGCCTTAAAGCTTGTGAATACATTTGGGTCTATAGATTACAAGTATCAATGGCTATTTTATGAGCTTTGAAATTGATGTTTGCACGCCCATCACTACGTTTTCAATGGCTAGTTCACTATCTTGAATTTGACGTCTTCGGATGTGTCACCCCTTAGTCTTTCTTTGGCTTTTATATTTGGCACTTTCCCAGAAAGAACTTGCCCTTTTGGGCCTTAAGAAATGATCCACTTTGGGTTGAGAAGAGCCCCCCGCAAGGGTATCTACCCTTCGGGTGGTCTTTGCATGGCCTTTGGGCTTTGGTAGTCTCTTGCTGATATTTCCTATAGATGTTTCCCACGGGCATTTTCCTCAGGCTTTTTTCATGGGTATTTTACCTGGGATTTCTCCTGCAGACAAATTTTCATGGATAAAATTTTGCAGACAAATTCCTGTGGACTTTTTGTCCACGGATAAATTCCCACAGACAAAAGTCTGTGGACATTTCCCACGGACAAAAAGTCCACAGAATTGTTTGATCACTTTGCTTTTGCTTCTTTAAAAATTTCTTCGGGATTTCTGCCCACAGTTGCTTTCTCAAATTCCTTCAAACTTATTGTCTGAAGGAATTTCTTTGGATAAAAATTTTGAAGGAATTATGCCTTTGTCTACCTTAGTCATTTTTGAATTCCTTAAACAAAAATCCAAAAGAATTACCTTTACGGCCTTCTTTGAAAATGACCCTTCTGAAGGGTGTTTTTATTGATCGAGTGCCCTCCGAAAGGACACTTGTCCTTTGGGAGGCTCTTTGAAATTTTGCATTTGAACCGGTCTTTTGAACTATCTAAGTGAACCGCTTGGTTGAATCAAGCTGTTGAACCATTTGATTGAACCAAACATTGAACTAATCTGTTGAACGATTTCATTGAACCAAGCCAATGAACCAAGCTTTGAACCAAAATGGTTCAATTCAATGGTTCAAGCTAATGAACCAATCAAATGAATCGAAGCATTGAACCAAACGTTGAACCAAGCTCTGGTTCAATGGTTCAAATGAAACCTTTAAACCAACTGACAAACCATTTGATTGAACCAAAGGATGAACCAAAGCGTTGAAATAAAGCAGATGAACCAACTGAGTGAAACAAAGCATTAAATCGCTTGGTTGAACCAAGCCATTGAACCATTCCTTTGATTGAACCTATCATTGAACTGAAAGCGTTGAACCTATTAAACTTTGAACTCATTGAACCTTTAAACCAAAGTGGTTGAATGGTTCAACAATTCAAGTCTTCTTTGCTTAGATGCTTTTCGATGGATATTTTTGATTAAACCAAGGCACTGAACCAATCCAAAAAATGACCAAGTGTTAGAAAATGATTCTTTTGGTTGAACCCGCCTGTAGAAGCCTTTGAACCTGTAGAAATGAACCTGCTTGCAGAGTCTGTAGATTCCTGAGAAGTTTGAAAAATGAGGAATTTGAATGCCCAGGACAAATTTTGAAAAGGGAAGAGACAATTTTGGTCTGTAGGACAAAAATAGTTCAAATGTTGTCTGAAAATGAGTGATATTTTTGGGGGACAAGAGGTGGCTCCAGTTGGGGAACTTCTATCAATTGCAAAAAGAATTGAAGGGAGTAGAATCTAGAATCTCTAGTGTCTTCATGTGTATCATTGGGCTACAGAGTCATGCTACCCAGAAATGGAAGGCATCAAAAATGAAAATAAACAAAACAAAATAGAATTAAAAACTATACAAATATATATATGTACAAATGAAATGATCTGATACTTCAAGAATTGAAGTATTTCAGATGCTGCTTCTTGAGAGACAATGAAAATAATGCACTATCTTGGTAAACCAGCAAGAAGACATTTTGTCCCCAGAAACGGTGACATGCAAATGGAGCTCTCCATAAGGAAACTAATTTTTTGCATCTTTCTGTTAACTCTTTCTTCTTCTTGCCCCATGGCAGGATGTGGTCTTCAATTTGAAAGCCATAACTCCTTGCTTTCTTAGCGAAGGGTTCCTTTGCCTGATTTTGATTTGCAGCAACATGGTACATTACCATAATTTATTATTCTTCTGGTTCAATCTAACATATGATTGGATTGTCCACATCAAACTCTTGACAAATTATCAGCTTAGCATCTCCTTTGATGTGAAGGAGTTTGATTTCTTCATCTTGAGCAATCTTTAATTTGAGCAACAGAGATTCACATCCAACTATGTTTTTGGTGTTGCTAACTTACAAATTGCATGAAGGAAGAATATCTCCTTAGGGAGATATCAACATAGTCCCAATTACATCATTGGTGGAAGAATTGTTGCTATTGGATTTCAGGATCGAAGCATCATCAGAAGCTGATCTCTTATCAGATTTCTCTTCATTAGAGATGGAAGATCTTTCCTTATTTGTACTGCACTCTACCAATTCTCCTGAAGTCTTGTTTGGATCATTTACTATATTATCAGTTATAGGACTTTCATCTATAGAAACATGAACATTTTTTGTTGTCAAGAAATAATTACCCCTACCTAAAGACTCAAACATAATTTGTGCTATAGGGGCTGATGTTTGGGTGACCACGTATTTTTCTTCCTTTTTAGGGAGCAATCTCTTCATCATGCCTTTGACAGGGATCCTTGCCTAAGACAGGTCCATGCTTAGTTCTCCTCCCATATCCTTGTAAAAATTTCATCTAAGAAAAATGCCATAGGATTTTGGGATGTCAGCCAGCAAGATAGTCATCTTGATTCTCTTGTCTGGAAAGGCTACCAACACAAATTAGGCATCTTTAATTTTCCCCAGTAGTGGTACTTACTTGTTCTCCATGGAGAAACATCTCCCAAATGTCTTGGTTAGTGTGAGACCTAGACACTCAGCTACTTTAGTAGGCATGACATTGTCAGATGCACCTGAATCTATAATACAGTTACTCAGCTTGTGGCCATTAATTAACAGGGAAACATAGAAAGGTTCTATTTTTCCAGGAATAGCTAGAGGAGTAATGACAAAATTATTTGGACTGGGCATGTTTTTTGGGGAATCAAGAATTATTTTTTTAACCTCTTGTCTTGCAGGGATGGTTTGGTTCTTGACACATTGGACCAACTTATCGAATTGATCAGGATTAGCTTGCAAATATTCAAATTTAGACATTTGTATTTTTGACTTTTTGACATGATCAAATATGTCAAATAGCTAAATTGAGCTAGGTACAGAGAAAGGTACTTCAACTTTTTGAGTTTTAGGAGGGATGAGAGGAGGGTTGGTTTGTGAGATTGAAGTAGAAGGTGAAGGTGAAGTTGATGTACTTACATTCTGGGTGATCACTGGATCCTTTGACTAAAAAGGCAGAGTGGTTCCATGCTTAGCAATTCTAATTACTAGTTGAGGTTGCTCCTCTATCTTCCCTTTATCAGCTTGTTGGACTGATTGGTTCTTGGACCTGGTAAACACTGCATATGATCCATCAATAGCTTCTACTTTGCTTTTGGGTTCATGCTGGTAGTTCAGGAAACTAATGTGGGAGTCACCAGCTGATTCTTCTTGATCCTCTATAAGGATATCAACATCATTTTCTTATTCAAACTCAGGTTGAAAAGAGAAAGCATGTTTTATTTCCAAATATCCACCTGCTGAGTGGGTTGGAGGAACTTCAAGGGCAAGTTTCCCTTGTGGGGGAGGAAGATGATCTCGCTACCCTTGATTCCTGGTAGCATTGCCCTGATATGACTGATTTGGAAATGTCCTTCTTGGCATATCTCTGTATGAAGGAGCAGAAGACATTCCTTGTGTCATTTGTCTTTTCAAGACAAGTACTTCATTTTCTAGCTTTTGCACCATTGGATCAATGGTGCCTATAGATGATTATTTAGAAGATGATGAAGGTCTATTTCTATTTGGATCTCTTCTTATCTTCCCTACTAAGATGAGATCATCTTTTACCTCAGTGGCCAAAAGTTGAGCTACAACAAGATATATTTGACCAGCACGTCTCAAAAGAAAACTTACTTTAGGTAACTGAGAATTAATGAAAAAGCATTTGAGATTCTCAGATGTAGGTCAAGCTATTTTAGGAATTTTATTTCTCAATTTGTCAAATCTGGCTATGAAGTCTCTCATAGGCTCATGAGGCTCTTTCTTCATCTGTGTGAGTTGAGCCAGAAGTGCATGTACATCTTCTACAGGTTTGAATCTAGCTTCAAACTTAGCTTTGAGGGTATTCCAATTAGTTACTGATCAAGCTTGTAGATGATAAAACCAATCTGTAGTAGCACCTTGTAGTGTCTCCACAAAAAACTTGACTGCTACATCTTCAAATTCTACTCTGATTACTCCACAAGCTATGCTAAAGGCTGTAATGTGTTCATCAAAATGAACTTTTCCATCACCATAGAATTTGGGGAAATTCTTCCTTGAACTGCATGGAAGCTCATGTAGAGGTGGAGTAAGATTGAGAGGACCAAAAGCATTACCCTAGGGGCCTTGAACTACCATTATAGGATTATGAAAAGGAGGGATAACAAATCTCAAAGGGGTAATTATTGGCAAAGCTTTATCAACAATAGAAGTAGATACTTCATCTGGCAATGGAGATCTGACTTTAGTAGGAGGAAAGCTCTTGGTTCATTAGAGATGAGATGGTGAAGGAAACAGATCAAAATCACTTTGTTGTACCAACTTGAATACAAGGTCAATGATACCTTTAGCCCTTTGGCTTCATGTATACCTTGAATCTGCTAGATTGTGAAATAAAAATGGAAAAGAATTGACCTTGCTTTAGTTTGAAGCTTGAGGCTTTAAATTGTGCATTCTTTCCTACTTAGTGTGGAGGTGAATGGATAGATTATAAATGGATAATGGATATTATATCTGTAATGGAGTTTCCAAAAATTGTTGGTTGAATATTTTGTCAATCAGCATACTGATAAACAAAATAGGTCTGATCAGCCAAAATAGGAAGACTGGTCATCCAAATGTGCAATTTTTACCACATCAAAAGGAGACTAATTTATCCTCTCATCAAGGGGAGGTTCCCTATGGATATATATATATATATATATATATATATATATATATATATATATATATATATAAATAGAAAATAATACTCAAGGGTAGGACAAACCATCCATCTCTATTTTTTTAGAGATGATGCATGCAGATCAAAGGAAAAACTCAAGGGAAATGACAGACATCACTCCTCTACTTTCAAAAGTACTATTTAGCTAGCCACAAGAGTACTCATAGTAGTAACAACAAAATTTAACTAAGGACATAGTAACCAACAAATCGAGATGTAGCACAAAGTCTCCACCTGAATTGCTCAAGAGTAAGATATGAAGGACAATGAGGGCACAAAGTCATCCCAAAGTCCTTTACATAGAAATAAAATGAAAACACACTAAAGGTAATAATGGGGGCACAAAGTCTCTCCACTATTGACTCTTTAGGACACCTTCCTGACTGTTGTCACTAATTTTGCTTGTTGAATTAAAGGAACAGAAGATATATTAAGGAAAAAGACATAAGAATAGTTTCCTCAACAACAAAGATATCACAATACAAAGTCTGAAAAATCACTTGCTTTCTTATTCCAATAAAAAAATATGATCAACAATCTGAGCTCAAAGTCTCAGTAATGCCTTTCAATTTGGGTAGAGTTTCGTTTTGATTGTCAAAAAGAGATCTATTTACAATAAAAGAGAGTCCCTTATATAGCCACTTCAAGGACTCAGGAACAGTAACACATCATGTTGCATTAAAATCTATTAAGAAGATAGGCTAGAACTTAGGGGCATTTACCCATTTGCTTTTATCAATGTAGAGAAACAAGTCATGCTATTAAAAGTTTGCAACTTTCAATGTCCACTTGGTGATCTGATCCTTCTTCATCATTCCTCCTTTTTTTGTTAATTGAATCGGGTCCTGGATTCAATTTGTTGTTATGTTCCTTCCTCATTTTTTACTGGTCTTGGCATTAAATCCTATGAATGCATTCAGATCTATAGATTACAAGGATCAACAGTTATTTTATGAGCTTTGAAATTGACGTTTGTGTGCTTGTCACTACATTTTCAATGGCTAGTTCAGTGTCTTGAATTTGACATCTTCGGGCGCATCACCCCTTAGTCCTTCTTCAACTTTTGTATTTGGCACTTTTTCAAAAACAACCTACCCTTTCAAGCCTTAAGAAATGATCTGCTTTGGGTCAGGAAGAGCCCCCCGCAAGGGTATCTGCCCTTTAGGCAGTCTTTGGATGGCCTTCGGGCTTCGACAGTCTCACGAATATTTCTTGTGGGCAATTCCCACGGGCATTTTCCCTGGGATTTTTCCACGATTATTTTCCCTGGGTTTTCTCCTACAGACAAATTCCCATAGAAAAAAGTCCATGGACAAATTCCCGCAGATAAAAGTCTGTAGATAAAATTTTGTAGAATTGTTTGATCACTTTGCCTTTGCTTCTTTAGAAATTTCTTCAGGCTTTCTGCCCATAGCTAGTTTCCCAAATTCCTTTGGAATTTTTGTCTGAAGGAATTTCTTCAGACAAAAAGTCTGAAGGAATTATGCCTTTATCTACCTTAGTCTTTTTTGAATTCCTTAAACAAAAAACTGAAAGAATTACCTTTACGGTCTTCTTTGAAAATGACCCTTCTGAAGGGTGCTTTTTTGATTGAGTGCCCTCCGCAAGGGCACTTGTCCTTTGGGAGGCTCTTTGAAATTTTGCATTTTAACCGCTCTTTTGAACTGTCTGAGTGAACCACTTGGTTGAACCAAGCCATTGAACCGTTTGATTGAACCAAACGTTGAACCAATCCGTTGAACCATTCTGTTGAACTATTTCATTGAACCAAGTTGATGAACTAAGCTTTGAACAAAAATGGTTCAAGCCGATGGTTCAAGTCGATGAACCAATCAAATGAACCAAAGCATTAAAGCAAATGTTGAACCAAGCTTTGGTTCAATAGTTCAAATGAAGCCTTTGAACCAACTGACAAACCATTTGATTGAACCAAAGGATGAACCAAAGCGTTGAAACAAAGCGGATGAACCAACTGAGTGAAACAAAGCATTGAACCACTTGGTTAAACCAATCCATTGAACCATTCCTTTGATTAAACCCACTATTGAATTGAAAGCATTGAACCTATTGAACTTTGAACTCGTTGAACCTTTGAACTAAAGTGGTTCAATGGTTCAAGCCTTCTTTTCTTAGGTGCTTGCCGATGAAGATTTTTGATTGAACCAAGGCACTAAACCAATCCAAAAAATGACCAAGTGTTAGAAACTAATTATTTTGGTTGAACCTACCTGTAAAATCCTTTGAACCTATAGAAATGAACCTACCTACAGAGTCTGTAGATTCTTGAGAAGTTTAAAAAATAAGGAATTTGAATGCCCAGGACAAATTTTGGAAAGGGAAGAGACAATTTTGTTATGTATGACCAAAATAGTTGAAATGTTGTCACACAAATGAGTGATCAACAAAATTTTGATTGAAAATACCCATGAAAAAAGCCTGAGGAAAATTCCCATGGGAATTGTCCATAGGAAATATCTGTGAGAGACTATCGAAGCCTGAAGGCTATCTAAAGACCGCCCAAAGGGCAGATACCCTTGCGGGGGGCTCTTCCTGACCCAAAGTGGATCATTTATTAAGGACCAAAAGGGTAGGTTCTTTATGAGAAAGTGCCAAATAGAAAAGCCAAAGAAGGACCAAGGGGTGACGCACCTGAAGACGTCAAATTCAAGACAGTGAACTAGCCGTTGAAAACGTAGTGACGGGCACGCGAACATCAATTTCAAAGCTCATAAAATAGCCATTGATCCTTGTAGTCTACATACCCAAATGCATTCATAGGATTTAAGGCCAAGACTAGTAGAAAGTGAGGAAGGAACAAAACAACAAATTGAATCTAGGACCCGATTCAATTAACCAAAAAAGGAGGAATGATGAAGGAAGTATCAGATCACCGGGTGGACATTGAAAGTTTGCAAAATTTCAATAGCATGACTTATTTCTCTACATTGATAAAAGCAAATGGGTAAATGCCCCTAAGTTCCAACCTATCTTCTTAACAGATTCAATGCAACATGATGTGTTATTGTTCCAGAGTCCTTCTTGAAAAGGCTATATAAGGGACTCTCTTTTATTGTAAATATATATCTTTTTGACAATTAGAATGAAACTCTGCCCAAATTGAAAGGCATTACTGAGACTTTGAGCTCAGATTGTTGATCATATTTTGTTATTGGAATAAGAAAGCAAGTGATTTTTTAGACTTTGTGCTGTGATATCTTTGTTGTTGAGGAAACTGTTTTGATGTCTTTTTCCTTAATATATCTTCTGTTCCTTTAATTCAACGAGCAAAATTAGTGACAGTAGTTAGGAAGGTGTCCTAAAGAGTCAAATATGGAGAGACTTTGTGCCCCCATAATTGCCTTTAGTGTGTTTTCTTTTCATTCTTGTGTAAAGGACTTTGGGATGACTTTGTACCCTCATTGTCCTTCGTATCTTACTCTTGAGAAATTCAGGTGGAGACTTTGTGCTGCATCTCAATTTGCTGGTTACTATGTCCTTGGTTACATTTTGCTATTACTACTAGGAGAAATCTTGTGGCTAGCTAAATAGTACTTCTGAAAGAAGAGGAGTGTTGACTGTCATTTCCCTTGAGTTTTTCCTTTGATCCGCACACATCATCTCTAAAAAAAGAGAGATGGATGGTTTTTCCTACCCTTGAGTATTATATATATATATATATATATATATCCATAGGGAACCTCCCCTTGATGAGAGGAGAGATTAGTCTCCTTTTGATGTGGTAAAAACTGCACATTTGGATGACCAGTCTTCCTACTTTAGCTGATCAGACCTATTTTGTTTATCAGTAGGTTGATTGACAAAATATTCAACCAATAGTTTTTGGTGACTCCACTAGGGATATAATATCCATTATCCATTTATAATCTATCCATTCACCTCCACACTAACTGGGAAAGAATGCATAGTTTAAAGCCTCAAGCTTCAAACTAAAGCAAGGTAAATTCTTTCCCATTTTTGTTTCATAATTTGGCAGATACAAGGTATACACGAAGCCAAAGGGATAAAGTTATCATTGAACCTATATTCAAGTTGGTACATCAAAGTGATTTTGATTTGTTTCCTTCACCATCTCATATCCAATGAACCAAGAGCTTTCCTCCTACTAAAGTCAGATCTCCATTGTGAGATAAAGTATCTACTTCTGCTGTTGATAAAGCTTTGCCAATAATTAACCATCTGAGATTTGTTATCCCTCTTTTTCATAATCCTATAATGGTAGTTCAAGGCCCATAGGGTAATGCTTTTGCTCTTCTTAGTCTTACTCCACATCTACATGAGCTTCCATGCAGTTCAAGGAAGAATTTCCCCAAATTCTATGGTGATGGGAAAATTCATCTTGATGAACACATTGCAGCCTTTAACATAGCTTATGGAGTAATTAGAGTAGAATTTGAAGATGTAGCAGTCAGGATTTTTATGGAGACACTACAAGGTGCTGCTATAGATTGGTTTTATCATCTACAGGCTCAATCAGTAACTGATTAGAATACCCTCAAAGCTATGTTTGAGGCTAGATTCAAACCTGCAGAAGATGCACATGCACTTCTGGCTCAACTTACATAGATGAAGAAAGAGCCTCATGAGCTTATGATATACTTCATAGCCAAATTTGACAAACTAAGAAACAAATTTTTTGTAATAGCTTGACCTACAACTGAGAATCTCAAATGCTTTTTTATTAATTCTCAGTTACCTAAAGTAAGTTTTCTTTTGAGATGTGCTAGTCAAATAGATCTTGCTGCAGCTCAACTTTTGGCCACTGAGGTAGAAGATGATCTCATCTTAGTAGGGAAGATAAGAAGAGATCCAAACAAAAATATACCTTCATCATCTTTTGAATATTCATCTACAGGCACCACTGATCTATTGGTGAAAAAGCTGGCAAATGAAGTACTAGACTTGAAAAGACAAATGGCACAAGGAATGTCTTCTGCTCCTTCATACAGAGATATGCCAAGAAGGAAATGTCCAAATTAGTCATATTAGGGCAATGCTCCCAGGAATCAAGGGCATCCAGATTGTCTTCCTCCCCCACAAGGGAAACTTTCCCTTGAAGCTCCTCCTACCAGCTCAATAGTTGGATATTTGGAAACAGAACATGCTTTCTCTTTCCAACCTAAGTTTGAACAAGAAAATGATGTTGATATCCTTATAGAGGATCAAGAAGAATCAGATAGTGACTCCCACATTAGTTTCCTGAACTACCAGGATGAACCCAGAAGCAAAGGAGAAGCTATTGATGGATCATATGCAGTGTTTACCAGGTCCAAGAACCAATCAGTCTAGCAAGCTGATAAAGGGAAGATAGAGGAGAAACCTCAACCAATAATTACAATTGCTAAGCGTGGAACCACTCTACCTTTTCAGTCAAAGGATCTAGTGATCACCCAAAATATAAGTACATCAATTTCACCTTCACCTTCTACTTCAATCTCACAAACCAGCCCTCCTCTCATCCCTTCTAAAACTTAAAAAGTTGAAGTACCTTTTTCTGTACCTAGCTCAATTTAACCATTTGTCATAATTGATCATGTCAAAAAGTCAAAAATACAAATGTTTGAATTTGAATATTTGCAAGCTAATCCTGATCAATTGGATAAGTTGGTCAAATGTGGCAAGAACCAAACCGTCTCTACAAGACAAGAGGTTAAGAAAATAATTCTTGATTCCCCAAAGAACATGCCCATTCCAAATAATCTTGTCATTACTCCTCCAGCTATTCCTAAAAAAATGGAACCTTTCTATGTTTCCCTGTTAATTAATGGCCACAAGCTGAGTAACTGTATTATAGACTCAGGCGCATCTGACAATGTCATGCTTGCTAAAGTAGTTGAGTCTCTGGGTCTCACACTAACCAAGAAATTTGGGAGATGTTTCTCCATGGAGAACAAGTAAGTACCACTGCTGGGGCAAATTAAAGATGCCTAATTTGCATTGGTAGCGTTTCTAGACAAGAAAATTAGGATGACTGTCTTGGTGGCTGATGTCTCAGCATCTTATGACATTTTGCTCAGATAAAATTTCTGCAAGGACATGGGAGGAGAACTAAGCATGGACCTATCTCAGGCAAGGATCCCTGTCAAAGGCATGATGAAGAGATTGCTCCCTGAAAAGGAAGCAAAATATGTGGTCACCCAAACATCAGCCCCTGCATCACAAATTCTATTTGAGTCTTCAGGTAGGGGTAATTATTTATTGACCACATAAAATGTTCATGTTTCTATAGATGAAAGTCCTATTGCTGATAATCCAAGAATTGATCCAAACAAGACTGCAGGAGAATTGGTAGAGTGCAGTACAAATAAGGAAAGATCTTCCATCTCTAATGAAGATAAATCTGATAGGAGATCAGCTTTTGATGATGCTTCGATCTTGAAATCCAATAGTAGTAATTCTTCCACCAATGATGAAATTGGGACTGTGTTGATATCTCCCCAAGGAGATATTATTCCTTCATGTAATTTTCAAGTCAGCAACACCAACAACACAGCTAGATGTGAATCTCTGTTCCTCAGATTGAAGATTTCTCAAGATGAAGAAATCAAACTCCTTCACATCAAAGGAGATGCTAAGCTAATAATTTGTTTGGAGTTTGATGTGGACAATCCAATCATATGCTAGACTGAACCAGAAGAATAACCAATTATGGTAATGGACCATGCTGCTGCAAATCAAAATCAAGCAAAGGAACCCTTTGCTAAGAAAGCAAGGAGTTATGGCTTTCAAATTGATGACCATATCCTGCCATGGGGCAAGAAGAAGAAAGAGTCAACAGGAAGATGCAAAAAATCAATTTCTTGGTGGAGAGCTCCATTCGCTCGTCACCGTTTTTGGGGACAAAATGTCTTCTTGCTAGTTTACCAAGATGGCGCACTATTTTCACTATCTCTCAAGAAGCAGCATCTCAAATACTTCAATTATTGAAGTATCAAATCATTTCATCTGTGCATATGTATATTTGTATAGTTTTTAATTCTATTTTGTTTTGTTTGTTTTTATTTTTGATGCCTTCCATTTCTGGGTAGTATGACTTCGTAGCCTAATGGTACACATGAAGACACCGGAGATTCTGGATTCTACTCCCTTCAATTCTTTTTGCAATTGATAAAAGTTCCCCAACTGGAGCCAGCTATTGTCCCCCAAAAATATCACTCATTTTTGGGACAACATTTAAACTAATTTGGTCTTACAGACCAAAATTTTCTCTTCCCTTTCTGAAATTTGTCTGGGCATTCAAATTCCTCATTTTTCAAACTTCTCAGGAATCTACAAACTCTATAGGTAGGTTCATTTCTATAGGTTCAAAGGTTTCTATAGGTAGGTTCAACCAAAAGAATTAGTTTCTAACACTTGGTCATTTTTGGGATTGGTTCAGTGCCTTGGTTCAATCAAAAATCTCCATCGACAAGCATCTAAGCAAAGAAGGCTTGAACCATTGAACCATTGAACCACTTTGGTTCAAAGGTTCAACAAGTTCAAAGTTCAATATGTTCATCCGCTCAGTTTAACAGTTTAGTTCAATGCTTCAGTTCATTCAATTGGTTCATCGGCTTGAACCATTTTGGTTTAAAGCTTGGTTCATCAGCTTGGTTCAACGGAGCGATTCAATGGAGTGGTTCAACGGATTGGTTCAACGTTTGGTTCAATCAAACAATTCAATAGCTTGGTTCAACCAAGCGGTTCACTCAGATGGTTCAAAGGAGTGATTCAATGTAAAATTTCAAAGAGCCTCCCGAAGGACAAGTGCCCTTGCGGAGGGCACTTGGTCGACCAAAACACCCTTCGAAAGGGTCATTTTCAAAGAAGGCTACAAAGGTAATTCTTTTAGATTTTTGTTTAAGGAATTCAAAAAAGACTAAGGCAAACAAAGGCATAATTCCTTTGGACTTTTTGTCTGAAGGAATTCCTTCTAACAAAAAGTTTGAAGGAATTCAGGAAAGCAACTGCAGGCAGAAAGCCTAATGAAATTTCTAAAGAAGCAAAGACAAAGTGATCAAATAATTTCACAAACAAAAGTGGGAAATATCTATAGACTTTTGTCCGTAGGAGAAATCATGAGGAAAATACCTGCAAAAAAAGCCTAGGGAAAATGCCCATGGGAATTGTTCGCAGGAAATATCCGTGAGAGACTGTCGAAGCCAGAAGGCCATCCAAAGACTTCCCAAAGGGAAAATACCCTTGTAGGGGGCTCTTCCTGACCTAAAGCATATCATTTCTTAAGACCTAAAAAGGTAGGTTCTTTCTGAGAAAGTGCCAAATAGAAAAGTTGAAGAAGGACCAAGGGGTGACGCGCCCAAAGATGTCAAATTCAAGACAGTGAACTAGCCATTGAAAACATAGTGATGGGTGTGTGAATGTCAATTTCAAAGCTCATAAAATAGCCATTGATCCTTGTAATCTATAGACCTAAATGCATTCATAGGCTTTAAGGCCAAGACCATCAGAAAGTGAGGAAGGAATAGAATAGTAAATTAAATCTAGGACCCGATTTAATTAACTAGAAAAGGAGGAATGATGAAGGAAGGATCAGATCGCCAGGTGGACATAGAAAGTTGCAAACTTTCAATAGCATGACTTGTTTCTCTGTATTGATAAAAGCAAATGGGTAAATGCCCCTAAGTTTTAGCCTATCTTCTTAACATATTTCAATGCAACATGATGTGTTACTATTCTTGAGTCCTTGAAAAGGCTATATAAGGGACTCTCTTTTATTGTAAATATATCTCTTTTTGACAATCAGAACGAAACTCTACCCAAATTGAAAGGCATTATTGAGACTTTGAGCTCATATTATTGATCATATTTTGTTATTGGAATAAGAAAGCAAGTGATTTTTCAAACTTTGTGCTGTGATATCTTTGTTGTTGAGGAAACTGTTCTTA
This sequence comes from Torreya grandis, assembly GCA_037957365.1. Taxonomy (NCBI): domain Eukaryota; kingdom Viridiplantae; phylum Streptophyta; class Pinopsida; order Cupressales; family Taxaceae; genus Torreya; species Torreya grandis. The sequence goes on from JARHVA010003959.1 coordinate 1,728,676, forward strand.
TGTCTTTTTCCTTAATATATATTCTATTCCTTTAATTCAACAAGTAGAATTAGTGACAGTAGTCAGGAAGGTATCCTGAAGAGTCAACTGTGGAGAGACTTTGTGCCCCAATAATTGCCTTTAGTGTGTTTTCTTTTCATTTCTATGTAAAGGACTTTGGGATGACTTTGTGCCCTCATTGTCCTTCGTTGTGCCCTCATTGTCCTTCGTATCTTACTCTTGAGCAATTAAGGTGGAGACTTTGTGCTACATCTCAATTTGATAGTTACTACGTCCTTGGTTACATTTTGATATTACTACTAGGAGTACTCTTGTGGCTAGCTGAATAGCACTTCTGAAAGAAGAGGAGTGTTGTTTGTCATTTCCCTTGAGTTCTTCCTTTGATCCGTATGCATCATCTCTAAAAAAAGAGAGATGGATGGTTTGTCCTACCCTTGAGTATTATTTTTTCTATATATATATATATATATATCATATCCATAGGGAACCCCCCCTTGATGAGAGGAGAGATTAGTCTCCTTTTGATGTGGTAAAAATTACACATTTGGACGACTAGTCTTCCTACTTTGGCTGATCAGACCTATTTTGTTTATCAGTATACTGATCAATAAAATATTCAACCAAATACCCGTGGAAAAATAAATAATAGAAATATTCAGTACACTTTCTTCCCATATTAGGGAATTGATTGTGTCAACTTCAGAAATAACAATGACCTATTCAAAAAAAGAAACATATCCTATTATAAATCTCAAGAAATATAAATTATAATGGTTTTGAAAATAGACATGTCTTACATTATCGACATCCCTCGATTGATTTTTAGTATCATATGCTAAATTGATTACTTCACCTACATTAGATCGATTTGATGCTCACATATCCACACATGGATTAGCTTCATATTCATGGTTTAATCATTCAAGATCAATACTTGATTTGTCTTTAGTATCATCTCCCATTATACTATCTACACACTTTACATTGGAAATATTACACACAAAATTGATAATTTCCTAAAATATCTTAAAAAAACACCTTCAAGTAAAAATAAGCCATATATTATGTTGAATATGAATCTAGTTGATATGCTCAAAACCACCATCCCTTGTGTACTATACAACCACCTCTCTTATATATGATCTCAATAGTTTCACCTTAATCACATGTTTACAAGTGTAGCCTTGAAGTGAAAATGGGTAATTTCACATCGACATGGAGGGCATTATAGTGTGGATCTAATAATGCAATATATCATCTTTTTTACTTTTCACCCATGCCATATAAGGATTTTTATTATGGAATATGACATGATTATCTAGAAT
>JARHVA010003959.1:1732500-1757545 GCA_037957365.1 Torreya grandis
GTGAATACACCCACACTTGTAGTATATAATAATAAGTCACTTACATGATATATTCAAAGGTAGCAATGATCCTATTGTGCTTGCTAGGTAGAAGTGCCTTTTTTCTACAATGGGAGAAACAAAAATTTGTAGGGAATGAGTTCCTTGTTGATTCTCCTTTCATGAAATCCTTCACCATATCAACATCTAGCCAAATGACCCACATGTCTTCCTCATTACAATCAAGAAAAGTTTCTAACTTAATATTATTATAGTCCAATGGACCATCATTTTCCTTTTGTAGTGGAAGGTGCATGATTGTATCCCACCTTTCCACAATCTATTCTAGCATCTAGCAAAAACATTTCATTTCAGAAATACACAATGAACACCATGAATAATCAAATGTTAAAATATGGGAACAAAAATGTATTTTTGATCTATACAATAGTGTTTAACACCTATTTCCATTAAACAACTTCAAACAAATATTAAAAATTGATTATTATGTTTGCATGTTGTGAATATATTTAACCCCATATAAATACTAAAATGAAGTATGTAACATAGATTGTGCATGACACACATGTATGGATATTGTACAGATGCAATCATGCAATTAGAAAATTTATCAAGTAAGGATATATTATAAATAATGTCAAAGCACCTCACAAAGATCAAAGTAATACAATTTATAGTGCTAGATCTATTCATATACGATTTATATTCATACATATCAAAATGAGGTAATATGAAAACACTCACTCCCTTCGGTTTCTATTTCATTGGAATAATGAAATGAAGTATGTATCATAGATTGAACATGACAAACATGTATGGATATGGTAAATATATAATTATGCAATCAATAAATTTATCCCTACAATCATTTGATTTTTCTACAAACTACATAAAATCATAAAAGGGTTTTGGGCATGTACGCTAGTGAATCAAGTAAGGGTATATTGTGAATAATGGAAAATCACCTCATAGACATCAAAGGAATATAATTTATAGTGATAAATATATTCATATGTGTTTTATATTCATATATATCAGAATGAGGCAATACTTCAATAGTCACTACCCTTAGTTTCTGTATCTATCTTCAAACTACTACATTTTCATGTGTTGATTATATTTAACCTAATTAAAATACTCAAATAAAGTATGTAACGTATATTGAGCATGAAACACATGTATGGCTATGGTATATATACAATTATGTAATTAGTAAATTTATCCCTATAGTCATTTATTTTTTCTACAAACTACATAGAATCACAAAAAGGTTTTGGACATGTATGCCAGTGAATCAAGGACATATTGATAATAATCGAAAACCACTTCATATCCATCAAAGGAATATAATTTATAGTCCTAGATCTATTCATATGTAGTTTATATTTGTATGTATCATAATGAAGTGATACAACAAAACTCACTCCCCTCATTTTCTATATTTGTCTTCAAATTACTACCTTTCCATGTGTTGATTGTATATAACCCCATTGGAATAATTTAATTAAGTATGCAATAAAAATTAAGAATTGAAAAAATGTATGGATATGGTAAAAACATAATTATGAAATTAGTAAATTCATCCCTACATTCCACATTTTGACCATAGTTATGTGCATTTGTTTTTGCTACGAACTACATAGAAGCATAAAAGGGTTTTGGGCCTATACATCTGTGAGTAATCTAAGGTTATATTTGGAATAATGGTAAATCAACTCACAAGAATCAAAGGAAGATAATTTTTAGAGATGGATTTATTCATATGCTTACCTCAATAGATTGGAGATAATGGAATATCATGTAATTGAAATTTAGGAAAAATAATGCATTAATGAAACGTATAATAATTTTAAACACACATTTTATTTAAACTTATTTAAAAATATCTAAACATTTTTAATATTTAGAGTAATTTAAAATGTTAAAATATGCTACAGATTCATATTTTTAATATAATACAAACACCATTATAACATGTACTCGTTGCTGCATAATTGAAAATTATGTCATGATAGTTATTGGTAGATCATTAGCAAATGTTGTCATCATTACATAATAACATGATAATGATGAGACCACATCATTTAATAATCAAATATAAGTTTTTTTTAATTTTAATGATATATAACACATATCCAAAAATAATGTTCACCACTTTGAATCATTTTTACATTGCCTCCCTACAAAAAATTGAGAGTACGATTGTAAATTTATATTGCCTCCATAAAAATAATAAATAAAACTACTACAAAAGAAGCATAAATTTTATAATATGTATAAATGGATAGTGATACACATTGGTGCCAATTTCATACACTCCAAAACTAGAAGCATTATCATAATATTGTTCTATACGCATGCCTTCCAATGTTAGAATGTCAATCTCATCCGAACTCATTTCCCTTGTTTTCTTTCATTTTGACTTTATTGCTCCTTATTTGATACATTAATTTACACAATGAATTTAAATATTATGAAATAAATGATACAATAATGTGGAATATTCATGTATTTTATCTAGAAGACCTTCTTGAACATCCTTCTTCACTTTCATATCTGCAAGAATAACTTAGGAATCAACCTCCACAAAAAATCTATATTCTCATGCATGTAAAAACATAATCTAAACTCATATATCAAGGCAAGGTAATGATCACAATGTCTACTAGCATAATCTATTATCAACCTACCATATATCCTTATCAAGATGTTTTTAGGATTGAATAACATGTTCTTGATATAAATATCCCTCCCTTTCTATTGAATAGTAACCAATACATGCATTTTTTTTATCATCCATGTTATGAATATTGGAAAAACACTACACAAACATCATAATATTAGAATTAAAAAAAATTAATTTTTATGTATGCACTGCTTATTCATAGACATTAAATTGAAGAAACATGATCATAAACACTATTAGCTATATGGTCATTTTAGTGATTATACATGATTGAAATGTATTTGTAATCATTAGAAGAGAATGGGGTAGAAAATAATAAATTCAATTCAAAATTAATATTATTAGATATATTGTCATTTTCACAATCATACATGATTGAAATTAATTTATAGTCATTATAAGAAAATGGGGTAGAAGCTAATCAATTCAATTCAAAAATAAGATTTAGTTTGTGTGTTTAAAGCAAACTAACAAATAGAATATTCAATGTATTTGAATATATTTGTTTAGGTATTTAAGGTTGTGAGATTTGAAAAATATGGATATAAATTCCTTGGAATAATGTGAAATTGGTAAAATTTCCTAACAATATGTATGTTAAATTGGTTAACTATATAATTTCAAATGCATAAAAAAACTTTCATTCATTGAAAATATTGATTATAATTTCACACTATTATAAATCTCTACCAAGAGAAAGCCCTCATTTCATTGATTTTACATATAATCTTTTTCTCCTTCCTACTTACCATGGAATACCCCAATATGATACACATAACACATATAAGGGAAATAACATAAATAAAGAAAAATAATTGCCATAAACCAACATGTATGCAATCCCCAATCCCTATATAATCTACAATAGATTTTCATGTTTGACATATCATAATATATGATCTGTTATCATTAGAGACATTCATGGTTGTAGTGCAAATGATAATGTATGTTGTGGATCATTTGTATTCAACTCTGACTCCACATATGGCAAGTGAGACTCATTCATAGTGTTCTGTACCTTCATAATTGGTGAGAACCCACTATTAACACTTGATGAAGCACCACCACTAATTGGTGTACCCCACCTCACCATTTATCTCACATCCCCAACATCCTATACATATTTGGTCATCACTTTAAAAAAATGCTAGACAAGTACCACTTCTTGGATCTAAAGTATAGTCAACTTATCATCTCTTATATAACTTATTCCAAAAATTTGGTCACAAAATATTTTAGAATTACTTTCAAGAACCACATTCTCTCTGTTATCATCATAAATAGAATTAATACCATTACTGAAAGATATATATTATGAATAGTTTAATTTTATACCATTAGTAATTGTAGAAGAATTAAAGGTTATCACTTGATTCCTCAAATCATAAACAATATACGCATATTTGAAACACTTTGTGGTTGTATCATAGTAGAAGACATATATGTTGTAAATAATCTTATAAAAAAAATTATATGTTGTAAATAATCTTATAAAAAAAATTAAAACATTATTTTTCAATCTATATCATAGCATGCCTAATTGAGGGGTGCATAATTTATTAGTATAAACACCAAATTTATACCATAAAACATGGTATATATAGAGGAGGTTGTTCATTATGTTGTATTATAATTTTAAGTTGATATCTAATCAATCATGTCAAACACACTAGAAAAGTGTGGTTTTCCTAATCTTATATTAGATTAAGGCCTGTATTTATCTATAATTTAATCTACAAGCTCTAACATTCAACCCAATGTAAACTTGATAATAACTCCACACATTTAACCAAAGAATTCCCCTACCTTTTATAACCTTCCACATTTTTCATACATGGTTGTCAATATATTCACAACGTAACATCTAAAAATAAGAATAAAGAGATATTACCATGAAATATATACCTTTCTATCTAATGGTTTGAGTATGAAAAAATTATTGTTTGAAAGACATGTTACTTGAAAACTATACAATAATGGTTATTGAGGTGGTTGTTTTATCACAACACATTTTTATATATTTATTGAGTTATTTGTTCTTGAAATATTCATGTTGTTATGTAGGTTATAATCCTTGTAAGGGAGAGTGGTTTAAATCTACAACTAGATGATATTCTAGTTCAGAGCCTTATTTTAGAACCTTTATAGGTTACTTGTCTATACCCATAATGTCTATCTGAGGTTATTTTTTGAAGTATAAAAAAACTATATCATACATGTTAGAGGACTTCAATATCATTATTCATAATTTTTATGTCGAAATTTTTCAAAAAAGATAGTATTTATTTACTTCTATTGATGTGAAATTTTTATTATAAGACAATGTTTAAGTGTATCCCATGCATGATTTTTAATGATTTTTTCATGGGTGCACTTTTATGGAAGAATTTATGCATAAAGTTCTATAGTTTGAACCTAAAATCTTAAATCAAAGATAAGATACATATTCCTATGAACTACACATTTAACAAAATAATTTCCCTACCTTTTATATGCTTTCACATTTTCCATACATGGTTGTCAAGCTATTCACAACTTCAACATCTAACAAAAATCCATTTTCAATTATTTTTTAATATATTTCAATACCCTATTCCAAAAATCCAAGTTTTGTAGAAGATGAGAGGATGTTGTAAATATTCATAACCATCACTAGTTCATGAGACCTCCTTTAAGGTCATATTATTATTACTCATACATATAATAGTTGGCATTTTATGTATGTGGATGAGGTGCATATGATTCAAATTTTGTTTTAAATAGACATTGAATTAAAAGGACTAAATTCATTTTTATAGTATAGTGTGATTTGTTATATGATTACCATGTATGAATTATTATATATGTACATGTTTATTAGACTTATTATTTTGTGTGTCTGAATGTGTAGGATATAAGTATAACCAAAAGATGAAATGGAAATTACAATTTCCTATAACCCATTCTACCACTACATGCCCTCTTAATCTTAGCTACCTAATTTCCACTAAATTCATTATGGTGGACCTTAGAAAAGAAATAAGTTTAGATGTTTGTGTCTTATCAATTTGTTTGGTTATGGCTAATCTCTTTCTCTGAATATATTCTTATTTATTCTTTCATTTAATTATATTTTTTATTTCCATTTGAGTTCACTTTCTACTTGGAAAATACAAAATATCACAATATAAACATATTCCAATTACTCTAGAATCATATCATCATCATAAAATCATATAACCCTTTATACCTCACTTTGTAGTTATTCATTCAATAATTGATGCCTTCTCGTACTTTTCCTTTTTTTCTTGATTAAATGAAAATAAAAATTATATTAAGGTAGTACTAATTTAACCAATGTACATACTAAATGTGGATTAAAAGAGATGAAATAAATGTTGATAATTGTGTTCAAATGCATTTATAAAGACTAAATGAATTCATGTGGTTAAGCTTGATCCTTATTACGTAACATTTTATACACGCATAATAGTTCCATATACATTTTATCCTTTTGTGTTTCTATAAGACCTAAACCCTACATTTATATCAAAATAAATACAATAATTTTAACTTCATTAATCCTAAGAAAGGACTGTCTAAGGATGAATGTACTTAGGTGAGCCCTACATTTACAACACAAGAAACACAGTATGGTTGATGAATATACATAATTATATTTATTATTAAATCATTGTTGAAAATTATTGTGTAATAAAATAAATGGTTCCTTTAGTATGAAAAGTAATTTAGTTCAGTTTTGACTTGGTGGGGATGTAAAAACTTAGTAAAAATTTTATGAATATTTATTTCTTTGATTTGAAACCCTGATATTATGAAATGCATTTATTTAAAGTATTTTTTATCATGCTTCATAACCATCAAAATACTAGATGAAAAACCTCTAGAAGTAATTTGTTGAGGGATTAATAACAAGTTGAAATAAACCAAAATTCTATAAAATTGCTTTCAAAAAACACACAAACACAAATAACATAAAATAAATGGATTTGAACAAAATAAAATAGTTTCTATTACAACAATAAAAAGATATAGCTCATAGATCAAACACTTGGATTAAAAATACACAAAAATATTTAATGTGCATTCACAAATTGACTACATTAACATTATAATATATGGTTGCGATGCACCTAGAAGAAATGCAGTTAGATTCTAAGATGTTGTCTCCTCCTCTTCAACTAGAATGAAATGTAGGGGAATCAAATTTATGTTGGTTAAGAAATTCATGGGAGGAAATGTGGAATTCAAGGTGGTTAATATATGTAGGGGAAGTGGGGATGAATGGATATGAAACACATTTATGGCTATGGGTGGTGAGGTGGTGATTGGTAAACAGGGGGTTGATAGTGAGTTGACATTCATAGTGATGGTTAATATGCCTAGATGGTTAGCATTGGAGGATTGGGGTGTGGTTAAGTTAGTTAGTGAAAATTGGTTAGTTATAATTTGGTGAGAGGTCCAAGTTGGTGACAACAACCATAGGGTAGGTTGACTATGGTGGGTTTGGGGGGAGTGAGGCACATACTACGTTAGTAATGTGTGCTAGTTAAGCCTAGCTATAGATGGGTTTTTATTAATTATAATATTAAATATATATTTTTTGAGTTTTATTATCAAAAGTGCATAAAATATATAATTATTCATACCAATAATATAGGGAAAATTACCAGTATATAACTAGACCTGATTATGGCATACATCCATTAGCCATCAATTGGGATAGGATGTCCTACTTGGGAGGCTCTACATTGGTGATATACTTCCTTCATTGGTAGATGACATCCATGAAAAACTTGTGAATGTAGTCATATAAAATGAAAAATTTGTTTAATTTAGTGTGGATAATGACACCCAATCCATAGGTCCTCCTACTTGTTTACACAACCCTTATAGGCTTTTCTTTCACCAATTCCCAGTCATCCATAACCTTATAGACTTAACCCTTATAGAATTAGTCATCTATTTTAGGCCCAGATATATCTCCCTAGGTCTCATTCCCTATAGAAAACAATGCCCAACTTGGATAGGAGTGCTGAAACATAGGGTGGCTTATTTCTAGCATTGTTTTGCAAGTGTAAGTTTGGTTCAAATAGTCATATTTTTCCAAATCCTTATCTTAATTAATGTTATCCTAAAATGAATTCATTTAACCCATGATCATTAGGTTCCTTATAAAATTCCATTTAGAAGGGTTAACACTCATTTACAAGAGAGAAGCAAGAATAAAAGCAAGTACACTCAAGCACTTTTCCATATTCTCTGCATACACCCTTCCAATATTATTCCAAGCCTATTCAAACCCTTACCATAACCCCTATCCATCTAAAGTACACCCAATTTATCATCTAATTGCATTTTCATACATAATTTCACTAAAGACTTCAATAGGAGAACTACATTAGCTTGATCCCTTAGAGTATTGGTATGTAGGTAGTGTGCTCACACATAGGGTGTGAAGTGTTTCTAATGTATCCTTTAAAAACTAACCCATTCTATCTATTTCCCAAGATACCATTCAAGTTCATGAAAAAATAGCTCCTAGGGATTTAAATATTAAAATAGATGCATAACAAGATTTTTAAAATTTCAAGCTTTGATATTTTACTGATAGGGTAACACAGACCTATTGAGCAGAACCCAAAAAACTTAGATCACCTAGATGATAATGCTAGAAAAGGACTATAACACTAAACAATAGGGTGTCCCACTTTCTATTCTCTTATCCAATCATAAAACAAAGTTTAGGAACCTATTTCTGACACTGTCTTAGTCTTGTACCTGAAACCTTAAACCCTATCTCACATCAGACAACTTAGAATAAGCTAAGTCATATTTTCTCTTATTTATTACTATTTTTAGAAAATTCATAAATACAAATCTATTTACATAAATTAGTGGAATAATTATTACATATTATTTATTTATTTAATTTACTCTAGACCTATTTATTAATTAGGAATAAAACTCCATTATTCTGAAAAACAATAAAACATTTGGTGAACCTGACTTACTTCAAATTTTGCACAAAAACTCTATAAACCCTAGGGTAAATTATTTATGATTTTTTACCATAATTTCCTTATTTTATTATATTTAAAAATAAAAAATCTAAAAATTAATTTCAAAATTATCATAAATTTTGTTAAAATAGTTTACACAAACTAGGTTCTTTTTGCATACAAACACATTCCAAACACTAGGAAAAATATATTGCTAATTTAGAAATATTTTCTAATTTTTCCTAAATTTTTCAAGAAAAATTCTAAAAATTTTCTACAAATTCATATCAAATTTTAAAAATATTACCATACTAATTTTAAACAAAAATTTATTCAAAATTTTTAGCTACATATACTAGCTCCTACTTTGCTTCTTGAGGTATCACCTTACATCCATACCCAAATTACAAAAATGATCACCATTTATTTTCAAACTTTTCTTACATTTCTTTCAAATAATAAGGAAACCATAATAGGCCCTATCATGTACATGAATGATGAATTCTATCATATGTTAGTACACAACTTCATTCTTTACATTTCATGCTTATTTTTCATTATATGGGATGATGTTAAGCAAGTTATTATTAAACATGTTAATACATCTTTTGCATCACCTCCCTTAGATCCTCTACCCTGTGCCGAGTCATGTTGCATGGTTCATTTTTCTCTTCCCTAGGTCACTACCTAAAGAGTCTAGTTGACACCCTTTGTCCCTCCACCACCTTGACCCATTGATTATCTTCGCTCTCCTCTCATAACTACTACTACTCATATATGGATAATAGATAATGTGGTTAGAGCTATTACTTGACATGCCACTATGCCTCCTCCACTTACTTAGGAGCCTCATCACCCTACTATTCTAACATGTTCTAGGCCCAACCCACCTACATAGGTGAATTTGCATAAGGCATATGACATTGTTGATCAGTCGAGAAACACTACAGCTAAAATTTCCATGTCAGAGATGCTTCAAAAAGCTAATATATTGAATGACATTCTTTATTAGGCACTCACTCAGACTCTTATATCTATTTATTTAAAACATTCTTATTTTTCATCTATGGTCAACACTTTAAAAACTATATAAGATGCAATTTATTTTGATAATGAGGACATGCCTTCTCAGATAGTTATTGATCAAAATATGCCACTATTAATACAAATACAAGTCAAAACCAATGCATTCAAAAGAGTTCTTGTTGATAGTGATTCTGAACTAAATATATGTATTATCACATTCTTATAGACCATGGGTGTAGATTTGGCATCAATGTAAAAATCATATAAGAACATTCAAGGGTTCGATGATATACCATGATAGACATTGGGCACTATTACTTTAGATATCATGGTGGGACCAAAAACCCTCCTTACATAATTCTAGGTCATGCCATGTCCTCTATACTATAATATTTTACTCAGATGACCCTAGATACATAGTATGGGGGTACTTCCTTCCACTCTCCATTGATGTATTAATTTTTTCTATGAGGGATATCTATACACATTTCCAATAGCTAACCAACCATTTAGATATTATCAAACTACAAAGTCATCTTTGACTATTTCACTAGATGGGACACCATATCTGATAGTAAAACCACTACTTCATAGAATTTATCTTAATCATATACATACATATAATGTTGGAGAGACTATCACTTCTTTCACTACTCCACCTATAGTTGCACTATTAACACTAGCTATTCCACCAATCATAATAGCATCAACTATTCCAGCTACTTCATCAGTCATAGTTCTAACACCTATTACACATCCACCATCACTGATAGTAGTACCAATAGTTCTAGTTGATTCCATAGTTACTCCACTATTTATAGACACCTTTACAGTAGCACCATCTTCTACTACTATAGATGATGAGATTCCTATACCACAGTCACCCCTTATGGTAAATTTTGAGTTACCACATGTACATAATGTTGATACAGATTCACAAGCTTCTTAAAATGATGATACAATGGCCACACTAATAGATGACTATTTATGTGGATTGAGATTTACACCAATTGTCCCAAGAGATTACTGAGATGACTTTAGATCTGTCATACCACATCCTACATCAATTTTAGCATCTCATACTACACCCTCAGGATATACTCCACATTCATGGCCATAGTCAGACCACTTGGTACATATAGTTAACATGGTTACCTCTATGGATATAGAGCCAATTATTTATATTTAGGTAGGTATCACATAGCCATAGTTTATGCTACAAATATTACTTAATTGTGGATTGATCACATTACCTATAGTATGACATAGATCTATTAGTAGATTGTCATATCAAGATGGTCACCCATTTTATACTTTTCATAAGATTACAAGCCATGATATAAATTCATGTACAACTTTATAATAAGGATTGGATAAACTACATTATCAAGTCATTATTAACATTATAGCACCAACAACAACACTAGCTCCACCACTTCCACTAAAGTCATCTACTAGCAGGACTAAACATCCCAAAGTAGAGTCAACATCTCCACCATCAGAGTAACTTTTAGTTTACCTTCGACATGATGACACCATAAACATAGCATATACAACATATGGTGATACTTATTATGATGATCTTGAGGTATTTAATGATGGTTATGACTCTTTCTTTCATTTCCATCCCCAACAGGCTCCATCCTTGGATCCCTTCGCCCCACCAGTGTAGTCTTTTATATTATCATGTACATATTAATTTACTTGTATGCTTGTACATAGTTTATTCTTAGCATTTATTGTACATAATTGCTCCTAATTTATTGTACATAGTTTAAATATTTTTAAAAAATCTAAAAATAATATAAAAAATTTCAAAATATAAGAACATTCAAATTTATCAAAATAACAAAAACATTTTAATTGTATGCATCATCCATGATTTACATTACTAATATCATGTTAGGACTTATATTTGTTATTTCATGATATTTTTTTTCAATTATATACATTACCATGCTTCACTTGATCTTCTTTGAGTATGTGTAGTGACATCTAGCTACTTGATTGCTTTACTCTACCCATTGAGGGGGCATTCCTACTTCTACATTCAAGACACACATGAATATGCATACCCATTGGGGGAACCTTCTACATGACAAGACCATCTAGGTTATGTCAATCCTACACTAAACACTCTGAGTTATCATATTTATGTACATTAGTTACAAGATTACATAGATTACTATATCAACATTTCAATAGTATCTAGCACTTTTGTATCTCTTATCATATACCTAGTCTTATAGTAAACATGTCTTGCATACTTTCACTCTTGCTTTGATTAATTAGATGTGATTGGACCTTTCTAGTATTTACATGTTTTCCTTTCTTTCATTATGTAGCTAGATGAGATTGCATTTCTAGTTCCTATTTTGTTTTTTGTGTGCCTTAGGACATCTACCAATGTCCTTTACTTTTATTCATGTGTGTGTACCTTTGGACATTTTCCAATGTTACTTACTTCTACTCTTCTATGTTTTTATGGCCCTCATGATAATCTTTGCCTGTTTCAAATTGTATGTGTATGTGGCATTTGAACATGACTTGTATGATTGATTTCTAGTTTGAGTGACATGTGCCCATGTCCCTTGTTTACATGGCCCCTTGGCCAACCTTGTATGCTCCTTGTTGCTTGCTTATTGATTTATATTATTGTTTCTTGATTGCTTATCCTTGTTTGTAATTCCATTATCCATATCATATATTTACCTTACTTTCTCAAATACCATAATGGACATCATGCTTTATCCCTCCTTGACAATTAACAACTAACATCTAACATTTCTAGTTCCATTTTAGTTCATTGCACATGATTTTACATTGTTATATATATCTAGGCATACCCTTATTGATCTAACAATCTCTCAATACAAACATTTCTATATCTAGAGATATCTTGTCTAATATCATTGTTATATCATGTATCTATGCAACATAACACACTTGTAGGACTTTTTTCTTCTAAGGGAAGTCATTACAGGTTCAATAATTCCTACCTTCAAAAGAGGGGGAAATAAATAGGGGTTTTGTCATAGATATCAAAGATCCTAAAATTCAAAATAGCAACATTTAGATCACTTAGTTCAAAATACAAAGGTTAAACCAGTCAAAATATAACATAAAAATAGTGACAATTCCAGATCAACAACCAATTTTAGCATAGGATAATAGTGCCAAAAATAAACAATAACACCAAAAACAAAGGTGTACTCATTTTGGCACTCTTATATAGGTAGAAAAAAACCCAATTTTTCTAGTAATAGGCAAAAGGTTTAGCTTAGCTACAATTTTTTCACATCCAAATCAGTCAAAATCAATAGTTTCAGTACAATTTTCTTAGGGAATCTAGATATAGGGGGTATCATGCATGACATGATGACTCTCACTTCTAGTTTTAGATTAGGTAGTTGACTTAACTTCTAGATTAGAATCCATGTTCCAGACACTAGTGATTGGGGCAATATGTGTGGCATATTAGTCTTCTTTTGTTTCCAAGTTTAATTTATTACCTAGACATTCTGAGTAGTTGCATGCCTTACTCCATCTTCAGGTGTTTGGCATCATTCTCAAGTTTAAATTTCATACAATTTTAACTTATTGAGTACCTAAGTTCCTAAGTTGGCTTTCACATCAACATATTTCATCAGTTTCAAAGTGGCTTTCATATAAGCCTAACCTCCATCTTTTGAAATGGCCAAGAGTGGCCTAGTTTCTAGCATATATTCAACTATCCATGCCACATTGTCAGATTTTTAGAGCATCCATGGTCTCCATGATCCATATCATATGACATATATTCTATACTGGTATCACTTCATAGCTTCACTTTATGGGGCAATTGATGCAGGAGCATCCTTACATTAGGAGTATATTTATCATACTTTTGTTGAGTTTTAGCATGTCTAGGTAAATTAAGTTGTTTTTCCCTCCATTTCTGAGTTTTTGATTATTTTTTTTTAAAAATTTGACTAAATATTCCTTAGGTATGAAATCAAGTCTGTTGGGTGAGATTTTATGTGGTTGTATTTTCTTATGTTTAAAACAAAACTATTTTGTTCATTCTGGGAGGCTGTTACGAGTAGCTTAGGATACGATTTAACATCTAAATTGAGAAAATATGCTTGGTAGGAGGATTTTTGGTTAAAAATAGGGGATGTATATTTTGGAAAAGGAGAGGATGGCTAAAAAGAAGAGAGGGATCTGCAATTCGCAGACAAGCATAAATGTATATCTTCTTGTTTTATAAATAAAAACTGTGTGTGCTCCTTTGAGTAGAATGGTTTTTGTCTTCTGAGTCTAAACTTTGAAAAAGGGTGTAGCTATTATTGTTGGTGTGCCAAGATTTTCTTCTAAGATCAAATATTGAAAAGGCATTGCTGTTGCTGTTGAGATGCCAAGAATTGAATGTATAAATAAATGATTATTTTGCAATGAATCGATGAGATTTTGATGATGGGCGTGCCACAGTTTGGGTCAGTTTCCTACTAGGTCTTCTATAAAGATTTCAGTTTTGATAGTTTATAAATCAAGAGCTATTCACAGTTTAATGTCTGATTCACATCATGACAAAGAAATTATCAGAGTTCCATCCATCAAATGGGCAATTGTCATTGATACTACTGCTGCTAGGACTTAATTTGCAAGTGGTTTAATAGGCTATTGGGGCTGTGGTGTGTACTCTTGGTAATGAGGTCGAGCCAGAGAGCTAACAGTAGATTTAAGAATAAATGCAGGTTCTTGGTCTTCCAACTATAAAATTTGCAGGTAATCTATTCAAATTTTAGTAAAGTAATTATTTGAGCGCATTGCAAGTACCTAGGAAAGTTACCAAATCTCCACTTTATTTTGAGTTTTTGATGGTAATCTGTGGGTTGTCTTATTTCTATTATTTTATGGATTTTTAGCCTTATGTTTCATGAATAAATTGTCCAGTTTCAAGAAGAATCCAGTGATATATTGTGAGTGAGAAAATATTCTTTTTCAAAACATCTAGTTTAGCCTAAAATAGGGAAATTTGGCTGTTCATCATTTGGTATCAGAGCAAAAGGGATTGTGCACAATCTAAAGATCCAAGAGAAGAAGAACGCAATTTGTGAAGAAGAGGCAAGATGGCTATGAGAGTCAGGAATAGAGGTGAAGCTAGAGGAAGGAGACCTGGAGGACAGGTTGCACTAGTAGAAGAGATTAGGAACCTAACAGCTAGGCTACAAGACCTAGAGATGGCTCAAAGAAGAGGCACTGACATGGGTGAAGTTAGTGATAGAGAAGAGGAGCCACCAGAAGATGAATTGGTGGTGGAAGAAGAAATAGCTGAAGAGAGGTTGATCAGAGCCATTATGAAGGTGAATATAAAGCCAAAAATGGAGGTTCCAATGTATGAAGGTAATTTGAATGTAGAAGAATTAATTGATTGGATTAATGCATTAGACAAATACTTTGAGTATGAAGGAATTGAAGAAGATGCTGAGAAAGTCAAGTATGCCACGACAAGGCTAAAAATCCATGCATCTCTGTGGTGGGATGGAGTGCAAGAAGAAAGAAGAAGGAAAGGGAAGCCAAAGATCAGAAGCTGGGATAGAATGGTAACAAAAATGAAAGTTAAGTTTATGCCTAAAGATTATCAAGCAAATCTTTTTAAGCAATTACGAAATTTGAAGCAAAAAGAAATGTCTGTGAAAGAATAAACCAAATATTTTTATAGGTTGACTATAAGATTGGGTCATATTGAGGATGACACAGAGAAGGTAGCTAGATACACTAATGGATTAAAATTTTCCATTCAAGATGAAATTAGTCTTCTCATTCCTAAGACAGTTAAGGAGGCATATCAATTTGCCTTGAAAGCTGAGGAGAAGATTGCAAGGAAACAAACATCCTTCTCAAGAGGAAGGGGTAGGTCCATCAAAGGTAGAGAATTTCAAGGAGGTAGAAGATAGCTGCAAACATCTCAAGAAGAGGCCATTAGATCACAAAGTTCAAGAGGTAGCTATATACCAAGAGGAAGAAGGCCATACCAAGGATATCAAAGAGGAAGAGGAAGATTCATGGGAAAATGCTTTAAATGCAACAAGTATGTAGGACACAGGGCATATGAGTGTTCAGAGAACCCTCCTACCAGCCATGAGAGGGGTGTACATGTGACCCAAAGTGAAGAAAAAAATGAAGAAGTTGTAGTAGCTTATGAAGATACCCCAGAAGAAGGTGAGTCTCTTTTGATGAAAATAATTTTGTTAAAGCCAAATAAAGAAGTTGTAGAACCACCTCAAAGGAAAACTTTATTTAGAACCACATGTAAAAGTAAAGGGAAATGCTGTAAGGTCATCATAGATAGCGGAAGTACTGACAATCTTGTGTCAACTGAGATGGTGGAGAAACTAGGCTTGAAAAAGGAGGTACATCATACACCTTATCAAGTCTCTTGGTTACAAAAAGGACACAAACTCTTGGTAAGTGAACAATGTAAAGTAGATATTCAGATTGGAACATATAAGGATCAAATTTTATGTGATGTCATGCCCATGGATGTATGTCATATCTTGCTTGGAAGGCCTTGGAAATTTGACAAGAAGGCCATGCATGATGGAAGGCAAAATACATATATGTTTGAAAAGGATGGGATCAAGCATACACTCACACCATTGAAAGAAGAGGCTGCTGCTGTTATTGGATAGAATTCTAAAGTATTGATGGTGAGTGGTAAAGAGTTTCTACATCAAATGAAGAAGGAAAAGATAAACTTTGTTGTGATTGGTAAGCCAAGGAGTGTAGTCACTAGTACTAAGTTGAATGATTTGCCTTTAGAGATTCAAGATATGTTGAATGAGTACATTGACATTGTGGTAGATGATTTACCTAATGAGTTACCACCATTGAGAAGCATTAGCCATCACATAGACTTGATTCTAGGAGCAAATCTTCCAAACAAGGTTGCTTACAGGTTGACACCAAAGGAAAATGAAGAGATTAAGCACCAAGTTCAAGAATTGTTAGACAAAGGATTGGTAAGAGAGAGTTTAAGTCCTTGTGATGTCCCTATAGTGTTGAGTCCTAAGAAGGATGGGAGTTGGAGAATGTATACAGATTCTAGAGCAATCAACAAGATTACTATCAGGTATAGATTTCCATTGCCTAGAATTGATGACTTACTTGATTGTTTGAGTGGAGCTACATATTTCTATAAGATAGACATGAAAAGTGGTTACCATCAGATTAGGATAAGAGAAGAGGATGATACTAAAATGATAAAAAATGGGGATGGTCCTTTTCATCGAGAAGCTTTGGTTGAGGAGTATCCTGAGCATGAAGTGTCTGATCTGGTGAGTGAGCAGGAGGAGAAGCATGAATTGCAGTGTTTGGAAAATGAGAAGTTTGAGGTTGAAATTGAATCTATGAAAATTGAAGAAACCAAAGTTAGGGTTGATGTGGATCATGAGGTTGGAGCACCTGATTGGGTTAATCAGGGTGGTGGAAACCTTGAGCAGGATTTTGAAGATGGAGAAAACCAAGAAAACAAGGCCAAATCTCTGGTTCATGTGGTCCAGGAGTTTGAATTACAGGGTGGTGTTTTGATAGAAGAACACAATTCAGAGTCATTACCTATGATTGAACACAATTCACAACCGTTGCCTGTGGTTGACATGAAATCTGAGTTAGTTACACAAGAAACACAGAATTTGGTCACTGAAGAGACCAAGCCTGAATCATGCATAGTGAATGATAAATCTGAGTTGGACTGCTCAACCCAAGAAAATGGAAATGACACATCTGACCATGTCATAAACAAGGTGCAGAATTCTAAGCATTCATTTGTGGAAAATTTAGATGACTTTCCAGCATTGTAGTCTGCTGTAGATAAAGCAATTGAGTTTGAATCACATGTTGTTACTAAGGAGAATAAGCCTTACCTGCAGTGTTTGCCAAATGGGAGCAATGAGACTAGATCTCATTTAGATGTAAATGATGAGAATGGGATTGAATCACAATGTTTTGTTAGTGGGAGCAGTGGTCTTCTCAGCGAAGACATACATGGGGAAAATGATGAGGAGTTTCATCATGAGAAAGATGAAATTTGTGATATAGAATCTGGTAGCTGCAACGAGAGTAACATTGATGGTGCATTAATTGGAAAATATGGGGTTTGTAATGGTACAGAGTAGTTTGGGATGCAAGAGGACATTACAGATAGTGTTGATTGGGTATCCATAGTTGGTCTAGATCCATCAAAGGGAACGTTAGTTTTAGGGTATGTGCAAAAGCCTGAAGCAAAAATTTCTAAGAAGTCATTCTTTTGCATGGTTAAAATACCCAGACATGTAGACAATAAAATAAAGGCATAGATTCGACTTGCTCAGTTGCAGTTGAATGAGAAACTAGAAAGCAGGGATTTTGTTAGAGCAGCAATACAAATAAAATGAGCTAGTCGAGAACAAATGTTAAAAAGGTTGAGAGCTGCAATGCAAGAAGAGAGAGTAAATAGGAAAGCAATTAGGTTCAAATGATAGGAGATGGAACCTGTGTAGTTAACCTTGATCAAAATGAAGACTGCAAACTCAGTTGAGGAGTTCGATGAGAAGATATACCAGATAAAATACTGAATTGAGCATGAGAGTATGACTCTACCGAAAGAAAACAATTACTGTGTGAAATGAAATAGTTGAAGATTTCTCGAGATGAACTATGTGTAATTACAGGGTCTCATTCTGAATTCCAAGAGGCATTTAATAATGCAAATACAATTAAAGGCCGTAATCAATTTTTGGGTCAAGAAATGGATTCGTTGAAAAGGTAGGCTTATCAAGCAGAAAAGAATACCCAGGCCATTGAGAAAGATTTTGAAGCATTGAATTATGCTCTGAGAGAGTTGCAAGCTCAGTGGAATGCTGATGCAGAAAAACAACAAATAAAGAATACTTCTTTTGCTCCTTAGAAGAATGATGCAAGACATCCTTACATTAGGAGTATATTTATCATACTTTTGTTGAGTTTTAGCATGTCTAGGTAAATTAAGTTGTTTTTCCCTCCATTTCTGAGTTTTTGATTCTTTTTAAAAAAAAAATTGACTAAATATTCCTTAGGTATGAAATCAAGTCTGTTGGGCAAGATTTTATGTGGTTGTATTTTCTTATGTTAAAAAAAATTGTTTTGTTCATTCTGGGAGGCTGTTACGAGTAGCTTAGGATAGGATTTAACATCTAAATTGAGAAAATATGCTTGGTAGGAGGATTTTCGATTAAAATAGGGGATGTATATTTTGGAAAAGGAGAGGATGGCTAAAAAGAAGAGAGGGATCTGCAATTCACAGACAAGCATAAATGTATATCTTCCTATGTTATAAATAAAAAACTGTGTGTTCCTTTGAGTAGAATGGTTTTTGTCTTCTGAGTCTGAACTTTGAAAAAGGGCGTAGCTATTGCTATTGGTGCACCAAGATTTTCTTTTGAGACCAAATATTGAAAAGGCATTGATGTTGCTGTTGAGATGCCAAGAATTGAATGTATAAATAAATGATTGTTTTGCAATGAATCGGTGAGATTTCGGTGCTGGGCGTGCCACAGTTTGGGTCAGTTTCCTGCTAGGTCTTCTATAAATATTTCAGTTCTATTAGTTTATAAATCAAGAGCTATTCGTAGTTTAATGTCTGATTCACATTACGACAAAGAAATTGTCAGAGTTCTAGCCATCGAATGGGCAATTGTCATTGATACTATTGCTACTGGGACTTAATTTGCAAGTGGTTTAATAGGCTATTGGGGCTATGGTGTGTACTCTTGGTAATGAGGTCAACCCAGAGAGTTGACAGTAGATTTAACAACAAATGTGGGTTCTTGGTCTTCTAATTGTAAAATTTGTGGGTAATCTATTCAAATTTTAGTAAAGTAATTATTTGAGCGCATTGCAAGTACCTAGGAAAGTTACCAAATCTCCACCTTATTTTGAGTTTCTGATGGTAATCTGTGGGTTGTCTAAATTCTATTATTTTATGGATTTTTAGCCTTATGTTTCATGAATAAACTATCTAGTTTCAAGAAGAATCTAGTGATATATTGTGAGTGAGAAAATATTCTTTTTCAAAACATCTAGTTTATCCTGAAACAGGGAAATTTGGTTGTTCATCAGCAATGATGGAGTCAAAGGGCCAACCTTTATATTTTTGAGCCACCTATTCAAAGGGATTGGAAACACAGTCCAAACATTGATTATCACACACATGATCATATAGCTTTAGTCAGTTGTAATGATGAAAGCAAAGGGACAGCCTTTGTATTCTTGAGCCACCTATTTAAAGGGATTAGACACACAATCCATACATCGATTATCACATGCATGATCATCTAGCTTCACTTAATGGGAAACAATGGAGCCAAAGGGATATCCTTTGTATTCTTGAGCCACCTATTTAGAGGGATTAGACACATATTTCAGACATTGATTATCACATGCATGATCATCTAGCTTCACTTGGTAGGTGATGATGGAGCCAAAGGGCCATCATTTGTATTCTTGAACCACTTTCTATGGAATTAAACACTCAACTCTATTCATGATATAAATTTTGGTACAACATCATCCATCACAATCCAACATCACTTAGCCTTACTTAGGATCACAACAAGTTTTGTATTGGTTCGTGTACTCGATGAGGTGTATTCATTACTTTCTCTTCCTTTTTCTTTTACTCAAATTTTGTATGTTCTTGTTTTATATCACATATAACAAAAACTTATCTACTCTTTGTTTAATTTCATATATTCATACTTACACAATGTGCTCTTTATGCACTATCCATCATTACTTTGCATCACACAAGCTTCATGGTCTTCACCTTTACAGGTAAGTTTAGGTACACTTTTTATTTTTTCCTTTATCCTAGTATTTCTCTTTGATGCAACACTAGAATAAGGGGGGGGAATTTAGTCATATAAAATTCAAAATTTGGTTACTTTCATGTGGCTAATGACACCCAATCCATAGGTCCTACTTGTTTGAACAACCCTTATCGGCTTTTCTTTCACTGATTCCCAGTTATCCATAGTCTTCTAGACTTAACCCTTATAGACATAGGTAGCTCTTTTAGGCCCACATCCATCCCCCCTAGGTCTTATTCCTCTTGGATAAGAGAACCTAACTTAGATAAGAGTGCTAAAACCTAAGGTGTCTTGTTTTTGGTGCTATGGTCCAAGTGAAAATTTGGATCAAACGATCATATTTTCTCAAATTTTTATCTTAATTCATGTCAACCTAACACAAAATTTATTCAACCCATGATCATTAGGTTCCATATAAAAGGCCATTCAAAGGACATTTAGAAGGGTTGAAACTCATTTATTAGAGAGAAGTAAGAATATAAGGAAGTACACTCAAGCATTTTTTCCCTATTCTCTACATATAACCTTTTAATATTATTCCAAGCCTATTCAAACCCTTGCACTATCCCCTATCCGTCTAAATTACACACAACTTCATATCTAGTTGCATTTTCATATATAATTGCACAAAACACTTCAATGGGAGAACTACATTAGCTTGATCCATCCTCAGAGTATTGGTATGTAGGCAACGTGCCCACACATAGGGTGTGAATTACATCCAATGTATCCTTTACAAACTGAGCCCTTCTATCTCTTTATCTAGTTGCCATTAAAGTTCAAGAATAAAGAGCTCTTAGGGATTTGAAAATTAAAATAGACACATAATAAGTTCCATAGACTTTTGGGCTTTGATATTTAACTAACAGGGTAACACAGACCTACCGAGTACAACCCAAAAAACTTAGATCACCTAGAAAAAAAATGATGGAAAAGCACTATAATACTGAATAGTAGGGTGTCCCACTTTTGATGCTCCTATCCAATTAAAAAAATAAGTTCAAGAACCTATTTTTGACATTATCCCAATCTTGTACCTAAATTCTCAGTCCCTATCTCAGACTGAATAACTCAGAATAAGCTAAGTGATATTTTTTCTTATTTATTACTATTTTTAGAAAGGGCAAAAATACAATCTATTTACATAAATCAGTGGCTTAATTATTGTACATTATTTACTAATTTACTTTACTCCAGACCTATTTATTAATTAGGAATAAAACTCCATTATTCTAAAAAATAATAAAATAGTGAGCAAGCTTCACCACCTCAATGAGGCACCTTTTAGACTTGACATTGAGCAAATTATTTACCTTACACACCAAAGAGAATAAAACCATCACCTTACACATGATAGGCCTATGGCCATGATGAAAACCCAACTGAACTCTAAAATAGGTAGTGACTGATCTAAATGGGATGGATTTATCCAAAATTCAACTTTATATATCAAAATATTTTTCATCGATAATACTATGAAACTAAAATACTCAGTACTTCGCTCACTTAATTAAAAAATTAATTAAAATTTAGTTTCAATCTTGAATATATCAATAAAAGTGTACTAAATGTGATCCTCACAAAATCAAACTCCATGAAGATATATTCAATGTTAAATAAAAACCATATTATCCATGATACCCACATTTATACTGTGACTATATCCAAATAGTCCTCCCTCTATCACATAGTTAATGCATGATCTCAATCCAAGTGAAATGGCCTATAACATCTTTAAAAACTAGCTAATCAAATTCAAATAGATATTATTAGCTTATCCATTACATTAAAAAAACTAATATTTGACTTTGAAAAAGCCGTATATCTTCTCTGATTGTTAATCGATGAAATATGATTGTCCACCATACCTAGTATAAGTCCATGTTAAGCACAATTGATTCCAAGAATATCCCTTCAAGACTAATAATGGAGTCACCATTATGATATAAAAATATTATCATTTTATAAAATATAAAATATTCTCACCTATAATAATTTAATTAACATTATGTATCAAATATAACAAGATGGTTAGGATCACACTATATATTAAATTAATATCAACACTTATATATTGCTATGGGATGCAACCTAAAATATATATTAGAATACATAATATAATTGATCTAGTGAATTGCATAGGTTCACATGATTCACAACATATCTTGACATGACATTCAAGGCAAGGACATAATGGTTCCCTCCATGCCTACATAGATACCATAGTCTTCTACTATAACTAAAAGTTTCCATGTGGCCTCACTAAAGTGTCCCTATTCACATTATTGTTGTCACCACTCAACTATGTGATGGTTTTCACTTCATACCATACATATTTGACCCAAACAAAAGTTCAATATCAATTTATAATGCATTCATAGGCTTCTAAATTATACAAATTCAATGTTTTTGGCATCACATTAGAGGAAAGAATCATGGGTTTCACCACATACATGACCACCAATTATTATTGATCCTAATATTAATGTGGCCATTGAATATCCACATGACCTTTATCAATAAGTTCTTATGGTATATAAATGTGGTCATAGTCAATTTTATACCACCTATCTCAAATATAACATGTCTTAGTTTATAGTCCAACTGGTTTGTGCTATCAAACACTTAAGGCTTGGCTCTACTTTGCCACATGCAGCGCTCTAGGATCATGACATGTGTTATGATCGAATCAGGCATTCAGTCTCACTGAGTTATGAAATAATTAATCCTCATGGAAAGGATGTTTCACATCATGTTTGAGATAGAATAACAATGCCTCAACCCTATGTATTTGGTCACTAAGCAAACTAAGGTTTAAATTAGACATTATGTGACCTATGTTCCAAAATAAGGATCAAAATTGTCTATTTTTCATCATAATGTCAGCATGAGGTCACAATGTTAGAAATCTTATGTATTTTTGATAATTCTATTGATTATGGCCATGGTATGTTTGCCAAAGGCCTTGATCATGGTTAGTCCTCCATGAAAACATGAGGATGATACAAGATTAAGTCAGATTTGTGTTTTCACATAACATTAAAATACTAATATAAATATTATTAGTTGCTAATACCCAAGTCTTAAATGTTGTTCCAATCATTAAGCACTTTAAAATACAGTGATGTGTTTATACACACTGATAATTGTTTAAAGACTTCATGGAATAAGATGAAGTTCCAACCATTCAAATCATGACACTTTATGCCATCATGACCTCATAGGATAACAAACTCTATGTATTCCTAATATTAAAATTCAAAATCATGATCACTTAGTTGCTTCATGGAAACATGATTGTGTGAAGTGGTATGATCCTAGTCACTTAGTTCATGGTGAACAAACATTCATCCTCGTGAATCAAAATTCTCACATGAATTTTGATGAAGAGCATGAATCTTAAAATGAAACTAATCCCATAAATAAGGGGTTTTAAATTTTATAATCATTGTGAATGGATGAAATAGAAATCAAAGACTACAATCTAACACTTAGATTTAAGTTAGTAATAATTCTATGCAATTAAAGTATTTCATTTTAGGGAGAATTGTGGCTAAAATTATAGGAAGAGTAAAAGGAACCTAAATTCTAATATATCACAATGGTTGTGATCAATTTTAGATCTTATAAACTTCTCATATCTATAATATACTGAGATAACTCAAGAATTATAACTTCATAGTGATATGCACATGATTTGTACAGTGGCATAGAATACATAGTCAAGTCTAAGAGACTCAATTTTTACTATGAGTAGCCCAAAACAAATTAAGGAGTTGGTCATTAAGAGGTTTAACATTTATTTCAATTTACCATAATCACACATAACCCCTTGAAGGGGTGTTAAATCATTCATGACATTATCTAATTACACCATCAAATAATAAATGGTTCTAAATGAGTTCAGAAATACTTATTCCATGGCCTAGCGTGTATCTCTAATTTAGTTATATATGATAGTAAATTATATTATTTGATAATTACAATCATTAAGTTCAATGTAGTATTATAGGGATATGACAATGATACTTTAGTATATAATGGTTGGAAAGGTTATACTAGTGGCTTACAAATGTGATTCACATAAATGAGTTTAGGGATTTATGATTAAAACATCACAAGATAAGGAGTTTATATAAAACCCATATCAATTATCTATGTCTAGCCTAAAGCCTCACAAGATAAGTAATTCTTTTGTTATTTATAATAAAATTATATAGCCTAAGGTTAAGGCTAATGATTCATTTCCATTAGAATTTATTATTACATACATGATTCTTTATTATAATGGTCTCATTTATATTTAACATTTGAATAATCATTAGGTGATAGTTAGTTTACTAATGGGGATGATCAATGTAAGCCTCCTACATTGATTATATTTATAAAAATTGGTGTATGATTCCTAAAATAAGGTACAACATAGAGGTCATTTAACAATTCTTTCCCTTTTCAAACTTTTC